>JADLZN010000069.1:0-373206 GCA_018155175.1 Sinocyclocheilus anophthalmus
CTGGTCTGAGGTCCTGAAGCTTTGGCGTCCAGTCTACGTAGCACCTTAAGGCCCGGACGGGAAAGAGCAAAGCTAGGGCTGGGTCTGCCACCTCCGAGGGCAGCGCTTGGAGGTTCACCGCCTCGCCCTGAAGGGGGTAGCGGGAACCTTGGGCACGTAGCCGGGTCGGGGCCTCAGGGTTACCTGGGAATCGGCCGGCCCGATCTCTAGGCACGAATCGTTGACCGAAATGCGTGCAGGTCCCCTACCCTCTTGATGGAGGAGTCTTCATCTAAAGAAATTCAGCTCGACTGCCTGCAAAGGCTCAAATGGGCCCTGCTGTAGTGCCGTGAGCACTAGAGTCAGGTCCCAAGAGGGTATAGAGTGGGGCCGTGGAGGATTTAGCCTTTTCGCCCCCTTAAGGAACCTGATGATCAGGTCATGTTTCCCCAGCGACTTCCCTTCTATGGGGTCGTGATTAGCAGCGATTGCAGCGACATAGATCGGCCGCCATCTTCGGGGGTCTTCTCGGCGAGAAAAACACCACTCAATGAACAGGTTCCACTTCAAAGTGTAGGCGTGTCTCGTAGACGGTGCTCGCTGAAGTGATGGTGTCAACTACTCCTTGGGGTATGTCTCACTTAGAACCTCTGCGTCCCGTCCAGGGACCAGACATGAAGTTTCCAGAGGTCTGGACATGGGTGTCAAAGGGTGCCCTGTCTCTGAGTCAGTAGATACTTCCTCTGAGGAATCGGCCCGGAGGTCCTGTAGCGAGGATATCAGTTCCGGGAACCAGGTCCGGGTAGGCCAAAGGGTGCCACCAACAGCACCTGCTCACTTGTCTCCCTGACCTTGCACAGGCATCCTGTCAAGAAGGCTCACTGGGGAAACGCACCATTTTTGACGAAGGCCCGCCCCGCTGGCCATCTGTGTGCCCCGTGTGCAGTCTCCGTGCCGAGATGTTAGATCCTCCTTTCAAAGGCCAGGAGAAAAGACACTGGCAGATGCAAGAGGAATATCGATCAATGGAGGACGCAAAGCAAACCGGTCCATCCGAGTATGGCTCTGACAAACATATCTTCAAAGACGGCTAAAATTGGGACTGATCTGAGGCCAGATAAATGTCAGAGGAAGTCCAGCCTCGTATCCGTGCGTGGGGGGCGGGGGCAGTTCTGGCAGTACTGCTCTTGTGTGAAGAAGAAACGGCTGCCTGGTTGAGCAGCCCAGGAATGAGAACAGCACGAAGCGACCTCAGATGCTTCTGACTCAAGGGGAGGAGGTGGCGGGCGAGTTGCGACATGTGATGGGAGCGCAGACCACCTTGTCGGTTGGTGTACGCAACGGTCGCTGTGTTGTCCGGGCGGACTAGTACATGCTTGCCTCGTACGCGCCCTTTGAGACGGCCCCGGGCAAGATGCACTGCCAGCAACTCGAGGCAGTTGATGTGCCAGTGCAGTTGGGGCCCCGTCCAAACCCCTGACACTGCAAGCCCGTTGTACGTGGCCCCCCAGCCGGTGGTTGAGGCATCCGTGCAAACCACAGCATGCCTGGAGACTTGCTCTAGGGGCACTCCTGCCTGGAGAAATGCAAGGTCTGACCACAGGGTTAAGGTTTGGCGGCAGGCCGGTGTAACTTGGACCCGGAAAGTGCCGCGTTGCCAAGCCCACCTCGGGACTCTGCCATGGAGCCAATGCTGCAGCGGTCTCATATGGAGCAGCCCCATCGGCGTGACTGCCACCCCCCCGTACCCGCATATGCCCCAGGAGCCCCCGAAGCCCTCCTACTCCCCACCTTTGAAACTGTTTCAGTGGGACCGCCATGCTGCTTTTGAATGTATTCAAGCAGTTCAACACCGGTTGAGCCCCTTTCTGCGTGAGGCGTGCTGTCTGTTCGAAACCCCCGAAAAAAAAGGGGGTTTTTTTTTTTCCCCCCCCCAACAAAAAAAAAAAAACCCCCCCTCCAAACTGAGAAAAGAGATCCTCTGCATCGGAGAGAGTTTGCTCTTTTCCCAGTTGACCCGAAGGCCCAAGTGTGAAAGTACCAAATCCCTGTGTTCGCACAACTGATCCTGAGACTGAGAAGAGGTATGAGCCAATCGTCCGCGGTAGTAGGAATGGCCTGTAGGCGCGGAGGGATCGAACATGGCAGTACACGTCCTTCCATGCTCGATAGCTTGCAAACCCATCTTGGGGACGGATCCCACCTAAGATGCATTTTTCTGCGTTAGCAATCTTGAACTGGAGTCTAGTGAAGAACCCAGTTCAAGACGCCTTAGATCCAAGATTGGTCTCAACCACCGCCTTTCTATGGGTACAATGAAGTAAGGGCGTCAAACACCCCGTCCTCATTCGGCTGGAGGAAACCCGGCTCTATTCGCGGTCCTTCACCATCAAGGACCTGTATCTCTTCACCCGCAAGACAGGGGATCTGCTGCTTTCACTGAAAGTAAGGGACGCCCCGGAAGCTTGGAGGGCGCCGGCGAACTGGATCGCATATCCGAGCCTGCGGTCTTCGAAGGAGCATCGAGACGGGCTGGGTAGCTCCCCCTATGCCAGCTCCCCGACAACCAGCGCAGTTGGCATCACGACTACGGCCGTGGGGCAGCGCGGAAGAACGCAGGGACCCGGCCTGGGCGTCTCGTAGCCTGTCCGAGGCGGGGTCTGGTGTGTTTAACACTGACCTGCGTTCGAGTAGAGGGTGTGTGGGTAGTCCGTTGGTTCATCCTCCCAATCCGCCCACTGCTGCTCACTGGCTTGAGAGGAGGGTGAGTGTGATACGGCACTGGATCGTCCACAACCCCCCATCCCCTCTGGGGACCCAGAGATAGAAGAATTTGCTCTTTTGTCGAGTATTTGGGGTCAGACCGCGAGGTCAGTTGCGGAAAAAAAGGAAACAAAAGATTCTCCGCCCGGCCCTCCTCTGGGGGAGGGAGTGGTGCATTCACCATCTCCCGAAGAGCAACTCCCTCCATCTCTGGGTCACCCGTCTCAGGGCCTCTTGCTCCTTCGCTTACCACCAGGTCTGAAGTATTTTTTAGTATATTTACATCAAGGTGGAAAAGGGCTTTCATCAATACAGAAAATATGATATCAAACTTGTTAAGTAATTTTACCTATAAGGTTATATCTACTGATAGTTATGCTTCAGTATAACTTGTTTTTTACAGGTTGGTTGAATACATTTTAATCAGTCTTAAATAATTTATTTCATTTCAAGAAAACCAGTTATTGTAGTTGTGACCATGAATTACATTTTCTAAGTTGAACTGACTAAACATTTTTTTCAGTGTATTTAAATGCATGACAGACCCAGTCCAAATTTACTTCAAAAGACATCCTTTAAAATGTCCTCTTTTGTGTTTCAAGGAAAGAAAGAAAGACACGCTGATCTTGAACAACATTGGATTAAGTAAAGTATAATCCAATAGTCTGTAAGACTCTTTATGAGTCTTTTGAAGTCATTTGATAGCTTTGTAGGCAGAACAAATCAAAATTCAAGCTGCTATTCCTTGAAAATGGTTCTGCCTGCTGTGGCTCTTAGATCTCATTCATGCTCAAATATGGCACTTATGCCAATTGTTTTTGTTTCTCATAATAAATCTCACTGTGGTACATTCGAGTGCGATTATTAATTTTTGAGTGAACTAAACATTTTAAACAGCTCAAATAATGAGAGCAAAGAGCTGGCGCTGGTGTGTCTGGAGGTGCTGTAGGTGACACACATGTGAAGTAAATGAGGCCTCTGTTGAATTCATACAGAAAGAGGACAATAGGAAGTCAAGGCTCAGCGCTGTGACCGCATCATGTTTTTCTGTCTCTCTTACTTTCACTGTGTTATTAATCTGAACGTAAACATGCACACGCTTCACGATAGTGGGTCATGAAAGTGTGTTTCACTTTACTAACCACAGCTTTCTATTAATCTATTTCTCTCTCTCTCTCACACACACACACACACACACACACACACACACACACACACACACAACTATATCAGTCAAGTGTGCGGCTGCATTGTATCTTGCGGTCACAGAGTTGCACGAAATCAAAGCCACATATACATATGACAGTACAAAAAAAAAAAAAACTAACTAAAAAAAACGAAACAAGCTCAAAAAAAAGTTTTAAAAAAAATTGGTTTTTTGTTTCACTTATATGCGTGGAGAGACATTGCATAGACTTGCCCACTGATTTCGTATCGGTTAATAGTATTTCTATCCCTCTACAACCCATACCCTTCAGAGCAACATTAACAGTCTGTGCAAAACACTAGATTTGCATATAACGTGTTTTGGCTGATTTATAAGCCTTTTTAAAAAAAATAGTGAGGGTAGTAAAAGTTTTTCACTAGGTAGGTGTTGATTTTTTTGTTTTTTTTGTTTTACTCCACATATTATTTAATTATATAAGTAAGCACATTTGGCCCTAACAAGTACACACACACACACACACACACACCCACGCACAAATGACCTATAGAGAGAATGCACAAACCAGTGGCGTAGCCAGAATTTTAATTTTGGAGGGGCCATCTTAAAATGAGGGGGCCACTCAATATTACGTGTAGGCTATGTTTATACTAAATGTGCGCATTATCAAGTGTTTTTGCTGAGTGTGGAAGCTGAACAGCAGTGCGTTTATACTGCATGACAGTTAACATGGTGCGATCACTTGCACTTAAAATACTCCGTCATTTTTGGTCATACAGACAAGAATAATTCCATCGTTCGAATCTGTTAAGGGTCTACATTTGTCTGTGTGCACTCACAATAACAACAAAACATTGTGTCTTTGTCAACCTCATGGAAACCAAACGAGTCCGCTACTCTTTTGCTGCTCTCGGCGATCCCAGGAATTGAGCATGTCCCCCCCCCCCCCCCCCCCCCCCCCTAGCACAACGCAACTCCTGTTGCCCTCACAGACATGAGAAATATATCTATTGAACGCAACATGTTTTAAAATGAAAGCCCATCCCATAGAAACAAATATTCTTTGATTATGTAATCCGTGTGAAACGGGTATATTGCGCGTCCACCGCAGAGATGACTATTAAGCATCATTAACTTCATCACTTTTTAGTTTATCAATAAATTATTAAAATTGTAAGGTAGTCTCCTTGCTGCTTTCCCCGAAACATTACATTCCTTTTTTTCCCCCAGCAATCAGAATTATGCCACTGGCACAAACATGTTTAATGAAAGAAAAAAAACTATTATTTACTGATTTTCCAATTTAATACCTGCCTAAAGGAGTGTTTTTGTCAGAATAGACATTAAGCAGAGTAGCATATTTATTTGACACAAATAAAAATTAGGATACATTTAAGCGCTTTAAGAACATGCCAATTGTTCAGCTGACAAAATGTCTTTCCAAAAACACTTTTAGTACACTTTTTTAATGGCACTAAAAGTTGTTGGAGTCTTGAAATTAGCATGGACTGGAACATCTTATACAGAGTGTGCCATTGAAATGACTTCCAGCTAAAACAACCGTCTTTAATTCACTGCCAAACTTCTGCAATTCTAAAATGTAAAACATTTAGTGAGGATATGCCATAAACTTCTGTGGTTTATTATGTAATGCTTATTGATTATAATGACTATAGATTAAACCAGATGTTAAATTTACCCCTTAAATAAAACATTTAAAAAAAAAATTGTCATTTTTCCAGTGGTCTCTTGCTGTCCTTCTGAGGGCAAATTTATGCTCTTTCATCCTTTAACTCTTGATAACTAAACATACACATGAGCTGTTGTTATCTGAGGTCAATATCAGAATGAAATCAACTCTACACATCCGTATCTTTCCTTCTGAGTGCACACGTACTGACAGTGAGTCATGATAAACTGTTTTCTCAAACATCCCTCATAGACTCACTGCTGAATCATTCATTTGTAATGCATAATAACCTACCTTTAGCACCCACCCACACACACACACTTTATCTGACTCACTGGGTCAGCCTGTTTCTTGTGTGTGTGTGTGTGTGAGTGTGTGCACGTGTCGTGAAGTGTGGTAGCTGTGTGTGATAGACTCGGTAGGGATGTGTGAGGGCTGCTGTAGTTGAGGTGGGCAGTGTGGTTTGGGGGAATGTTGCTGAGTGTGAGTATGTGTGTGAGTGTATTGATGACATTGCAGGGCATTCAGATGAACATATTTAGTCAAGTGAAGGGAACTGTGAAGGGCACAGATATCCCCTGCTTGGCATGTAGGGAGCAGTGAACACTGCTAAAGGACCCTGTGATTGCACGTAGCCTGTGTCTCGACGGCTTATGATAAAATCAGCAAATTCAGGTGTTTCAGGACAAAGCCTCTTCTCTGTAACAGACTGCCAGTCCCTGTTTAATTGTCTCAGCGGGTGTCCTCTCGTGTGAGCTGTGCTTCCAGCGCTCTTGAATTCTTAATGTGCCCTTTTGTGTCTCTTCATTGAACTGTTGCCATAAAACCCACCTGTTAGTGGCATGCAATTTCCTTTCATCTCTCACCTGCTTTATAAACAGCAAAAATGAATGTGGGTTTAACAGAAGCTAATGGGCTGTGTGTAAATGAGCACGAGGACGGCTGCTGCTGAATTCCCATGGGCCGTTCTGGAGCGCGTCTGCTTGAGTCTGCATGTGTCGGGACACAAAGCAAGCGACGACTGTTCAGGGAATCCGTTACTGATCTGGCAGCGGCCAAGCTGAACAACACTGACTCTGGCCGTCTTCCCGACAAAAGAAGGTCCTGGACTGGTGACAGTCAGCTCACAATTTCAGCAGGCATTAGAGTGATGCTATAGGGAGATATGAATGAGAAATGTCAGTACTGTACACAGCTGCAGTATCTGAATCAAAGATATCTATGTAAAGTTTAGATTGCACTGAATTGCTTTGATTACAGCCAGAAAAGAAGTCACATCTGAATATAAGTCACACCAGGTCAAAATTGTATTGTTTCTAAAAACAACTTCTGTGGCTAACACTGCTGTGCATGTATTTATGTGATTTCTTCTTCATCAGAACAGTGTTTGTAATATTATTTTTGCATTCTCTGCAAATAGTACAGGCATGTGTTTCACAGGCAAACCTGCTTTTTCCCCAATCAATATGACTATACAACAATCATTCTAAAGAAATTGTAATTATTGCAAAATAAACTAAAATTAAGCACTTATTCCATAGTTCCTTAAATTAATAAATGAATTAATAATATTAATTTAAGTTAGTGTTATTATAGTATCACTGAGATACTTTTATAGTTTTGTTATTTGTGAAATGTTTTTATTATTACATTTCAGTTTTCATTTTAATTCTAGTTAAAGTTTTAGTGATTTTGTTTGTTTGCATTTGTCATTTTTACTAGCTTTAGTTTTTTTATATACCTATATTTTCATTCATTGTTAATTAGTACATCAGGTTAAAGTTTTATTTTTAATATATATTTTATTTAGATTTAAAACATGACATTTTTATGGGTTTTTGTTGAACTATAATCCTGATTGAGATAGTAAATTATTGCATAATTGTGGATATGGAGGAAAAGCTAGAACAGAAGTGCAGAAGCAAAAAAGCCTGACGATATGCCGCTGGGGTGTTGCCTGCAACGTGCTGTCATGCTGGTCCCTGACTAATTACACTATGGTCAGATATTTTTATATAATTGAGCGTGATTATTTAATCTTTTGACAGTTTTCTGATAAACCAGTCAAATCTTCTAGACACACACACACACACACACACACACACTACACTCTGTCATTCCCAACAGCAGCAGAATTCCCATCCTATCGTGTCAGGGTTGCTGTCGTTTCCATGGAAATCCTGCCCTGCAGTAAAACAGGGATTTCTCATCCTCTTGGGAGAGGTTGCTAAGCAACGATGGCTGAACCAGTGGGACTTGTTACAGTTAGTCTGAGCTTATGGAAAGGTCAGAGGATGAGTGAGGCTCATCAGGGCCACGAGCTCCAAGCCAGAAAACTTGAGCTTCTCTAGAAGACGAAGAACAAATCTGAACACAGCTGACACAAGCCTTTTGGCAAAGCCACAAAGCACTGAAAGACTTTTTGTCTGTTAGGGATTGTGGGTAATTTCTAGACTTCCACTGCCTTGTACAAATCCGTTGAGTTCTTTGAACTCTGGCTTGAGCTGCAAAGTCAAATACTGTCAGACATTCAAGACAGGATTGTCAGCGAGCACGAGTCTGTTTGTATGCATTTATTATTTTATCATTTTGATTAATTTGCTGTCTTAAAAATGGTGAAAAAGACAAGTGCCCTCTCAAATTTTATTTGAATGTATTTTTCTCTTTTCGCATGCCTAAACCTGGTCTGTCCAGGGGTGTGTCACCTTCCACAGATCATTTGCTGTAAACTGAAAATATGAGACGCTTGCTAATCCCTTAAAAAATTAAGCTTTTCATCAGAACAGCTGATGATGAGGAGGAAGTCCTTTCTGACACGTGCTGTCTGCACACACTGAAGCGCAGCAAGCCAAAGACCGTCTCTGAACACAGTGGCTGCTGCTAACAGCTCCTGTTTCTCTGTTTTTGATTCTCTCGATGTGTGTCTGTGGACAGAAAGATCTCTGGAGAGGACTGTTTAAAGATCACAGTTCAGCCCTCAGAAACTAATTAATTGTCATTTTTAATCATTTAAAATAAAAACAAAATTTAGTATGATCACGTTTTCTTTTATATATTTTAAGTATAAGAATTTAATTCTAAATCTGACTTATACTGAATTTTAAGTATAGCACCTTTTTTTTTTCACAACTTGGTCCGTCATGATAAGAAGTATTTTGTTGATTTTAAATAGAAAAATATTTGGTTCTGGAGCATCATTTCACCCATATTTTGACCTTTTATTTAACGTTATGCCAAACCATAAATATTCTTCGACACTTTACGCATTTATAGCTTGTATGTATATCAAAAAAAAAAATTTTTCTAATTTAATTGGTGCCAGACACCGAAATGGGACGTCTCATACTATTGTGAGTATAAAGAATGCATTCACATTAAAGGGGTCATATGATGCAATTTCAATTGTTCCTTTCTCTTTGGAGTGTTACAAGCTCTTGGTGCATAAAGAAGATCTGAAACTAAGTTGCACAGATAAAGTCTCAAATCCAAAGCAGATATTCTTTATAAAAGTATTAATTGCTCAGCACGATCCATACTAACGCTCCTGATGTTTCTGAACACGCACCCCCACATACTACGTCACTGTGTGGGAAGATTTGCATAATGCGCCCAAATGATGTCACGCATAAGACAAGGCTGACAAACTTGTATTTCTTACGCTGTAGTTGTAGCTGCCCACGCCGCCTCATGTCGTCGAAGGCGCTAGCTCGTGTTAATCCTATGACATGAAAGCGAAACTACTTTGTTTGGTCTTCCAAAAGTAGCTAATAGGCTATTTTCTGTCCTGTTTTGACCCACTGTTTTGAGAAGGAAGGCGATGCAAAGACTGCGTTCTCCCTGACGGTACTGAGACTCAAACCCACAACCTTTGGGTTACAAGTCTGACTCTCTAACCATTAGGCCACGACTGCCACAAAGCAGCACAATCCACAAGCTGATGTTTTGGCAGATTGGCTTCAATATAAGCTGTTTTTAGAATAAGGATGTTTTGAGCTCTGAAATTTACAGGATGTTTTTATAGATCAAGGGAATTTTGATTTCTCAGTTCATGATCCCTATAAGATCTATAGCATTTATGTAGAAAACAGACTTGCCTGTTATGAGAGCTTGCTTGTGCTGTTCCTCATTTGTAGCTGCTTTGGGTGACTGCATCTGCTGAATGAAAAAATGTGCATATGCACTTTCTGCATTATTACTTTCAGTAAAAGATGTGTATATTTGTGTGTAAATATTCGCTTTAATGAGATCTATAAGTTATTTCACATTGTATCTTCATATCAGCTAGATAAATAAAAAAATGTGTAAACCCAGACTGAGCTGCTCACACATGCACACACTTGTGTAAATCCATTCCCTTGAGTTAAAAATCCTGAATGAATGATAATGGAATTTCTGTCATATTTGGAAGAAAGGGCTAAAGTATGACTCAAATGAAATCCTATTGGATAAATCAAATAAATGACCAAATAAAGAAATAAAAATAGGAATTTCTAAAGATCCAGGATCCTGTTAATGTTTGGTCCCACTGGAATTGGTTTCAAATTTGGATAGAAATTGCATTACTTTTCCTTCAGGCTTTTTGACAAGAAACAGACCCATGAGCCTAACAGAATATCTGTCCTCGGTCCCAGCATGCTCTAAGTAGCCAAATAAACTGGCATTGCTAGCATCCCATAATACCACACATAATTGCACTTGATTTTGGATTTAGATTCAGTTATAATTCTGCACCTTGTTTACTATCTTAATTCATATTCAGGAACTAAATAGGAATTAAAAAAGCATTCTAAATGCAGTTCTGAATGAATTTTTAAAAGTGTTTTATTGAGAAAAGCTTCTTTAAATTTTGTAGGCTGGAACCCCCAGTTTCCTGAGGACTCCTTCTCTCTCTCTCTTGATGTTGATAGGGAATGTCTGGTGTTTTTCAGAAGATCTGACACCTGCTCTCACTTCTGTATTTCTTCTGCTGATGTAACGTGCTGAATTCTCCCTACTGAAGACAAAAATAGATGTGTCTTGTTATAGGCTAGGAAATTTGTACATGAAAGACAGTTAAATATCTAAGAAACTGTTTCTCAAGAAACCTGGTTTTAGTATCCAGAAAGAAAGAAAAAATGAATTCACTCATTAAAGCCTTGAGGCTGATAATGGCCCAAAAGAGAGCTTGACTTTACATTAGTAAACTCTCTAGACTGAATTAACCTAGACAGAAAGATGGGTCTTCACCCCTATCAGCACAGCTTTCACTTTCACTGTACTCACTGCTAGTTAGCTATTAACATCTTGTGTGGCCCTAAAAACACACTCAAGCGAGCACATGAGAAGAGTGTGGGGGAGATGTGTGATTTAATGAGAGATAATGACCGGATAATGAAGAGACGATGACTCGATACAGAATGTGTTGTGAGTGAACCTCAGGGCTGATTCAACAACACCTAAAGATGATTTGCTTCACCAAACATACGGAAATGTTCTGAATCTATATGCTCGCTGAGTAAATGGGCAGAAAACTGCTATGATTTTATCACTGACCTTTCTAGCATGTGCAATTTACATTTACATTAATGCATTTGGCACTTCTATCCAAAGCAATTTAGACCACATTCAAACGATACATTTTAACGCTGTGTGTGTTTTCTGATAATCTAACCCATATATTAATGTAAGTATTTATTTTAAATGCCATGCACTACCAGTTGAACATGCGGCTTGAATGAGGGTGCGCTATGCGCAATATTGGCAATAGAGAACTGTTGGCGGTGAGATTGGCCTTGGGTGAGTGGCGTCACTGGTTGGAGGGGTCGGCACAGCCCTTCTTGGTCTGGACGGATCACAAGAATCTCGAATATATCCGTTCAGGCCAAGAGGCTGAGCTTGCGTCAGGCCCGCCGGGCGCTTTTCAACTTCACCCTCTCGTACCGGCCAGGGTCCAAGAACGTCAAGCCCGATGCTCTCTCGCGCCTGTTTGGGGCTCCAGAGGGGGAGCTTGCGGCCGAAGCCATCCTTCCTGAAGGGGTGGTGGTCGGGGCTCTTTCTTGGGGTATCGAGCGGCGAGTGGAGAAGGCCGGTCGAGGGGTGCAAGTGCCGGGCAGGTGGTGTCTGGCGGGCAGGTTGCCGGTGCCGGCTGTGCTGCGCCCCGAAGTCCTTCAGTGGGGTCACGCGTCCAGGCTGGTCTGCCATCCAGGGATTCGGAGAACGTTGTTTGCCATCCGTCAACGCTTCTGGTAGCCCACACTGGCCGCAGATGTCAGACAGTTTGTGTTGGCCTGCCCCACATGCACCCAGTGTAAGTCAGTGAATCCTCTTCCTGTCCCTTCCTGTCCATGGTCACACATCGCCCTTGATTTTGTCTCTGGGCTTCCCCCATTGAAGGGTAACACTGTGGTTCTCACTGTGGTGGATCGCTTTTCTAAGGCGGTTCATTTCATTCCCCTGCCCAAATTGCCCTCCGCCCGGGAGACCGCCCAACTGATCGTGGATCACGTCTTCCGTCTCCATGGATTGCCGGTTGACGTGGTTTCAGATAGGGGTCCTCAGTTCACCTCCCGGTTTTGGAAGGAGTTTTGTAGACAGATCAGGGCCTCTGCGTCTGTCTTCCGGTTTCCATCCTCAGACCAATGGGCAATGCGAGCGGGCCAACCAGGATCTCGAAAGAATGCTCCGCTGTCTGACATCCAACAATCCGAGTTCCTGATGCCAACAGCTCTCCTGGATAGAATACGCTTGTAACTCCCTTCTAGTGGCGGCTTCAGGTATGTCCCCTTTTGAGTGCTCTGTGGGATATAAACCGCCTCTGTTTCCATCACAGGAACCCGATGCTGCGGTTCCGTCCGCCCTGGCTTTCGTTCAGCGCTGCCGCCGCACCTGGGAGAAAGTCAGGAGGATTTTGGTCCGAACCTCGGGACGAACCAAGGCAGCAGCCGATCATTGCCGGTCCTCTCCTCCAACCTATGTGTGCGGTCAACGGGTATGGCTTTCTACCAGGAATCTGCCTCTCCGGGTGCCTTCTCGTAAGCTGGTGCCCAGATTCATTGGGCCATACCACGTCACCAAGGTGGTTAATCCAGTGGCGATCAGGCTCAAGCTCCCTCCTGCTCTTGGTCGGGTTCACCCTGTGTTTCATGTCTCTAGGGTTAAACCTGTGTTTTCTTCTCCCCTTAACCCTGACGGCGATCGCCCCGCCCCCCACCCCCTCGTCTTGTGGATGGCTCCCCTACCTATACGGTTAGGAGATTACTCGAATTCTATTGATTTCTTTCTAGTGCTCACACACATGACTCCAGTGCAAAAAATGTGGTCAGTGAGCTTGATTTGCAGTGACCTCTTTTAAAAATATGACTTCATTATCCTGTGCCTGTCAGACTTTATTATTTATTAATTTATTTTTTTATTATTTTAAAGCGCAGATTGATACATGTAGTGGTTTCTTACTAGTAATGCAAAATCCGATTCATTTCCGCGAACCGGTTCTTTTCGGACAGATCGGCTCATTGAACCGGCTCTTTTCGGACAGATCGGCTCATTGAACCGGTTAGAAAAGCAGATTCATCGGTTCCTGACGTCAAGCAATAACGTCTCTACGCATTTAATTTCTAGCTCAGTGCCATGTTGTATCAATGAAAAATTCAAATAAGTTATTTGTGTCAACACATATTGAAACATTCAAAAAATAAAGTTATTTGTGTGAAAGTATATTGCTGATTATTACCATATAATTCACTTTAATTCACGCAAGTTAATGGTGTTTGTGGTCACAGTTTCATTTACGGATCCTTTATGTCAAATAGGCTACGACTGACTGACCGATATTGACTAGCCTACAACTTGGATAAGATTCCTTAAATGTTTCACACCTACAGCACACATTACAGACATTGATGCACAAACGTGAATATGTTCTACATATTTTTGATGTTTGTATTACATGTCGAGTAGGAAGTTCTAAATGCTCGTCAAGGTTAATAGTTGTTCCCTATTAAATACAGTTAGATACTTTGAGCATTAGGGTTTACAGTGCTGTTGGTATTTGCTCAAGCCACACAACTCAATATTCACTCAGTAGACGCATTGATTTTTTTCAGAGCATGTACTGATAGTGAAGAGGCTGATGAATGCATCTCAGTAGCATTACATGTTATATCTCAGACATCTCTGAACATGAGCACAGTGCTCATTTTCACTCCATTAATATGAGCAAGGCCATCGAGCTGCAAGAGAAACAAGCAATCATGCATTATTTTGCATATTTTAGTCAAATTATATCGCAATCTCCATTATTGAGCTCTACAGTAGGTTAAACCTGTAACCGATATGTTTCTCAGACACTTTCCACAACTAGGATTCAAAATCCCAAGTGCTGTGAGAACTTACTTTATTTGGTGTCTCTGTGTAATGATTTAGATTTACATTTAGTCATTTAGCAGATGCTTTTACCCAGAGTGACTTACAAATGAGGACACTAGAAGAAATAAAACCAACAAAAGAGCAAACATATGTAAGAGCTGTGACAAGTCTTGGTTAGTCTAACACAGATGAGGTGATTATGAGGCCAAATGTTGCTGCAGTGCCGACAAGTTATAAAATGAGTTTTGGACTACCTATGCTGCATATTAAAGCAGTTTTAAAGCAAAAATGTACACATTTCATTATTCATGACCCATATGTAAATGTAGTAGCTGGCCTTTAGGCCCTGAAATACTTAAGTGAAACTAAAGAACAAATGGATGTGGCATCATTTAACAAAATCTGGTCAAAACAGAATTCTTATGGAGTTTGTTTCAGTAGAAGCAGCTTGTCAGAGCCTGTACTGATACCCACACTTGAGGTCTTTGCACTTGTCTACTTGAAAGTTTTTTGCCTGCAAGTGTTCAATTGAGTGGTTAGAGCACAAGTGTGCTTTTCATTACTTTTTAGTTTTTACAGAGCTTTGTTTTACATTTTCAGTGCTTTGCACTTTAAACCTTTTAAATGTCTGTCCAGTAGTCTCTATGTAACAGACAACAGAACTGAATTGTGGTGCACCTGTTTAAGTGAAAAAAAGCAGTTGTGAATGTTTTACAAAATACTCATCTCTGCACCGATTCAAATGGGCAACATTTTAGTTTAACTACTAAATATGTAATATCTCATTTATCTTCCACTGTAAACTTTTCCTTGACATTGCATGAGGGCACGTGGGTTCCTGAATTTGAAGAATGATGGGATACGCTTTGCCTCAAATGCTCTTAAGCGGTATTAAAAAGTGTGGATTTAGTGTGTTAAGGGCACTGAGCTTTGGTGCTTTTTATAACCTGGGACAGTCTTGCACGTTTCCTGATGTGTGCATGTGCTCTCAAGTGGCTGAGACTGCAAGTATGCGTAGGTTTGCCAGTTGTTAAATGCTTCTGAACTGCCATTGGTCTATAACTGTTGCATAGCAGTGCTGGATGAAGTACTTGAAAGCCATACTCAAGTATAAGTGCAGATATCTTACCAGAGAATGACTTTGGTAGAAGTTACAGTCACCGTTTAGAATATTACTTGAGAAAGTTTTAAAGTATGTGATATTTATTGTACTTAAGTTTAATATTTAAAAAATACTTTTCATACTTAAGTTCAGCATGCGTTCAGGGGGCGTGGCTTTGGACAGCGATTGCAGGGAGGGTGGGACAGTAAAATACAAGTATATCAAATGAGACAAGAGCGAAAATATTTAAAAATTGTTCAGTTCTTTTATACACAGTTTGAGCAGCAAGATTGAGTTCAGTTTTAACTCTTTCTTCCATGTTGTATCGTTGGGTTAGCATTAGAGCCGCTTCATCTGGTACAAAGACTCTTTACAACATAAAGTTTTTGCTAACATGGAATCTGCATCTGAAGTGGCATTTAGATTCATTTGAACAGACTGTTTAATGCAGCTCAGAGGGGACATGGATGCATTTAACCAGCACTTACAAATGCATCAATAATGTTTGTTTTAAACATAAAACATTAAATATTGATGTTTGGAAAGATTTGAAACATGAAAAGATATTTGAGGGCCCCACGTCAGCTAAGGACGGCCCTGGTGGCGTCAAGTCACTGTTAATGATCGAGTCATTGAGATTAAATCGATTCATTCAAAAGGTTGATTCATTCAGGAATGAAACATTTGACTGTTTTAATGAGTCAGTCACTGAATCAATGTAAATATTGTGATATAGATTAACTATATTAAATATTAAAGACATACAGAGGCATTCTGCCTCTTATCTTGTATCTTATGAGCTTTCTAAATGTGTTTTAATAGACTAAATCATGTGGTGTATGCATGCACTCTCTGGGTGTGTTTTTGTGATATACTCGATAATATCAGATCGCACATCGTTAAAACAACACTTACCATATCACAGGATTAGGCTGTGTGCGTCTTGAGACGAAACAAGGGCACTGACATATTTTAAGATCAATCAGTGCAAGTTTCTTTGAAACCGCTCAGTCTGGGACAAGGCTAAAGCCTTTTCTGTGAAACCGGGGGATAGTGAAGTAAAAGTGAAAGTTGACAGAAATATTAAAACTCAAGTGAAGTACAGATTCTCCCAAAAAATACATATGTAACAAATTATTATTACTTTGTCACATTACAGTACTGCATAATAGTAGGGGTTGTTCTGGGGCTCCACCTTTTTGATGTGGAAGTTCATTTCTTCACTCATTCTGTCAGACACAACTAAAAATGCAGATACGATGGAGAACTGAATTGAAGAGCTGCTGCAAACATTTCTGTATTCCATATGATCCGAGAAACCAGCTTTCTTTACTGCACTCTTCTCCCATAGTCATTTTTGTGTTTGTGTTATTGAAAGGATAGACCACAGCACTAATTCCCTATATACCCTTACCTGGCTATTTCAAACCTTCTCTTTTCTTTTCTTTTTCTTTTTTAACCCTTGAGGGAAAAACGAAAAGGAGCTACTAGGGCTTTTACCCATTCAGTGTTTCACACACACCCATCCCCCATTCCCTGCTGTTGAGCTCAGGCTTTGGGTCTGAATCAGGATATCAGCCCTCCTCCCCCATGTTGTGCGCCCATCCCCTCCGTCCTGGAGACATCTATATGACATTCAGCTCATAGGGCGAAAGCCAATGACAGTTCATTAACCTCTTATGGGTTTCCATCCCAATTACAAGCTCCTCTGTGTGTACCTCTGGAGGAACAACCATTAACCCGTCTGTACTCCTGACACACTTTCCTTTACCACATCAAGTCAAGTCACGTCACCTTTATTTATATAGCACTTTTAACAAAACAGATTGTCAAAGCAACTTTACAGTATTAAATAGGACAATAGTGTGTCAGTAATGCAAAATGACAATAGTAAACACTCAGTTTTCAGAGGGGTGGTTCAGTGGTTTTTTATAGGCTTGATTGTGTTTATGGGGTGCAGTCTAACATGGTTTAATGCTTCGGCTTTTAAAAAGCGCATTCTTTTTCACATAATTTACCTCTTTCCACACCGCACTGTCCCTTCTCTGAGAAACGCACTGATAATTTCCTGCTTTTATGAAGCCCCTCCCTCAGAAATAGGCGATTGGTTAGCTAGCCCAGTGTGTTGTGATTGGCTACACCGCCTCTAGCCCGTATCTAAACATCCCGTCCCTCACCTCAGCAGCATGTGCTCCAGTTGTATTGTAAACAAGGCGTTGTTAATATCGCTTATCAGTTTGAGCTCAATTGAGAAACAGAGGATATTATTGAAGAAGATCGTGCAGAACCTGTGCAAGCACAGCTTTTAATGGTAGGCCTATGTTTTTTGTGTTGTTGTCACATCCGTTAGATTATGCGTGTTATGTAAATGCTACTGCTTATGTTAGCTTTTAATATACAGTGTTATCCTGATTAAAGCTTTAATACAGTCCAGCAAATGCAGTGGTTTTTTCCATTTTGGGTTTAACGCTTTTCATAGCCTATGTGAAAATTAGTGTATAATGTAACAGTTCAATTGTTGGAGGGAGCTGAGAGAGAGAGAGAGAGAGAGAGAGAGGAGAGAGAGAGATGCAGAGCAGGGGGTCGCGAGGAACAGTATTACAGTATTAAGAACCGCTGCTTTAGAACAATTTGAATCTTGTGAATCCATTAGAATAGTTAAAAGACAGAATCGCGATTCATATATGAATAGATTTTCACGTGCACCTCTAGTTTTCTCTTCCTCTTCTCTAAAGCAGCACAGCATGGCCTCGCCCTCTTTACTGCGTGTTCCCGGAGGCGGGGTTTATCTGGGTTTGTGATGTCACGAACCCGGGAAGTAAATTGTTGTAGTCCCTACCAGCCGTTTTGTAGGCATTAAACTGCCAGAAATTAAAAGACGATATCTCAGTTTGCATTGAACTTTCAGCATTGTAACTTTGCAGATATGTTTATGCTCAAACAGCAACATTACACACTAACTAACGTAAAAAAAATTGAAATCGCAATGAACCACCCTTTAAAGGCAGTTCACAATTTCATCATAAATTCAGTGATGTCATCATCCAGCTCAGTTCAGTTTAAATAGTATATGTGCAATCAAGTCGACGATATCGTTGGAAATTAAATGTCCCCAACTAAGCAAGCCAGAGGCGACAGCGGCAAGGAACCAAAACTCCATTCGGTGACAGAATGGGATGAAAAACCTTGGGGAGTAAACAAGGTCAGTCGCGGGCCGTTCTCATCTGAAACAGTATGACCACACAGTGCAATTCTAGGCGGCAGCAAAGTCCATTGTGCAGCGGACTCACTGGTTCCTGTGGTTTGTCCCGAGGGCTGTCTAGTGACGAGGTTCTTCACTGGGGATCGTTCTGGGGCTCATATAGTTGTTCCTGGCTCTCCGCTGACATTCAGGCTGTGCGGTCATCTCTAGGTGCTAATCCCATCTGATTGAGACTAGAATGGTCTGGTGGATAAGGTGACTCGGGAAAAAAGCCAGAAACAGAATAATATTTAGTGTAGATTCCATCTTCTAACGATGTAAGCACGTAATCGGGTGTTAGGGACGTGTTCAGGTTCCGGTTGTACTAATAATGCAGCCTAATTAATCTTTTTACGGATTTGAATATTAGAAATGTGTTAGTGTGTTAGTGAAACCATGTAAAGAGATGGTATTTAATATAGATTTAACTGACGAGTGTGTCTTGCTACCCGCACAATGTTAGGTAGGTTTATCAAGAGTTTGTGCGGTGATAAATATAGAGGAAAAGGATCTGCTGCCTGCGTGTGATTAATTATTTGGCATTTTGAATAAATTGCCAGAGTTTTAGAACGCAGCGGAAGTGGGGACCATAGACAATAAGAGTGTTCAATCTGAGGTGCTAAACTTCAGGGCTCTGAAAGTAAAAGCAAGATTTTAAAATCTAGAAGATAGTGTAATAGGGAGCCAGTGCAGGGTGACAAGAAACAGGGCTAATAGTATACTTCTGGTGTAGTAAGAACTCTAGCTGCTGCATTTGGACCAGCTGGAGTCTGTTTATTAAGCACGCAAAGCAACCACCCAATAAAGCATTACAACAATCTAAACTTGAGGTCATGAACGCATGAATTAGCATTTCTGCATTTGACATTGAGAACATTGGTTGTAATTTAGATATATTTTTGAGATGAAAAAATTCAGTTTTACAAATGCTAGAAAAGTGGATTTCAAAGGAAAGATTGCTATCAAAAATAACACACCTAGGTTTCTAACTGATGACAAAGATTTGACAGAGCAGCCATCAATGTTAGACAGTGTTCTAGGTTATTACACGCAGAGGTTTTAGGTCCAATAATTAAAACCTCTGTTTTATCAGAATTTAGCAGTAAGAAATTACTAATCATCCAGTTTTTTTTTATATCAACTATGCATTCCATTTTTCAAACTGGCATGTTTCGCCGGGCTGCGAAGAAATACAGTGCTGAGTATCATCAGCATAACAGTGAAAGCTAACACCGTGTTTCTTGATGATACCTCCCAAGGGTAACATGTAAAGCGTGAAAAACAAAGGTCCTAGTACTGAGCCTTGTGGCACTCCATACTGCACTATTGATCGATATGATACCTCTTCATTTACTGCTACGAATTGATGGTGGTCAGATAAGTATGATTTGAACCATGCTAGTGCACTTCCATTAATGCCAACAATGTTTTCTAGTCTTTTCAAAAGAATGTTGTGGTCAATATTGTTGAACGCAGCGCTAAGATCCAGTAGCACAAATAGAGAGATACAACCACGATCAGATGATAAGAGCAGGTCATTTGTAACTCTAATGAGAGCAGTCTCAGTACTATGATACGGTAAAGGGAATATATAATGTGTCTATGTATAGGTATATACAGTGGTGTACGCGAAAGTATTCAGTACCCCCTTAATGTGGCAGTCTTTGTAATATTGCCCAGCAATGTGCTACAATCATTTAAGTATAATTTTTCTTTCCTCATTAATGTACACACAGCACCCCATTTGGACAGAAAAAACACAGAAGTGTTGACATTTTTGCAGATTTATTAAAAAAGAAAAATGAAATATCAGATGGTCCTAAGTATTCAGACCCTTTGCTCAGTATTTAGTAGAAGCACCTTTTGATCTAATACAGCCATGAGTCTTTTGGGGAAAGATGCAACAAGTTTTTCACAAACTGGATTTGGGGATCCTCTGCCATTCCTCATTGCAGATCCTCTCCAGTTCTATCAGGTTGGATGGTAAACGTTGGTGGACAACCATTTTTAGGTCTCTCCAGAGATGCTCAATTGGGTTTAAGTCAGGGCTCTGGCTGGGCATTCAAGAACAGTCACAGAGTTGTTGTGAAGCCACTCCTTCATTATTTAGCTGTGTGCTTAGTGTCATTGTCTTGTTGGAAGGTAAACCTTCGGCCCAGTCTGCGGTCCTGAGCACTCTGGAGAAGGTTTTCGTCAAGGATATCCCTGTACTTGGCCACATTAATCTTTCCCTCGATTGCAACCAGTCGACCTGTCCCTGCAGCTGAAAAACACCCCACAGCATGATGCTGCCACCACCATGATTAACTGTTGGGACTGTATTGGACAGGTGATGAGCATGCCTGGTTTTCTCCACACATACCGCTTAGAATTAAGACCAAAAAGTTATATCTTGTGCTCATCAGACCAGAGAATCTTATTTCACACCATCTTGGAGTCCTTCAGGTGTTTTTAGCAAACTCCATGCGGGCTTTTCATGTGTCTTGCACTGAGGAGAGGCTTCGTCGGGCCACTCTGCCATAAAGCCCGACTGGTGGAGGGCTGCAGTGATGGTAAACTATCTACAACTTTCTCCCATCTCCCGACTGCATCTCTGGAGCGCAGCCACAGTGATCTTTGGGTTCTTCTTTACCTCTCTCACCAAGGCTCTTCTCCCCCGATAGCTCAGTTTGGGCGGACGGCCAGCTCTAGGAAGGGTTCTGGTCGTCCCAAACGTCTTCCATTTAAGGATTATGGAGGCCCCTGTGCTCTTAGGAAACTTAAGTGCACCAGAAATTTTTTGTAACCTTGGCCAGACCTGTGCCTTGCCACAATTCTGTCTCTGAGCTCTTCAGGCCGTTCCTTTGACCTCATAATTCTCATTTGCTCTGACATGCACTGTGAGCTGTAGGTCTTATATAGACAGGTGTGTGGCTTCCTAATCAAGTCCAATCAGTATAATCAAACACAGCTGGACTCAAATGAAGGTGTAGAACCATCTCAAGGATGATCAGAAGAAATGGACAGCACCTGAGTTAAATATATAAGTGTCACGGCAAAGGGTCTGAATACTTAGACCATGTGAATTTCAGTTTTCTTTTTTAATAAATCTGAAAAAATGTCAACAATTCTGTGTTTTCTGTCAATATGGGGTACTGTGTGACATTAATGAGGAAAAAAAATTAAACTAAATGATTTTAGCAAATGGCTGCCATAGAACAAAGAGGGAACAATTTAAGGGGGTCTGAATATTTCTGTACACACTGTATATATATATATGGCCGGCTTGACGTCCTTCTAATATACTAAGGAAAAAGACAATGCCAAGACATCTAATAAAAAAGGATTCTTTTATTCCTGACTGAGCCTCAAAGGAAACTCAGCATTAATGTTTTGTTTGGGGAAAAGGGCTTTTTCAGGATTCCGATCCAGTTGAACAAGAGAAGTCGTATAAAACAGAATAACAAAAAGCAAACACCCAATTCACTTCAATGGGTGCAGAAAACGAAATAAGTTAGCAGAAGAAATGTAAAATATAAAAATAAGTTATTTACAGTAATAACCTCTAATCAAAACAGAAGATCACAAGCCCCATTTGACTTGAAATAATGCAACCAATATTGAAGAACCAATAAAGGTGTGCAAAACAACGGCAGTGGCCTATATGTGCGCTCAATCTCCGTTGAAGTAGGCCTGAATCCCCTCCCCCACCGGAGATCTCTCATGTGCAGCAACAAAACACTAATATAAACACTGAATTAAGTCATCCACTCTGTGCAGTCACACAACTGAAACCACCACAGGTCCACGAGTTGATAACCAGCCTGGATTATATCCGTTTAACAATTTTTAACAACTATTTTTTCCTCACTTGTAACTACTGCTTCTATCGGCGCTGTCTCTGTTGCCCTCTGACGCACACTCTCTCTCTTGTGCGCATGCTCAAACTCTTAAAGGAGACAGCACGCATAACTGCATCATAGCGAAAACTTAAAGGGGAATCACCAGGGGAATTAAATATTGGACTATTCCTGCCCCGGTTACACTCTCCCCTGCCTTCAGTCAGCATCCTCGATGACTGCAAACACCTTTCAATCATCCATTACTCCTTGTAGTTTACCGGATGTGTACAAGACCATACCCGCTAACACTTGGAAAAGGACATCGGGACTGAAGGACACAGCATTACAAGCAGATTTAGGCAGTCTGTTTGGATTACCATGAACACCAGCTGTTGGCCGCTGGGTCCTGCATGGCGTAGGATGGGGTACAGCACTTTTTTCTCTGGGCTTTCGGGGAACAGGAACTGGCCTAGCCAAAACCACACCCAAAGGTGAATCAGTTCTTTCAGTATCAGGCAGACAGATCTCTTCAACAGCACTCACCTCATTATTCCCTTGTGCATCATTATATATTCCTTGTGCTTCTTCCACTCCAGGCCCAGCACAATTGTCTGGTTCCACATCTAGCTGCGGTGACTCCTCAAGCACCAGGTCCACTGGATCCTCCTCAGACCATCTGGTTTCTTCCACAAGCACACATTCTGCATCTAATAAAGGCATTTCTTCTACCAACACGGAGGTAGGTACTTCTTCTATAGGTCTCACTTTTCTCCGTGGCATGGGGACTGGTCTCGGACAGGGCCTATTGACGGATCCTTGTACTCTTTTTGCAGCACCACCTCTCACTGGCTCCACAGTGTAGGTCGTACCATGCACCTCCACCACCTTATAGGCTGTGGGTGCCCAGGTGTCCTGTATCTTGTTCCTTCCTGGGGGACGATATCGTAAGAACACATGCTGGCCAACTGCAACCTCTGGACAGTATACCCCACTCTCACGCTTGGCAAATCGGTCTGCTGCCTTCCTTTCAGCATACCCACGTATGAGCATCCCGAAGCCGCTCCTTATGGACAGACAACCAGGCAAGCTCCTTCTCTTGTACTGGCTCCTGGCCCAACAAGGCATCTACTGGTAAATGTGGCTGCATACCAAACAGCATGTAGTAAGGGGAGTAACCAGTGGAGGAATGAGGTGTCACATTATAGGCGTACACCAGCTCAGGTAAGTACTCTGGCCATTTTCGTTTCTTGTCAGGTGGCAAGGAACGCAAGAGGTCATGCAGAGTTCTGTTAAATCTCTCGCACTGTGCATTTCCCTGGGGGTGATGTGGCGTAGTGCGGGACTTTCTCACCCCATACAGTTTGCAGAGCGCTGCAATAACGGCACTCTCGAAGTTCCTCCCCTGGTCTGAATGAAGACGCTGAGGCCCACCGTACTTGAGGAACCATTCCTTCAGAAGGATCTTAGCGGTAGTGTCCGCCTTCTGATTGCGGGTGGGGAATGCCTGGCTGAACTTAGTGAATACATCTGTCACAACCAGGACATTCTCCTGTCCATCCGACACAGGTTCCAATGTGGTGAAATCCATTGTGACCACTTCCAGTGGATGAGAAGCCAAGAATGGGGTCCAAGGTGCCTGAATCTTTGGCTGCGGCATTTTGGCTAGCACGCACCGCTGGCACTCCTTCACCCACTTATCCACAGCTATATACATCCCAACCCAATAACAACGCTGCTTGAGCAGGGCCAGCGTCCTCTCCACGCCTTGATGCCCCATCTGGTCATGAACACTTTGCAACACCATTTCGACCAGACATGTAGGGAGCAGCAACTGTTGGCATTCCCCATTGAACACATCGTCAATCGTTCTGTACATCAGCCCTTCTTTCTCTTGGATCTTGTCCCACTGCTTAAGCAACATCCTCAATGGTCTGGACAAGTGCTTTCTCTCACGATTTGTGGGTTTCCTCTTCTTGTCCAAGAAACTCTTGAGCACACTGATGGTCGGATCTGCATCCTGTAACTGACGAAGCTCATCCTTTGTGTATCCAGGTAATGTTGGGGTATTCTCCATGGGTCCCCCTCCAGTCTCTCCATCCTCTATGGCTGCACGTAACAGTCCTATTTCTCCCTCTCTAGGACTCACCACTAGCCCTGCCAGGTCAACTTCCAGTACAGTCCCTGTACGAAGCCCACTGCAAATAGCCACACAGCCATCGTACTCTGAAGCCTCAGTTACCACCTCCAGTCCTGGTCTTCTAGAGAGAGCGTCAGCTGCAGTGTTACACCGGCCAGGGCGCTACTGGACTTTGAAATCGAATATCGCAAGCTGTGCAGCCCACCTCTGTTCAATGGCACCCAGCTTAGCCGTGTTGAGGTGGCAGAGGGGATTGTTATCTGTTAGAACAGTCAATTTGGATCCTAGCAGGTAACTCCTGAATTTCTCCACCACAGCCCATTTGAGTGCCAGGAGCTCCAGCTTCATACTACTGTAGTTCCTGTCATTTCGCTCTGAGCCCCTCAACCTCCAGCTTGCATAGGCTATCACAATCTTACTTCCCTCTTGCTGCTGGTATAGTACAGCACCCAATCCCAGGTTACTGGCGTCGGTCTCCAGCACAAACAGTAGGGTGAAGTCTGCGTAGCCTAGTGTCAGAGCACAGGTAAATTCCTCCTTGAGGTGCTCAAAGGCTTGCTGGCACTCCACTGTCCAAGAGTCCTTAAACAACTTGTTGGCCTGAGCAACACTCCCTTGGTGGACACAAGTGTTTACAACATCATTGAGCGGACCGGCCACCTTAGAGAAGCCCTCAATGAATCACGATAGTAACTGCAGAATCCTAAAAAGGATCGCAGCTCCTTTAGAGTGTTAGGGATTGGCCACTGTTTCACTGCACTCACTTTGTCTGGGTCTGTAGCCACCCCTTGAGCAGATATCACATGCCCTAAGAACTTTACCTCGGACTGCAGGAAGTGGCATTTTTCCACCTTAACCTTGAGTCCGGCCTCCCTCAACCTTTGTAACACAGTCTCAAGCCTCACTAAGTGTCCATCGAATGTACTTGAGTACACAAGCAAATCGTCCAAATAGACGAGTACCATTTGAAAGACCAGGTCACTCATTATGGCCTGCATGAGACGTTGGAATGACGCTGGCGCATTACATAGGCCAAACGGCATCCGCTGGGACTCATACAGGCCAAATGGTGTAATGAAAGCTGTTTTGTGGCGGTCCTTCTCATGAACTGCTACCTGGTGATAGCCACTCGCTAGGTCAATAGACGAGAAAATCTTGGCCTTACTCAAAGCATCCAGACTCTCATCTATTCGTGGCAACGGGAATGCATCACGCCTAGTTTTACAGTTCAGCTTCTGGTACTCCACGCATAGCCTAAGACTCCCATCAGTCTTCCGGACTAACACCACCAGAGATGTATACGAACTGGAGCCGTCTTGGATGACACGCTTTTTGAGAAGTCTAGAGATATGGTCCTTCACCTCCTGGAATTGGTTTGGTGGTATACGTCGGTATGACTGTGAGACAGGAAGGTCATCGTTCAAGGGAATCTCATGCTTTACCAGTTCAGTATAACCGAGGTCTTCATCAGTGATGGCAAACACGTCCAAGTATCCCCTCAGAAGCGCCTTCAGCTCTGCCTGCCGTACAGGGGTACCACCGATCTGCACTTTCTCCAAGTGACACTGCAGGTCACTGCTAACCCCCGTCATTGACCTCTGGTTTACCATAGCTTCCTCATGATCTGCAGAGATTCGATGGAATCTAACTTCGCAGGAGCTACTCTCAACACGACCCTGGCCAAGTACCCCTAGTTTCACCTTGGGTGGCAACCACACACCCTCTGGGGACAAGTTTACTACCTGCACTGGGAATACCCACCTACCGGGTGATACCAAGGTGGGAATCAGGACCAAGCCACCTGGCAATGATGCCTTACCTGGCTCAAACAACCTTAAGTTTCTGTTTTCAGCTAGTTCTTTATGTGCTCTGGCCTGAATTGTAGCCACTGAGGCTGCAGGTACGTACAACTTACGTGTGCCTGCTTCCCTGACCACAGAGTTCGCTCCTACTGGGGCAGCCTCTTGTACTCGGTTAAGGGCGGCTCTCCAGTCAGCATCCAACGTCCCCGCCAAAGCATTGTCAAACTCAGCTAGAATCAATTGTTTACACCGCTGTGCAATGTTCATGCCAAGTATGCCTGGGGGCGCGGAGTCAGTCTCCCCATCATTTTGGTCACGTATCACCAAGAACCTACACCCAGGTATAGTCAACCCCATTACTTGGATATCAAGTTCAACATACCCAAGGTAGGGAAGAGGCAACCCGTTGGCGGCAGTTATCTTTAACCACTTGCTTGTACAATGCAAGTTTGTCTTTGTCTTCCCCATGAAGATGTTTTTTAAAGAAGCTCTCTGTCAAAGTACTCACGTTACTGCCAGTGTCTAACAGGCACTGGATGGCTACCCCCCCAGCGTGAATTTCCACTTCTGGGCACGTGCCCACTGCACGCTCCAGAAACCGCTCTTTTGTCAATGTGCCAGTCTTTGAGCCATCAGTGCTACCTCTCATTGCTCGGCTCTTCGCAATGGAGGCGCACCTTTCCCCGGAACCGGAGACTCAGGCGTAGATGGCACAGGGTTTTCCTGGAAGCGCTGCCCAGTGCATTGCCTGGCTATGTGCCCGATGCCCTCACATCTCAAACAAATGGGTTGGCCATCCCGGGTATACCTTGGCTTAAACTTGGGCTTACTAGGTTTCTCACAAGTTGGGTCAGACCTCTGAATCTTGAGATCACAGACAGCATTGGTAAGGTCCCCGATTGCTTTCCCTTCTTGTATAATTACCTTAATTACCTCTTGTAGGGCTACAGTCAAGTCGTTTGGTACAGTGGCGGTCATCCTTGCATGCTCTACACTTTCCTCCACAGGTTTCGGTTTCGGGCCACATTAGCTGGACGAGGTCTCTCTTCTGAGCACCACAAAAGGGCCTCCTCACGAACTTCGAATAATGTAGCATGAGGTCGCTCTCTGACCACCTTGCGCAGTTCCCTCCGGAGTGCTGAATCCCTCACCCCTTCTATAAACTGGTCTCTCAAAACCAACTGCACATTTGGAACACAATGTGGTGCTTGTTGCAGTGCAGCATTTAACATTAATGTCAGTGCATGTGAAAAATCACGAAAATCCTCACCTTCCAATTGTTTTCGGGCATAAAATATGTGCAACAACTGGGAGGTGCTACGCTTTTCCCTGAAAGCTGCCCTCAAATATGAGAACAGGTCTTCAGCTGACTTATCCTCCCCCCCCCCCAATACACGACCTGATTTCATCTAGTGCTGAACCCCTTAAGTGGGAGAGGATAAAATCTACTTGATCCTCAGTATTCAACCCCCTCACTCTTATAACCCTCCCAAGTTCCTCAATGAACTCATCAACATATTGGCAGTCCTTACCTGGATCCCCACTGAAAGGTACAATTTGTTTCTCCCTTGGGATATACACATAGGATCTAGTATGAACATTAATCATGTTTGCAAAGGCTGACATTACTTCATCATGTCTACGTCTCAACTCCAAGATCTGGGATTGAAGCTGTGAGACAGGGTTACCTCCCTCAATGTCCATTCCACCTGCACCTTGAATGTCTTCCGCCATTGCGGCTGCACCGTCCATGTCCTCAGCATCCATGGCTTTGCCGTAGTCACAGAAAGTCTCAGTTCTCAAACAGTCAGTTCAACAAGCACAGTCCTTCTCGAAGTCCTCACACACAGCAGTCCTGCTACGCTGGCCCTTTGTCCTGCTGCCACTTCTGTCAGGATGGCACTGCAGGTCCTTCCAGCACTACCGTTTTTTGCACCATCGTAACAAATAATCAGCCCCAAACAAAACAGAATCCCACTTCTGACACCAAAATTAGATGTGGCCGGCTTGACGTCCTTTTAATATACTAAGGAAAAAGACAATGCCAAGACATCTAATAAAAAAGGATTATTTTATTCCTAACTGAGCCTCAAAGGAAACTCAGCATTAATGTTTTGTTTGGGGAAAAAGGTTTTTTCAGGATTCTGATCCAGTTGAACAAGAGAAGTCGTATAAAACAGAATAACAAAAAGCAAACACCCAATTCACTTCAATGGGCGCAGAACACGAAATAAGGTAGCAGAAGAAATGTAAAGTATAAAAATAAGTTCTTTACAGTATTAACCTCTAATCAAAACAGCAGATCAAAAGCCCAATTTGACTAGAAATAATGCAACCAATGTTAAAGAACCAATAAAGGTGTGCAAAACAACGGCAGTGGCCTATATGTGCGCTCAATCTCCGTTGAAGTAGGCCTGAATCCCCTCCCCCACCGGAGATCTCTCATGTGCAGCAACAAAACACTAATATAAACACTGAATTAAGTCATCCACTCTGTGCAGTCACACAACTGAAACCCCCACAGGTCCACGAGTTGATAGCCAGCCTGGATTATATCTGTTTAACAATTTTTAACAACTATTTTTTCCTCACTTGTAACTACTGCTTCTATCGGCGCTGTCTCTGTTGCCCTCTGACGCACACTCTCTCTCTTGTGCGCATGCTCAAACTCTTAAAGGAGACAGCACGCATAACTGCATCATAGCGAAAACTTAAAGGGGAATCACCAGGGGAATTAAATATTGGACTATTCCTGCCCCGGTTACATATATATATTTCCACAAGAATATAATTTCATATATATACTGTGTGTATATAAATATTGTAAAACTAGGGCTGACGAGAGGTTGAGACGTGTGGGGGGGATCCATCTGCAGGCTTGATCAAGAGCTGGTAAACAGGCAGGGTCCAAACAAGGCAAGAGGTATTATTGGCGGGCAAAAACAAAAGACTAGTCCCAGGGCGAGCGTAGAGGGAGAAATCAGAAAACAGCAAAGATCAGAAACCGCAACAAACAGCAAGACCAAAACAAGGAAAAACACGGAGACTCAGAAAGGTGGTAGAGGCTAAACAATATCAGCAGAAAAGGTGGTTAGATTGGGTGTGTATATAGTGAGTGAGGATTAGAGAGGCGGGTGCAAATCAGTGCCCAGTTGCAAATCGTGCAAAAATATGGATAGGTAGTCCCGGGTGCCTATGCAACAGTGGTGTGGTGTAAGAGTCCATAGTAGTGGAAGGGTGACATCTGGTGTCAAGTAAACGTAAGTTCATGGACCGGATTTGTGACAGAGCCCCCCCAAGGAGCGGCTTCCATATGCTCCAAACACTAAACGATCCAGGTGGGCCAGAGTCCAAGGATAGGAGAGAACCAGGGTGGAGCCGGCAGAGCAGCTGGAGATGAGGACCACCACAGCTGAGCAGACGGGACCGAAGATCCCCACGGCGGAGCAGAAGACACCGGAGCCAGACAGTAGAAACTACGGCGGGGCAGAGGACCACCACGGCGGAGCGGAGGACCACCACAGCGGAGCAGAAGACCACCACGGCAGGGCAGAGGACGACCACGGCGGAGCAGAGGACCACCAGAACAGACAGTAGACCACCACGGCGGGGCAGAGGACCACCACGGCGGAGCAGAGGACCAGCAGAACCAGACAGTAGACCACCACGGTGGGGCAGAGGACCACCACGGCGGAGCAGAGGGAACAAGAAACCCCCCCACCCCCCACGGTGAACCACACCGATCAGGAGACCATGGAGGAAACTGTAACAACGAGAGAGCAGAGACAAACAACACAGACAGAACATTGGGGTTGAAAGACAAGACTGAGCGTTCAGGGGCAGCCACCCTGGCTGGGTCGGGACAACACAAAAATTCACAAACGGCCTCCATAACCGTGAAAGGACAGACTGAGGATTACCCCGACGGTCTCCTTGGCCGAACAGAAACAGGCAGATTGTTTCAATGCGTCCCCCTTGGCCGGGACAGAAAGAAAGAAGAGGTTCATAGACGGCCTCCTGCCGGAACAGGACGAGCAGAAGAGTTATAGATGCCGCTGGCCGAACAGAACAGAACAGAGTTCATAGACGGCCTACGTGGCCGGAACAGGGCGAGCAGAAAGTTCATAGATGGCATCCTGGCTGGAACAGGATGAGCCGGAGTTCCACAGGTGGGTAGACTAACACCTATGGAGGTCTGTAGCGGATATGCCGCCCCCTCTGGAGGGTCTAGAGTAGTGCCCCAGGGATACAGGGCGGAGAGTTCGTCAAGGGTTTATTCGCCCAGACATGACCGGTGGAATGTGGTTTATAGGCGCCACCACCACGCAGGAGATGCAAGCGAGCCCGCCGCTTCGGAAAGGGTCTGCAGAATGTGCACCAACCTTGGAGAAACTGCAGGGGCACCATCGCTTCGGGGAAACAACAGCGGCCACACCTCAGGGGATACGTAGCTTCAGCCGCACGACTCGGCAGACATGATAGGGGGCTCCACCTCTGGGAGTCTGTGGAGGGGTAGCAGCCCAAACACAACAAAAGGCGATCCCCGTCAGGGGAAACACTTCAGACAGGGGAAATAGTAATGGAACAGAAAGGGTTAGAGTGAGTGTGTTTGGGGATACCAGCTGCGCGTGCACACACCAGCGGTGCATCCCTCACACTGAATACCAGACTGGGATACCAAAAAGACTGACCCTGACGATCTGGGTGCAACAGACAGGACGTGATGTGACTCTGGGTGATCAGCTGTTATGTGACGTGACTCTGGGTGATCAGCTGTTATGTGACGTGACTCTGGGTGATCAGCTGTGATGTGACGTGACTCGGGATGATCAGCTGTGACGTGATGGGACTCATGACCAGATGTGACGGACGGGAATCCTGAATAACAATGGTGATTGACTTGCCCATGAAGAAAACTGTGACGTGTATCGGTTCAGCGAAGATAAGCTGGGACTTCATCTTGCCTCAGACGATCAACTGTGACTGAATGGACTCGGAAGATCCGCTGGGATGTGACGAGGCACTGGCAGAATCAGCTGATACGTAGCTTGGACGTGAATCAGCAATGGAACTGTGCTTTAGTGCCACGCAGAATCAGGCTGTGATAGCTTGATTTGTAGCTTCTGGACCAATCAAACACACAATATACAGTGGGTACGGAAGGATGCAGACCCCCTAAAATTTGTCACTCTTTGTTATATTGCAGCCATTGCTAAAATCATTTAAGTTAATTTTATTAATCTCATTAATGTACACACAGCACCCCATATGACAGAAAAACACAGAATTGTTGACTTTTGCAGATTTATTAAAAAAGAAAAAAAACTGAAATATCACATGGTCATAAGTATTCAGACCCTTTTGCTGTGACACTCATATATTTAACTCAGGTGCTGTCCATTTCTTTGATCATCCTTGAGATGGTTCTACACACCTTCATTTGAGTCCAACTGTGTCTGATTATACTGATTGGACTTGATTAGAAAATCCACACACCTGTCTATATAAGACCTTAAAGCTCACAGTGCATGCCAGAGCAAATGAGAATCATGACGTCAAAGGAACTGCCTGAAGAGCTCAGAGACAGATTTGTGGCAAGGCACAGATCTGGCCAAAGTTACAAAAAAAATTTCTGCTGCACTTGAGGTTCCTTAGAGCACAGTGGCCTCCATAATCCTTTAATGGAAGACGTTTGGGATGACCAGAGCCCTTCCTAGAGCTGGCCAACTGAGCTATCGGGGGAGAAGAGCCTGGTGAGAGAGGTAAAGAAGAACCCAAAAAAATCACTGTGGCTGAGCTCCAGAGATGAAGTCGGGAGATGGGAGAAAGTTGTAGAAAATCAACAATCACTGCAGCCCTCCACCAGTCGGGGCTTTATGGCAGAGTGGCCGACGGAAGCCTCTCCTCAGTGCAAAACACATGAAAGCCCGCATGGAGTTTGCTAAAACACACCTGAAGGAATCCAAGATGGTGACAAATAAGATTCTCTAGTCTGATGAGAACAAGATAGAACTTTATGGCCTTAATTCTAAGCGGTATGTGTGAGAAAACCAGGCACTGCTCATCACCTGTCAATACAGTCCCAACAGTGAAGCATGGTGGTGGCAGATCATGCTGTGGGGGTGTTTTTCAGCTGCAGGGGACAGGGACAGGACGACTGGTTGCAATCGAGGGAAGGATGAATGCGGCCAAGTACAGGGATATCCTGGACCAAAACCTTCTCCAGAGTGCTCAGGACATCAGACTAGGCCGAAGGTTTACCTTCCAACAAGACAAAGACACTAAGCACACAGCTAAAATAACGAAGGAGTGGCTTCACAACAACTCTGTGACTGGTCTTGAATGGCCCAGCCAGAGCCCTGAAATTAAACCCAATTGAGCATCTCTGGAGAAACCTAAAAATGGCTGACCACCAACGTTTACCATCCAACCTAACAGAACTGGAGAGGATCTGCAAGGAGGAATGGCAGAGGATCCCAAATCCAGGTGTGAAAAACTTGTTGCATCTTCCCAAAAAGACTCATGGCTGTATTAAATCAAAAGTGTGCTTCTACTAAATACTGAGCAAAGGGTCTGAATACTTAGTACCATGTGATATTTCAGTTTTTTTTTAATAAATCTGCAAAAATTTCAACAAATCTGTGTTTTTCTGTCAATATGGGGTGCTGTGTGTTCATTAATGAGGAAAAAAATTAACTTAAATGATTTTTTAGCAAATGGCTGCAATATAACAAAAAAATTTAAGGGGGTCTGAATACTTTCCGTACCCACTGTATTTTGTTAGCTAGATTTAACAAATACTCTGTAAAACCCCAGGAAGCCGAACAGGCCCCTGATTCCACGGTAACCCTGACACCCGATACATTTACAACCTCCTGGAATTTAGGTGAAGAAAATCACTTCCTTGCCCATAAGGAAAATCCACAACGGAAGGACTTTTCTTTGCTAATTAATTAATATGAAAACCTTTCTTTGAATGAACACACGTGATCCTTAAGGTCATTTTGTATATTATTGTCATTGTGTATTTTGCCTTTGAAATTGTATACTGTTATGCAGGCTTATAATCGAAAACACACTCCTGTCAGCTTACATACAGTATATATAACCCTACCACGTTTAGTATCTATGAATTCGTATTCGGCTGATCTAATTGAGAGTGTATATTGTATGTTTCCACCTACGCAACATATTAGTGTTCTAAGAGTTTTTAGTCATTTTTATCCAAGTTTCATATGCAAATTACCAGGCTTTCAAACCAAAGAGTCATAAAACGCCCCAGTATCTCAAAACTCCCACTTTCTCATTGGACAAGCCCATTTTGAGAGGCGTGAATCTTTGCAGGCTGTAAAGGCCGCACTTCGTGTGACCCGCCCAGTCGGTGGTTTGTTGGAATTCTGAGATGCGGTGAGACAAACGCTCCCGGAAACACTAAGCTCGTGCCAGGCTTCGGCCTTGACTTTTCCATTCACCGAGATTCTCTGACTCATACTGGTTCTTTTTCATCAACCAACTTTAGCAAAGATCAACTTGAACCTTTGGATTGCATCAAGCCTTTCTTTCAGACCGACGAGACTTGCAAGTATCAAACTTAATCTTATTAATTAGGTATCATTTGCACCTTCTTACAAAGGTGTGTTTGAACTAAGAATCTGACGTTTCCCTCAGGTGTAGATCTGCTGAATATGCAAATGTTTAAATAACTTCATGTTCTTATTTTCTCTTCTCTTTAAAGGGTTAAGCTTTAACCTTTCCTATACAAACTGTGTGTGTGCGTGTATGTGTTTATGTAGTATGTTAGACCAATTTAAGTGTTTATGTAGTTAATAAAAACCTTACTTGTATCACACTTGACGTGGTACATTGTTTGCTCATAACTGGAGTCACTAAATCATGCAGATTAGCTACAAGCGTTTGTAGAATTGTACAGTAAGGAAGTTATTGCCCTTAACCAGGAAATTAACGTTCTTAGAAATGACAAGACGGTTGACCCTGAGTGGTCAGCTAAATATCTACAGCGGCTCTAAATATTCATAATTAATTATAACTAGTTTTGGTTAATTATTCATATTTCCTCATGGGCTGATTCGTGACCTTATGACGATCGTTGGACTTGCTAGGACTCATGATAATCAGCTGTGATGGACCAGGGCTCATGCTGATAAAAGGTGAACTCGGCTTGAATCCTAACGACAACTGTGACTACACTGACCGGAAGATCTGACCGGGACTAAACCCAACTCATGATGATTACCGTGACTTGACTAGAACTCCGATTGATCCACCGTGGACTTGACTAGATCATGAGATCAGTGTTACTTGACTAGATCCTGCATATGTGTGACTGACTAGACGCATGTCAGATCAGCTGTGACCGAACATGCAGATTCAGCTGTGTGAATCTCGCAGGAAGATCAGCTTGACTCGACTCGGGAAGAACATCTGTGACTTGACTCGACTCAGGAAGAGCAGCTGTGACTTGACTTGACTCATGAAAATCAACTGTGACTTGACTCAGGAAGGATCAGCTGTGATCTCGAATCAGGAAGAATCACGCTGTGAATCGACCTCAGGAAGACTCAGCTGTGAATCGAGCAGGACGAGCAGCTGTGTGACTGGACTCAGCAAGATCAGCTGTGAATTGACCTGACTCAGGAAGATCAGCTGTGACTCGACTCAGGAAGATCAGCTGTGACTCGACTCAGGAAGATCAGCTGTGACTCGACACAGGAAGATCAGCTGTGACTCGACTCAGGAAGATCAGCTGTGACTTGACTCGGGAAGATCAGCTGTGACGTGACTCGACTCAGGAAGATCAGCTGTGACTAGACTTGTGCTCTAGTGTGGCCGCCATTTTGCAAATGGGCTCCGCTGTCGCTGCCATTATGCGAGCGCACACTGGTACAGCCACCATTTCAGTCACAGACATTGTGTCACGTTCTTCCTCCGCGACACCCACAGTAAACAAAGATCCGACAGTCAAAGCATAATCCATGAACTGAGCGAATGATGAACGTGGACCCTCGCGTCTAAGCTTAGCCCTAAGAGGTTGATTTATGCCATCGCAGAAAAACTCTATCAATAAACAATCTGGTAACTCAGAATAGTGAGCGATGGCTAAAAACTCCCGGATATAGTTCTCCAATGATCGTGGACCCTGTTTAAGGGCTAACAAAATCATTGCTGTGTCCATACCTGGCCAATGTTCCTCAGAATAGCTGCTGGATCCTTGTTTGGCTGAGTATTCTGTAACGTGGCTGACAAGACGTGAGACATGTGGATCCATCTGCAGGCTTTATTCAAGAGACGTGGTAAACAGGCAGGGTCAAAACAATGGCAAACAGGTATATGGCGGGCAAAACACAAGAATAGGCCCAGGGCTAGCGTAGGTCACCGATCAGCAGACAGAATCACAGGGGTGAGACGAGAGGGAGAAATCCAAGAAAACAGGCAAGGCAAAACAAGGAAAACACAGAGACTCTGAAAGGGGTACAGGCTTAACAATACTCAGCAGAGAAAGGTGGTTAGAGTGGGTGTTATATAGTGAGTGAGTGTGATATGAAACTGCTGTGTGCAATCAGTGCTGTGTGCAGTCAGTGCAATGAATGATGGGATATGTAGTCCAGGGTGCTATGCAACAGTTTGTGTTGTGCGAGAGTCAATGTAATGGAAAGGATGACCTCTGGTGGTGAATAAACCGAAGTCCATGGACCGAATTCGTGACAATATATAAACTAAAAAGAAGCCTATTTTAGAAAATTAAGGTTCTTTTGCATTTTGATGACAATTACATTAAAATTGGACAAACTGCATTAATATAATTTGGTACAATCTTAATTGTAATTTAAATGATGTGGCCATACACACACACACACACACACACACACACATACAAAATCTTAATGATCCTAAAAATGATCCTGAAAAAATGCAAAATCGAACTTGTTTTAAGAATTTGTGTAATGAGTTGGAATGGATATTCCTTAGTGAGATTTGCTTCATAAAGCAAGCTCAGTTTTTGTTTTTGTATAATTGTTACTTTTTTTATGTTTATGGCAAAAAATAGAAATGTTCTTCTGATGAAATCCTGTTTGATTTTGTATATCGATTTGCTGCTCACCACAGAATCAGAGACAGTTGATTGTAAAATGCACAATTAGTTAATATTCTAATAAGCAACTGAATGACTAAAAGAGTTTTATACTGTTAGTATTGATCAGTTTGTTTTATATGTGCTGGTAATTACCACAGCTGCTACTTTCCTTCAGAAACTGAATGGCTCACCACATGGGTAACCCCACTAATAGTCTTGTGAATGCTCCTTTGTGGCTTGTTAATATTTTGAATCCACCTTTCAATATGACAGACATCAAAACCACAACGCTATTGTTATGAGCAGCTTTATGAGTGTTGTTCATGACAAAACACTCGTACCAAAAATGCAGTTGCTGCAATAATTGTGTATGTAATGAGTATATAATCTGTAATATCAGCATTACAAGAAAATCACACCAAACATTGTAACACACACAATAGTTTTTATAAGGAATATGAATTTTATTTTTTGCTTACTTTTGTAGCTGAATATTATATACAGATCATTTGCATCTCTCCTTCATCACCATTACATTTCATCAGGTTATTATGGAACAAAAATAATACATTCTACCTGTTTTTTACTTTGTTGAAATTTCGATGTTATTTTTATTTTATTTTTTCAAACATACTGTGATGAGATTGAAGGCTCTGGTAGTGTGAGCCTAGAGAGAGAAAATATGATTACAAGCAGTAACATTTTCAAAATACAAATTTAATCCTGACATTTTTGGGCACAAACTGGAACGGTTTCCTAAAAATGACCCAAATGCGTAAAGCTGTATTCACAGGCCAATCTTTTCTCAGTCATTTCTGCCGAACTGCCTCGGAAAGTAAATAAAGACTGGAAAAAAGAGAGAGAGAGAGAAAGAGGGGAAAAACCTTTAGAAATGATACTTGAAAACGCATTCAGATGTATTCCTTTTGCACAGCAATCCCAGACCTATATTTCTTCATCATCTCCAGACACCCAGAGACAAAAGCCATCTTTATTTGAGAGTAACAAGACACAGAGTTTGAACACGGAGCTGTGTGCACTTTATGATAGCATTGTGAATACACTCATTAAGTTAAACATGACAGCAATGTACAAGAGTACTGTTTGAAACTTCACTGCACACTACATACTATTTTAGTGTATAGTATACTGTACAGTTTGCAGTAAGAGCTAATATTCCATTGTGCACATTTCTCCATCGATGACATCCTCCCTTCTTTCCAGGGTCCTTAGAGTCAAAGCAACAATTCTGAATGGCACTTAAAGGATCTCTCACTGACTCGAAGTGCATATGGAGCATCGGTTGAGTGGAACTCATCATGATTGTCTGCAAGCGAGCAGAAGTCAAACTATCTGCCCACATCAATACAACTCAGATCAGATGCTCTGCTGCACACATCGCTGTGTGCCACATGACACTCGACCTCATGCAGGCAGCATCACATCAGAGCCTGTGAGGCAGACAGACAGGAAGTAGATCGGCTCCCCTTCCTCTTTCTCAGTGTGTGTGTGTGTTTATGCAAAGATCGGAGATGGAATAACTGGGGGTTTCCAATAAAACAGGGCCACATGATGTCCACAGCCATCATTGCCTGAAAGAAGGAAGGGGCTTGACCGCATTTTCAGTAGTGTTTCTCTACCGATATTACGTCACAATCACGACCCTCTGCTTACGACACCAGACAGGCAGATCTTTCCCCACAATTTATTTAGGCCTTCAACTAAGCAGCTCTCAAAAGACCAAAAAAAAGGGTTGCAGGTCTGTTGTGATAGTCGGCAATGACAGGAAAAAAACAACAGCAAAAGCAAATAAAAACATAACAACAGACAATCATGCATAGGCTAATTAGGATAGCAGAATAAACGGGCTCATAGTCTTTCAAAAGGGAAGGAAAGCACTTCTCTATCTGTTGTTGATGGCACAGGCCGTGTGTCCAGTCAAACTGTGAAAAATATTTCCTTAAGCTTTACAGCATCACTGACAGCCATGCATAAAAATAATAAAAGACAAATCAGGTTTGTTTGAACCATTTCGTGTACTGACTTATTGGCTGCTGGGAGCATGAAATCTCTCATATTCATAAGATGCTTATAGAAACCAAAGTCATTTTTATTTTCAGTAACATCAATGATATTTATGTTACGGAAAAGATTACTTTTTCCCTTCGTCTTCAGAAAAAATGTGTTCATTAAACTCTGGACTAAGTGGGTCGAACACGAAAGGCCACTACAGCCAGACTTTGTGGAGGTTTAAAACAAATGACCCTTCCCTCCTGAATGAAAAATGTCATTGTTTTCTCCCATTCACACCTTTTCCCGACTACACATCAGAAACTAGTCGATTTTCTCCCGCAGTCTCCATCACAAACCAAGAACGAACATTTAACATCATTTAGTTTGATTAAGTATACGTTTGACCTCCCCCGAATTGTAACAATTATTAGTGTTATTAATATGATTATTTTATTTATTTATTTTTTATGTTTTTTATTTAGTTCACTTTCTTTATTTTTGTATTATGTAAAAAAATGAATGTAAGTAGGCAGATAAAATGTAAGTACATCTGTTTTGAAATAAATACTGTTGTTTTGTTTATCCTGCTACATCCAAAATAAAGAATTAAAAATATATGTTTTTTTTTTAAATTATTTATATACTATAACATACTAAATAAAGTGGAAGATTGGAACGTGTATGAATCACATGAAATAATTGTTAATTGGCACTTTATGAATGCATCGTGCTATATATGAATGTCGCTGTACATAGGTACTCCAACTCGTTTTGGGGCAGATATTACAGCTCCTCTCGCTCTTGTCTGTCTTGTCTCTCTCTGTGTGTGTGTGTTCTCTCTCTCTCTCTCTCTCTCTCTCATGTGTGTGTGTGTGTGTGTGTCTCTCTCGTGTGTGTGTGTGTGTGTTGTGTGTGTCTCTCTTCAGTGTGTGTGTGTGTGTGCTCTCTCTCTCGTGTGTGTGTGTTTGTGTGTTTTTGTCGCTCCAGTGTTTTGTGTGTGTGTCTCTCTCTTCTCATGTGTGTGTGTGTCTCTCTCTCAGGTGTTGTTGTGTGTGTCCTCTCTCTCTCAGTGTGGTGTGTGTGTGTATCTCTCTCAGTGTGTGTCTCTCTCAGTGTGTTGTGTCTCTCTCAGTGTGTGTGGTGTGTCCGTGTCTCCCCCCGCCAAACCCCCCGCCCCGCCTCTCTCTTCTCAGTGTGTGTGTCTCTCTCGTGTTGTGGTGTGTCTCTCTCTCAGTGTGTGTGCCTCTCAGTGTGTGTGTGTGTGTCTCTCTCCTCAGTGTGTGTGTTGGTCTCGCTCTCTCAGTGTGTGGTGTGTGTGTATCTCTCCAGGGTGTGTGTGTGGGGTGTGTGTGTCCTCTCTCCTCATTGTGTGGTGGTGTGTGGTGTATCTCTCTCAGTGTGGGTCTCTCTCCTCAGGTGTGTGTCTCTCTCAGCTGTGTTGTGTGTCTCTCTCTCTCAGTGGTGTGTGTGTGTCTCTCTCATGTGGCGGTGTGTCTCTCTCTCTCAGTGTGTGTGTGTGTGTGTTCCTCTCTTGTGTGTGTGTGGGTCCTCTCTCGCAGTGTGTCTCTCTCTCAGTGTGTTGTGTATTTTTGTGCCTCTCTCTCAGTGTGTTTCTCCTCTCATTGTGTGTGTGTTTGTGGTCTCTCTCAGTGTGTGTGTGTGTCCTCTCGCACGTGTGTGTGTGTGTGGTGTTCCTCTCTCTCTCTCTAGTGTGTGTGTCCTCTCCAGTGTGTGTTATGTGTTGCCGTCTCAGTGTGTTTGGTCCTCTCGCATTGTGTGTCCCCTCTCGTCTCAGTGTGTGTGTTGTGGTCTCTCTCTCAGGTGTGTGTGTTACCTCTGTATGTGTGTTACCTCAGTGTGTGTGTGTGTGTGTCTCTCTCGCGCTCGCAGGTGTGTGTCTCTCAGTGTGTGTGTGTATCCTCTCGTCAGTGGTGGGGGGTGTGTGTGTGTCTTCTCTCTCTCCTCAGTGTGTGTCTCCTCTCTCATTGTGTGTGTGTGGTCTCTCTCATTGTGTGTGGTGTGTGTCTCTCTCTCCTCGTGTGTGTGTCTCTCTTCTCTCACTGTGCTCTCTCTCATTGTGTGTGTTTGTGTGTGTGTCTCTCTCAGTGTGTGCGTGCGTGTCTCTCTCTCTCAGTGTGTGTGTGTGTGTCTCTCTCTCTCAGTGTGTGTGTGTGTCTCTCTCTCTCAGTGTGTGTGTGTGGTGTGTGTGTGTCCCCGCTCGCTCTCATGTGTGTGTGGTGGGTGTGTGTGTGTATCTCTCTCATTGTGTGTCCTCTCTCTCAGTGTGTGGTGTCCCTCTCTCATGTGTGTGTGTGTCCTCTCTCTCTCATTGTGTGTGTGTGTGTCTCGCTCAGTGTGTGCGTGTGTTGTCCTCTCTCTCAGTGTGTTGTGTGTGTGTGTGCTCTCAGTGTGTGTGGTGTGTGGCGCTCTCTCTCAGTGTGCTTCTCTCTCAGTGTGGTGTGTATGTGTTGTGCCTCTCTCTCATTGTTGTCTCTCTCAGTTGTGTGTGTGTTCTCTCTGTTGTGGTGTGTCCTCTCCGTGTGTGTTGTGTGTGTGTGTCTCTCTCTCTCTCGCAGTGTGTTTTTTTGTCTCTCTCAGTGTGTGTGTATTGTTCCTCTCTCAGTGTGTGTTGTCCTCTCTCTCAGTTGTGTCTCTCTCTCATTGTGTGTGGGTGTGTCTCTCTCCTCAGTGTGTGTGGTCTCGCTCAGTTGTGTGTCCTCTTCAGGTGTGTGTGTGTGTGGTCTCTCGCTCTCCTCTCAGTGTGTTGTCTCTCAGTGTGGTGTGTTATCTCTCCTTCAGTGTGTGTGTGTGTCTGTCTCTCTCTCTCAGTGTGTGTCTCTCTCTCAGTGTGTGTGTGTGTGTCTCTCTCAGTGTGTGTGTGTGTGTTGTCTCTCTTCTCCGTGTGTGTGTCTCTCTCTCTCCTGTGTCTCTCTCTCTCCGTGTGTGTGTGTGTGTGTCTCTCTCGAGTGTGTGCTTGCGTGTCTCTCTCTCCATGTGTGTGTGTGTCTCTCTCTCTCTCAGTGTGTGTGTGTGTGTGTGTTTTTGTGTGTGTGTGTGTGTCTCTCTCTCAGTGTGTGCGTGTGTGTCTCTCTCTCTCAGTGTGTGTGTGTGTGTGTGGGCCCTCGCAGTGTGTTTGTTTGCTCTCTCTCAGTGGTGTGTCTCTCTAGTGTGTGTTCGCTCTCAGTGTGTGGGTTGTTGTGTGGGGTGTGTCGCTCTCAGTGTGTGTCTCTCTCTCATGTGTGTGTGTCTCTCTCATTGTGTGTGTGTGCTCTCTCAGTGTGTGTGTGTTGTCTCTCTCAGTGTGTGGGTGTGTGTCTCTCTCCAGTGGATGTGTGTGTGTCTCTCTCTCCTCTCTCTCTCAGTGTGTGTGTCTCTCAGTGTGTGTGTGTGTGTGTGTTCTCTCTCTCTGTGTGTGTTATCCCGCTCTATGCATGTGTGTGTGTGTGTGTGTCGCTTCTCTCAGTGGTGTGTTTGTATCTCTCTCGTGTGTGTGTGGTTTGTGTGTGTGTGTGTCTCTCTCAGTGTGTGCGTGCGTGTCTCTCTCTCTCAGTGTGTGTGTGTGTCTCTCTCTCTCTGTGTGTGTGTGTATCTCTCTCTCTCTCTCGCAGCGTGTTTGTGGTGTGTGTCTCTCTCTCTCTCAGTTGTGTGGGCGGGTGTCCTCTCTCTCTCTCAGTGGGGTTTTGGGGGTGGTGTGCGTGTGTCTCTCTCTCTCTCTCTCTCTCTCAGGGTGTGGTTCGTGTGTGCCTCTCTCTCTCTCTCGCTCCTCAGTGTGTGGTGTTTGTGTTTCCTCTCCTCCTCAGTGGGTGTGTGTGTGTGTGTCTCTCTCTCTCTCAGTGTGTGTGTGTGTGTGTCTCTCTCTCCTCTCTCTCGTGTTTGGGTGCGTGTTTCTCTCTCTCTCTCTCATGTGTTTGCGGTGTGCCTCTCTCTCTCTCTTCTCTCCTGTGTTTGTGTGTGTGGTCCTCTCTCTCTCTCATGGTGTGTGTCTGTCTCTCTCGCTCTCAGTGGTGTGTGTGTGTGGTGGTGTGTGTGTGTGTGTGTGTGTCTCTCAGTGTGTGTGTGTGTGTGTGTCTCTCTCTCTCTCTCTTTCTCTCTGTCTCTCTCTCTCGCTCTCGCTCTCAGTGTGTGTTTGTGTGTGTGGGTGTGTGTGGGTGTGTGTGTGTCTCTCCTCTCTCTCTAGTGTGTGGTGGTGTGTCCTCTCTCTCTCTCAGTGTTGTGGTCTGTCTCTCTCTTGCTCTCTCTCTCTCAGTGGTGTGTCTCTCTCTCTCTCAGTGGTTGTCCTCTCGGCTCTCTCTCTCTCTCGCTCCTCTCTCTCTCTCTCATCGGTGTGTTTGTGTGTGTGTGTGTGTGTGTCTGCAGGCAGCAGCACTTCCGCTCTGAGAGACACGCGCGTCCACGGACACACACACCGACACAAAGAGAGGTACACAAGCCGTCGAACCCTGCAATATACCTCACATTTCCATTATATTTCCATCAGCGCTGCGTTAGGACGCCGTCGTTCTCGCCTGTACGGTAAGGGTCCGAAACATTTCTCCGTCGACGGCAAACCACGAGCCTCCAGAGCTGACGACACATTTACTGTGTTTTCACCAGATCCATTCACCGCGTCTGTGGGATGGGGTGAAGCTGGAGTTCGTCGAGGCGTGTTTGTGCGCGGCTTAATTCGGTTTAATCTGGTGTCATGGTCGCGCGAGCACTGATTCGGCTCTGTGCGATCAAACAGAAGTGACGGACTCGCGTCTGGTCGGTTTACGGTTATTTTAAGCTGAAATGCGGAGCGATCGCAGCAGGGTTGTTGATCTGGAGTTAAAGGTTAAACCCGCGCCTGTACACTTTACCCATCGATACATGGTTACATGCATGCATTGTTACACCCTTTGCACAGTGTTACATGCCTGCGTCGATACGTTACATTCACTCAGTGTTCACATCATTCTTCTCATTGCAGTGTGTGTGTCTGTCTGTCTGTCTGTCTGTCTTTCATAGATCGGGATGTCGGATGAGGACTCGCGTGCCAGCTCTAGTTCATCCTCCTCTTCCTCCTCTTCCTCCACCCATCCCACAGTCAAAGACACACTGTGAAAAAGAGAGACAATAAAGCCAACCTGAGCAAGACCTCCAAACTCCTCTCCACCAGCGCCAAGAGGTGAGCGTGGGGCCGGGGCCCGAAGCCAAGGCAGAGCCCAGTTACTACTCGGACGCTTCACGGGCGGCGGGTTTTCTGTCAATTCTGTGGCTCTGAAGCACCATTTAGTGAGCCGTAAAGACAAGCAACTATTGAACGACTACAGTGATTATTTCAGATAGAAACGAAAGCTGTAATCAAATGCTCCATCAGACAAGGACCAAACCAGTTTTTTTGGTGTGTGTGTGTAATTTCTTGGGGATATTAATGGGCCTTTTTGTTTAAAGTAATTAAGTGTGTATGTAAAACTGTAAAAGAACTAGAATTTATGGTAAAATATTCCATTTGAATGGTTTGCAAACAATATTAACATTCACATTCACAGCTAGTCATATGCCTAACATGTTGGAAACGGCTATATGTTTCTTGTCACATTCAGTTGAATGAATCACTTTAAAGCCTATATTTAAACCAAATTGAAATCTGACGAGAAAAGTTGGGTAGTTTGCATCATTGGATATTGCTATTGGTCATAAATTTCTATTATCTTAAAACAGTTGTCAAATATTAAAGGCTTTGCTACTTCGTCACACTCTTTCATTGTTAAAATCTATGCCCCTTCTGTGAACCGTATCCAGCCTTCTTTGATTTGATTGGTCATCACGATCGTGTAAAACTTTTTGTCATCCTAACGAGACAGAGCGGTGCATCATGGAGGGCAGTACAGCATGCAGCATAAAGAGTATTAAATACTGGAGGAACAACGTGGCCTGATCTGATTATTGGAGGTTACTAGCCTGCCATCAGATGCCATTTTTATCCTTTCATCCTTTCATCAAACACAGGATTGTGGGAGGCACCAAATGATTCTATTATCCTGCATTTGAAAACCAACCAAATTAAGGCATATTAGTATAATGCATTCGTTAGACGCCTTCATGGTATACTGTTATCTTGTCAGACAGTGTTTTTTTTAGCTTTCAGACAGCAGCTTTTACTTTGAAAGAGCTTTACTCCAAAGCTCATAGCTGATCTGATCAAACACACAACGAACATGCTCTTCTAGAATAAATTGGTGCTGCTTCTAGACTGCATTCTAGGCATCCAGATGCACCCATGTTGCCTAGAAGTGCTGTTTAGACAAGCAGATTGTTAGGTTTTGACACGGCCGTCATTTGCTTCCACAGTACTTTATAGAGTTCAGAGATATTCATGGGAATCATGTGTCTCTTTTTCAGGATTCAGAAAGAGCTGGCTGACATCATGTTGGACCCGCCACCAAACTGCAGGTGAGGAAATGCTTTGCATCTCTTTGATATTCTCTGGATGCATTAGTGGGTTAGGATCATGCTTGGTTGATGAACCATAAAGCAACAAACTTCATGTGGGATCAAAAATAGTGCTGTCACATTAGTGAGATTTAGGTGTGAATTGCGGGCAGAAAGTCAATAGTGTAACTATGAAGCACATCTCACACAGAAGTCGCTTTCAAAACCAAGCATCGTTTCTGTTAGTGAAGGTGACGACTTTGTGTGTGACAAGCGAAATCTGCGCAAGGAGCTTTTTCACCTTCGTGCAAAGAGCTCATGCATGGATTCCTATTGAAATGACTGTAATTCGCCCCATGCAATATCACCGAGCAATGGCAAACGTGACCGCGCTTTAACTCTGGTCTGGGCTGTATCTGTGGCAGCGTTTCCTCCAACTCTCGAATTTCTGTGGTTGGCGTCAGTAGCATGTTGTAGTGCATTTACGCCACGGATTCGCAGAGGTCAGAGAGCGGCTGATGCTGTAGGACGGCAGTGTCATGCTCTGCTTAACCCGTCTCAGCCGTGAGGGAGAAGCGTGGTAACTCTTTATTTTGCCTGTTATTAGAAAATCAAGAAATTGTGTTGTGAAAGTCACCATGAGAGAGCTGAGGTGTGTGTGAATGGAGCTCCTGTCTAACCCATGAACACCAGAACAGCAAGATCTGATATGGCTTTGTGGTTTCTAATTCATAAGAAGTGTAAAAATACCTTATTTTGGCTGCAGCTGTCAGTGTTGTATGGTGATATTGATACGATGTTGGCAGGGGGATAAGCGGCATTGGTGCAATGTATTTTGATGAGTCCGTCGTCCAGAGCTTTGAACTTTACCTCTGACATCAGTTATCTAATAAACCTAAATGAGTGATTGTAGATGGGAGGCAAATGCTGCTTTTTCTGTGCTTCTGTATCTGAAGGTATTTGTACCTGACTCAGAATTGCACAGCTGACACGTCTCATCTTTAAAACCACTCGTCATCTTTAGCATGTGTTTCTATGCTTCAGCTCTCGCATCCTCTCACGTTTATTAGCTGCGTGGTCTGACTCGCTCTTTTATCTTGAGGCGTAAGAGTCACATCTCTTCCCCTGTAATCCTGCTTCCCCCCCCCTGTGGCTTTCTTCTCTCTTATATTGATTTATTAGCCAAACACATGCTACACCACTAAGGCTTGTGTTACTCTCTCATATTTAAAGTCTTGAACGAAGACTGTTGGCAACGGTGACGCTCGTCTAGTGTGCACACTTGCAAGACGCCGCAGCAGATTTTGAATTAATTTGAAAATTGATATTTGAATGATGGTAAGTCTGTGGTTATTTGGCTCTTGCTAGATGTTTGTGAGGATGTTCTGGGTGGTCAAGAAAAGACCTGTTCACCGCAACACAAATGCATTCAAATTCGGCCTGATTTTCGGCAGACTGGCTCAATAAATAAAGCAAGCTAATTCTGTCAGTAATACCCTGGTTGTCCCCAGTGTACAAAACACTAAGCAACTTTCTGTTTTTGGCACCCGCTTGTTTCAGACATGAAAGGAAATCAAACTGTATTTACAATTTAAAAAAAAAATTTGTGCACAGTTTTATGCAACAGCTCTGCAACAGCTCTGGGCATGTGACCAAAAGTGTGAATCTTATTGGCTGGCCAGCTTTATTTGCAGTGCAATTAAAAGAGATTAAAACCTTAGCAGCAGGAGAATGTTGTCGTCGGTCTGAACAAGTGCATTAACAATTGTTCTTTTAAGTTATAATGTTTATTGCACTGGATTCTCTCACCAAAATTTGCCTGGGTGTGCACAGACCATCTCATTGGAATGAACAAGTGTGTTCGTTCGGCCTGGTCACACCCGCAAAAGCTCCGTCATGTTTTTTAACCGGAGTAAAATCAGATATGACTGAACTGATGGGGGGGGGGGTTGTGGGTCAGAAAGACATCCGCTTCAAATGTCTGGACAAATAGTTGTTTGAGGAAATACAGTAGTCTCCGTATGTCGTCCACTGAGTGAAACCATAATCCAGTGACAATAGAAAAAGTGATGAAGAGCGCGGTCGAAGGACAAAAATCCCTATAGATGAGGTGCAGTTCATGTCGAAATAATGAGTTAAAATGAGTGGGTTGCCGGTTCGGCACAAGTCATCATTTCGTGTCTCATCGCACACAAATTCTTTAATGTGTTATTGCTCTAGGACAGTTTTTTCTTTTCTCCTCCAGACATCAGACTCTGGTCATGTCACTGAATGGATGGTTATTTAAGTCGTCTCAAGGCGAAAGGAAGTATTGTAAACCCGCCCGAGTGTGTGCCTGGATCCTTTGCATGTTGTCACACAAGGGGAATGGTTAGATGTAGAGTATTATAGTTTACGATGAGAGGTTTAGTTAGTGAGATAGAGTGTGTGAGAGGAAGTTACGATGGCGAGACGAAGTTACTTGTTGTGATTGATATTGTGTGACGAAAGATTCGGTGTTGGAAGAGATAGTGGGTGGTGGAGGGATAGATCGGAAGTGTTTGCTATATAGTGTGTGAAGAGTTATTATGTTGATACGAGTTTACTTTGTGAGAGGAGTTCGTGGGTAGATAAACTGATTGTGGTATCAATCTAGTGGGGTGAGAAGGTATCTAGTGTGTGAGGGAGAGTTCGTGTGTGAAGAGTTAGTGTGTGGGAGAGATAGTGTTAGTGAACTATTGAGTGAAATGCGACTATTTTGCAAAACTGAGAACAAATTGTCAATCAGAAAACAGGCAAAGATCAAATAATCAGAGACCCCGCTTCTTTACAGTGAAACCCATAACAGTTTACAAACATACACCCAAAACACAAAAAACACAATACACCCAAAAACCCCTGACATAATGATAAGCAGGAACCAACCCAATTTGGGAAATTGGAACATCTGACAAAAAACAGTGGGGGGAAAAAGAGGGGGGCAAAAGGAAGAAAAAAGAGGGTTTAGAAAGAAAAAAAAGGGAATAAGAAGGGGGGAGAGACAAGAAGGAAGAAACAAAATTAGAAAGAACGGGAAGGGCGGGGGGGGGGGGGGGGAAGGGGAGGGGGGGGGGGGGGGGGGGGGGGGGGAGGGGGGGAGGAAAGTGGGGCTGATCTGAAAAGTGGCAATACCAAAATGGATCAAATATGGAAGTAATTTTCCCAACAGTGTTTATAAGTACAACAGACACAAACTGAAGCAAACTCAACACAACACCAACTGAAAAACTAGAAGAGCCATCAAGGATAACCAAAACCTTAGATTTCCCAATACCTGATAAAGACTTAAAGAACAAATCAAAACCTCAACCTCAAAAAGCATCTGGACCGTGATGGAGATCTTAAACCAATGATGAAAACACAACAAGCCGGGGTAAATTCCGAATTGGCCACTTCTAAAACTATCAATGTGCTTCTGAGTGTAGGTGTGTACTTCCCGACATCTGGAATCAAGGCGTGTAACGCCAATCATGTACAAACTGAGATCTCAAGTGTTGATCCTACACTACCGATGCATCTGTGCGAGCATGCAACCTTGGGGAAAGTTATTCGTAGCAACTAATTAAACGTCGGCTATTAGCTTCATCACCACACACAATGTACTTAGCAAGGAGCCAAATCGGATTTTGTACCAAACTGTACATCTGATCACTCGATACATTACATACGCTAATTGAAAAAACACGTAACCCGATAAAGTAAAATATATGCCATGGTTTGAGGTGGTGGGCTTAAAAAAGCTTTGAACTCAATTGTGGCCCAAACTAGGGGTGTCTACAACACTTATTGCAAGGGAAGAGGATAAACACACATAAGGACCGGATCAAATCATGGTACAGGGGAAAAAAAATGTGGCGTGTGTGAAAACAGCACCAAACGTACGGAGGTAATCGTTCCCGGAGCGTGGCGTAGAGTACAGGAGCTGCGCTTAAGAAAAATCCAATGGGGTGTTATTTAACATCTACATCAATGAACTGGCGAGTAGTCTGGAGCGATCTGCAGCCCCTGGTCTCACCCTACACACCTCACAGATCAGATGTCTGCTGTATGCAGACGATCTGCTTCTGGTGTCTCCCACTCAACACGCTTTACAGCACAACCTGGACCTGCTACAGCAATACTGCCAGAGCTGGGCTCTGACAGTCAACCTGAAGAAAACCAGAATTATGATCTTTCAGAAAAGATCCAGATCCCAGGGAACACAATACACATTTACATTAGGCACTAAGCAGATAACACACACATCACATTATAACTACCTGGGTTTGAAAATCACATCCACGGAAACTTTAATCATGCTGTGAATGAACAGAGATAAAGCACGCAGGGCCTTCTACGCCAACAAACGGCAATGTCCTATAGAGATCCCAATTAGAATTTGGCTGAAAATATTAGAATCAGTAATTGAGCCCATTGCCCTCTATGGCAGTGAGGTGTGGGGTCCACTGACAAATCCCAATCGAGATTTCACCAAATGGGAAAAACATCCAATTGAGACCCTACATGCAGAATTCTGTAAAAATATTCTACACGTCCACGGGAACACAACAAATAATGCATGCAGGGCAGAATTAGGCAAATATCCTCTAATCATAAAGATACACAAAAGGCAATTAAATTCTGGAAACATCTGAAGCTCAGTGACCCCCAATCATATCATTATAAAGCCCTGCAATACCAAGAGATGAGCAAAGAAAGCAAGCCCTTCCCTCTGCTGATCCAGAGCTTTAGTCCTGATGCTTCACTAACATCTACAACATCAGAATCAGTCAGATTACTGCACAAACCAAACAGAACTACATCACTCACTGGCAAAACCAAACACAACAGCAGAGTAAAGTGCAATGCTACCTGGCCCTAAAGAGAGAGTACAGTACAGCAGAGTATCTGTACACAGTGTCAGATAAAAAACTGAGAAGCACGTTGACCAGATACAGACCCAGCGGACACAAGCTGATGATAGAGACGGGCAGACACAGAAAACCATGGCTGCCACCGGAGCAGAGACTGTGTTCACACTGTGATCTGAATCAGATGAAAACAGAGCTGCACTTCCGACGAATGGCCCCAATACAACGATATAAGGATAAAAAGAAAAAAGAAGAAGGTATGTGTTCTATGATAAAGTACAGCAGATTCATCAGACATTTAAAACTCTCTCAGACCAGGATGAAGTGGCGTATCTGTTAGGAGAACAGAATAACTGATGTGTGTTTGCTGCTCAATATGTGTCTGCCTTTCACCACAGAAGAGAAAACACTCACCCTGCCCTGATCTAATGTTTCCAGCACATGTAGATTATATTAGGCCATATTACTGTTTTATATTACTTAATGTACATTTGTGCATTCTGTAACAAGTATCTACTCCCTTACTTGTATTGTTTCATATTCCTAGTGATCTATATACTTAGCTCTCGTATAATTCATTATGGCACTACCTGCTTTACTACGTTTCTATATATTGATATACTATTACAAGAGTAATACACGATAGTTCTGTGTTTGAGTGTGAGAATGATGCGATTTAGTGAGTTGACACGATTTAGTGAGTGTACAGTTATTGCGTGTGACAGTTTCCTCTGTGAGTGGAGGTATGTGAGTGAGAGTTGTGTGTGAGATAGTCGTTAGTTGTGAGTGATAGTTACGGGTTTGTGAGTGAGAGAGTTCGGTGTGAGTTAGTGGTGGTGCGTGTGAGAATGGTAGTGAGAGATTAGGTAGGAGAGTGACGTGTGTGGGAGTGTGAAGATGGTGGGAGTGTGACAGTGTAGTGTGAGTGATGAGAGAGTTCGTGTGAGGGAGAGTGATGTGGCAGTAGTGTGATTGAGAATTTAGTGTAAGGGAGAAGTTAGTGTGTGTGAAGGTGTGAGAGATAGTGTGAGAGTATGTGAGTGAGTGGGACAGTGTAAGTGGTGCCAGTAGTGTATTAGAGAGTTAGTGTGAGTGAGTGTGGCAGTTAGTGTGAGTGAGTGAGAGTTCGAGTGTGAGAGATAGTGTGAGAGATAATGTGAGAGTTAGTGTGAGTGAGTGAGAGTTAGATTGTGAGAGATAGTATGGAGAGTTTGTGTGTGTGTGTGAGAGATAGTGTGAGTGTGAGAGATAGTGTGAGTGTGAGAGATAATGTGAGTGTGAGAGATAATGTGAGTGTGAGAGATAATGTGAGTGTGAGAGTTAGTGTGACAGTTAGTGAGTGAGAGTTAGAGTTAGTGTGAGTGAGAGATAGTGTGACAGTTAGTGAGTGAGTCAGGGGATAGATAGGTGACAGTTATGCGTGCGAGTTAGTGATGTGAGAGAAGTTGAGTGAGTTGCCCGTTCGTGAGTGAGAGTTATTGATTTGCAGCGATAGTGTGGAAGTGCGTGATCCATTTATGTGTGAGTGAGCGTGAGTTCGTGTGCCCGTGCAAGTGTTAGTGTCGATCGTTAGTGATGCGTGGGACAGTGTGGGAGTGAAGAGTTAGTGATATTTAGTGAGAGATTTAGTGTGAGTGAGAGGAGGAGACTGTGATTGAGACGTTAGTCGTGTGCCAACTGTTGAGATATCTTGTGTGTGCTTTTGATAGTTAGTGTGCGTGATGGTGACCTCCTAATCGTTTGAGTGCGATAAGTGTCGTTGTGGAAAGTGAGAAGTCAACTAGTAACAAGCGTGTGAAAAGTGAGACTGTAGGGGGGTGTGCGTGGATTGTGGCAGTTAGTGTGATGCGATTTCGATTGTGAGAGAGAGTGTGAAGATAGTGTAAGTGAGTGTGCCGTGGATATGATTGAGTGAGAAGAGTTAGATGTGAGTGATAGATTTAGTTAGTGTAAGAGTTTTGAGTGTTTGTAGTGTTGATGATAGTGTGCATGTGAGAGCAATGTGAGAGTTTAGTGTGCTGAGTGAAGTTCGAGTTAGGAGTGAGTGAGAGATGATGTGACGTTAGAAAAATGAGTGAGAGCTAGTGTTGATGTGAGTGAAGTGGTGACCTGTTAGAAATTGGATTAGTGGGAGTAGGGGGCGAGCGGGTTAAATGTGGCTGAAGTTCGATGTAATGTGAAAGCGATTAGTGGGGCATATGCGCTATAGTGCCGTTAGGGGGGAAAAAATGTGACGAGTTAGGTTCTGCGTGTGGCGTAAATCGCGGTGCTATCTATGGGTGCTATCATAGTGAGTGTGCGTTAGAGATGAGTGCCCGTGCGACGCGTTTCGTAAGTGGCTAGTTCGCGTGGCCACTATTGTCGAGGTTCGGTGTGGGGTGCGAAGGGGTGTGAACCGAGAAGATCGTTGGGGGTGGAATGTCAGAGGAAATGTTAAGAGGAAAAAGCAGAGAGACGGCTCAGGTAGTTCGTGTGCTGAGAGTGGGGTAGTAAGGTATTCGGGGGCGGGGATAGTTGTGTGCAGTTCGTTTGAGTGTATGAAGGCGTGGGTCGTGTGCGGTGGCGTGTGCCAGTTATGTGAGAGTGAGAGTGCATAGTGGTGCCAGTTCGTGTGATGAGTAGGAGAGGTTAAAAGTTGTGAGTGTAACAGTGTGAGTGAGGGGAGAGTTCGTAGGTGAGATGAGAGTTAGCGTGTTGGAGTGTGAGAGGGATAGTTGTGTGAGAGTTCGTTTGAGTGAGTTGTGAAGTTAGTGGGTGCGAGAGTGTGCTTAGTGAAGTTAGAAGTGTGAGATGCGTGTGAGGTGAGTGTTATGAGAGTTCGCGTGTATAGCGAATGTGACAGTAGTTGCGTTTAAGTAGAATGGCATTCATTGCGTGAATGAGTGGAGCGCGTTCGGTGTGAGTGAGCAGTGCTCTAGAGTGTGATCCGAGCCTGTGTGTTCTGTGCCGCTTCATAGACTGTTGTATGCGTGGAGCTCTCGGCGGTGCAGACGGCTACGACCTGTGGTAGAGAGGTTTAGTGGCGTGGTGCGGTTAGCGGTGGCAGCAGTGTTATGTGCGGATGCGGGCACTTGTTGGGCCCGTTCTGTGCTTGCGGCGCAGTTCCGTTCTAGTAGCGCGTGATGTACGTGCGCGGGTCTCGCTCTTCGTGCTTGTCTCGAGTGTCTTAAGTTCGTGGCGGTGGGGGTAATGCGCAAAGAACAAGTAGGGGATAAAATGGTGGGGGAATGGAGGTCCGCGGGGTCATTATTACTGCGCGTATTTCCCTCGTTTCGTCGCATCGGCCGGCCCCTCGGATCACTCGCGCCTGTGCGCGATAGTGTTGTGGGAGTGGAGTGGGACGGTAGTGGATTAGGTGCAGCCGGTCGATCCTCGTTGTTAGTGCCGCGTGTGTTTGCCGTTCGAGTACGTTCGTTCGCGCGCGGTTGACTTGGTGCGTGCGGTGCGCGCTCCTGTCGATGTGCGCGCGGTTTCTTGGTGCGCGTTCGTGTGGGTGGCTTGTGCCGCGCCCTGTGCGTGTTGCGCGTTTGTGTGTGCGTGCTGCGCTTCCGTTCTGTGCGTGCGCGTTCGCGTGTGCGCGTCGTGTAGCGTGTGCCGCTCGTGTGCGCGCTCGTGTTCGTGTTGAGTGCGTGTTCCCGTTCGTGTGCGTTGCGCTGCTGCGTGTTGCCCGTTCGTTTTGGTCGTGCCGCAGTTGTGTGCTGGCGTCGTGTGATGATGCCGTTAGTGTGCGTGACGGTTACGCGTTGTGAGTGTGAGAGAATAGTGATAGTGAGTGTGCCCGGGCGTGAGAGTTCTTTGAGTGTGAGCGCTATTGTTCTGCGCGTGCGTGTGCCCGTTGAGATTTATGTGAGTGCGCGAGACTGTGCGCGTTGGGTGTGAGGCGCGTTCGTGTGCGTTCGTGTTCGTGCGCGCGCTTCGGTGTGCGATGCCGTGTTGCCGCGCTCGTGTGTTGAGTGCGTGCAGAGCTCGATGGGCGTGCGCGTTCGTGTAGTTCGGTGATGCGTGCGCTTATGGGCGTGCTGAGAGAGGCTCGGTGGTACTGAGTGCGCGTGCTGCTTCGTGACCGGTGCAATAGATTACATTCCAGGACGCTTTCTGTGCGTGCGTGCGCGTTCGTGTGCTTGCTGCGCGTTCGTGTGCTGCGTGCGGTTCGGTGCGGGTGTCCGTTCGTGTGCGTGCCGTCGCTTATCGTGTCGTGGCGGCGCGTTCGTGTTCCAGTGCGCGTCGCCGTTCGTTTGCGTGCGTGTCGTTCGTGTGCGTGCGCGTTCGTGTCGCCCTCGGCGTGCGATGCGTGTGCCCTATGGTGCGTGCGGCGAGCGTTAGTGCGTGCGTTTGCCGTCGGTGCTGCGTGTGACCGTAGGTGAGTGCCGATGTGCGAGATCGTGGTTCGCGTCGTGTGCCAGTTCGGGTGCGTGCGTGCGCGAGTTCGTGTGATGTGAGCGCTCGTGTGATGAGTGTGACCGTGGGTGCAGTGCAGATTGAGAGTTCGATGAGTCGTTCCCGTTAGGGTGCGTGCGTGTGACGTTAGGGTGAAGTGCGCAGAGTTCGTGTCAAGTGGAGACGCCTATGGTGCAGCGTTAGTGTGAGTGTGACAGTTAGGGTGCGTCTAGGAGCGTTTTCTGTGCTTGCCTTAGTGTCAGTGTGCCAGGTGCGTTTTACGCGAGTTCGCTGTCCGGATGGTGCGCGCTCGCTCTGCTAGATTTACCCGCGTGGCCCGTTCTGGTGCGTGGCCGCGCGAGTTATCCGTCGTGCCTGCGCGTTCGTGATTGCGGCGCTGTGACTGTTTAGATGGTGAGTGAGTGAGAGAGTTAGTGTGAGTGAACGTTAGTGTGTGTGAGACTGAGAGTTAGTGTGTGTGAGAGTGTGTGAGTGTGTTGTGATAGGTTTATCAAGATATAAAAAAAAAAGGGGGGGACGGAGAAAGTCTCGAGCCTGTCGGCAAGACCAGGGACAAAACTGGGGGGGGGGAACCGTTAAGATTGAGAGCTGGCAGTGGGTATCAGTTGAAGTTTCCTATTAAACATTTTTTAAAAGAGCAGCTGCGTTGCATCTGAAGACACTGAGGAATTCTAATAACAGACTTGAAGTCCTGAAGTTAAAAGAAGTTGTTTTCTGATCTTTCTACTGGAGTATCTGACAGATTTGTGAAGTGATTCTCTCTGCACTATACTAAGCTGGGCCGTTCTTTGCCTGATTGATTTATGTTTGGTGATGATGTGAACACTTTGCAGTTCTCAGTCGAACGTCAAATGATTAGTAATGCAAAAACGTGATGAAATGAAATGGTGTGTCTCCATCATTTTACTTGTTATCGCTCGGATGATCGTGAACGCTTGGGTATTTATGATATAGCAGGACATGAGGCTGTGTTCGGTGTGTTTCACATCACACATAAGCAGTGTGAAATAGTATGGAGTGAAATAATGAGAGAGGAGTCATCTCATCTTTGTGTGTAACTACTGAACAAGAAGTAACTGATAATGCAGAACAATAGTGCAACTAATTGTAAAGTGCAACTAATTGTAAACCAGTTGAGAGCGCCGACTGCCAATCCCCGCTCTGCAGCTGCTCATGGGAAATGTAGTTCGTTTGAACACATCATAAAGGTTTATAGCAAAGTGATCTTAAATATTAAATCAACTAATTATTGTAATTTGGTATAGCTTTATACGATATCAATCAGTTACAGCCAGTGAATTGTAACACATTGGATTTGCACGACAGACTTTTTTTGATGAATGTTATTACAGACGCATTTTAACAGTGTTTTGTGTGTTATGAGCAAAACTAGGCTCAGTGTCGAGTCTCCTGCTGCACACAATCACACCTCTCACACAGTCACTGTGAAGACCTGCTAATATGGGCACCAAAATAAATATGCACCGCATGCGTGTAAAACCAGCTTACGGTTTCACAACAGGTGATTTAACATGAAAGCAGAGTAAGATTCCAAGGCTTTTTGCTTGCTGAAAATATCAAATTTTCATAATAAAAATAAGTGAGCGAACAGTTTGTCTTTGTACCCATATTTACAGTGGAGGATGGCTGATGGCCAATTGAACACTTATACACCACCGTTCAAATGTTTGGGGTTGATAAGATATTTTTTATTATTATGTTTTTGAAAGAATTGCATTAACCAATATTGTAACTAATTACAATATTGTGAAATATTGCGTTTTATTATTACTTGTGTATCATTAATTTAAAATAACTGTTTTGTATTTTAAAAGGATTTTTCTGAATTCCCTCCCGTTTCATTACTCGTTAGTGTCACATGATCCTTCAGAAATCATTCTAATATGCTTTCAGGATTCTATGATGAATAGAAAGTTCAAAAGAACCGCATTTATTTGAAATAGAAATATTTTGCAACATTATGAATGTTTTTACGGTCACTTCTGATCCATTTAAAACATCCTTGCTGAATAGAAGTATTAATTAAAAAAAAAAATTTGTACTAACCACAAACGTTTGAACTGTGCAATAATGGTAATTGAAAGATAAAATAGCTGAAATTGGCTTCCCCCTAGGCATGGGCCGGTATGAGATTTTGACGGTATGATAACCTTATTCCAGATTTGTCCCATTTGTCAAAACTGAAATCTCCTGGCTTTTTTCACGATTACTGAGGTCTAGGTGCTATTTAACTACCATATAAGTTTCAAAATAGTCAGTCCACAGTAAAATTCACATAGCCTGCTTAAAGTTCTAGCTATTTTGTGACTTCCGTAAAAAGTTGACGTAAGAACTACACAGTCACCGCCTTCAGTCACCACCAGAGCACAGCCACGTCCACTCTCCTTTAGCCCAACCCCCAGACAACATCACGTCCATGCTTTTGCTGAGCAAGGACAACACGGAAACATTTTTTAAAAGAGCAGCGGGTGCGGGTGTTGTGCATTGACGAACTTGAGGAATTTAATAAACAGACGTGAAGTATTGCGAAAAACAAAGTATTGTGAAATTGACGGCGTTCCAGTTAACCCGTCTGTGGCTTAAAAGTAAAATTTCCTCTCGCGATAAGTCATGGCAATGGATTTTGGTGGGATTTTGGCAATATTTATTCAAAGGAGGCTTATGCGTGTATCTTTACAGAAGCAGCAAAGAGAGCCGCTTCAGAAACGTGCGTGGCGTGGCTGGAATAAACCATAGACTGTATAAAAACATAAACACAAGCACTGAGTGGCCGCAATCAGCTTCAGTGACCGTATCAGAGTCACACTGCACCGCAGACATGTGCAGTGTAAATTGTCTAAGCATTAATAGTAGGAAAGCCTTATATTGGAGAGCGGCCACGTATGAGGTGTTTCTTGGAGGTTATAGTACGTTTGAAGAATGATCATATGACTTTTTTTTTACATACGCCATGTGACCTGTAAATGCGAAAAAGCCATTTCCATTGCAGTTTTGCGAATTATTCCTTTTTTGCATTGCCTGAAAAACCACCTCATGCGAGCGTAAAAACTTTTTTGCGATATATGGCCGTTTTTGCGAAATTGACACGTTTCCATTAGGCGTATTTTCAATTCGCAATTTCAATTTGCGCAATTTGAAGGGTAATGGAAACGTGCCTACTGTTATGTAGCAGCTCTAGTCTGAAACCACAGCAATTGCTGGCAAGGCATAAAAAGGCATTTCTTTATTCTTGTAAATAAGTACACTGCCTTTATACATTTGCCAAAAATAGTAGGGAGCTGGAAACCACCTGTATTCTTCCTCCAAAATAGATGAAAACCATATTCAAGAAGGGCTGCGAGTATATTTTGCCAAAAGTAAGGTCACTATGATATCAAAATGTTAGGTAGCAGTGGAATTTCACAATTCTTTGAGGCTGCTGTCACTTTAAGACCTAATGCATAGAATCAATATACTGACACACACACACACACGTAATTCCTGATGGACAAAATCAAGTCCTGCCTTATAAGTTTCTTATAAGTCTTTTTACACATATATGCAATGATGAGGAAGAAAAGAGATGTGGATCTCTTACTGATGTTCTGCATGTTCATTTGGGAATCAAAGAGACCGTTTAATCCACAGTACATGCTTGTCAACTTTTATGTAGCTATAAACATTTACCATATTTTCTTGATGATTTTAAACTGCACAGGACTTTGCTACAGAATCAAGCGTAGCGTTAGTTCTGGCAGGTCACGTTAGTCAAGCGATCATAGCGGATCTCAGGCTGATACCATTACCTATGCGGATACGACACTATCTACGCTCAAATATAAGGCATCAGTATTTCCTCAGTTTTCGATAACATTGCTCAAGAGCAATTACGCTCCTCCATCCCCAGCTCCTCCTCTGTCAGTCAGGATTCAGCCTTCTGATTCTCTTTTGAATCAGACTAATTCTAAAATGTGTACATAAGATTATTGGATTTAAGATATCTGCTACAATTAGTTGTTTGTTCGTTTACCTCTGGGGGGTTATTTCTGTTCCCTGCTCTATCATGCTAGGGAATGGATGCGCGAGTTTGCCCAGAAAACAGAAGTTACCGCCAATCCAAACTGTAGCTAATGTAAAGCAAGATTGACGATAGTGGTAATGACAGAAATATGGAGGGCAGCAGCAGAGTCATTTGAGGACATAAATGCTTTGATTCAACGGTCGACTGCTGTGCAGTTCTTGTCATTGAGCAGCTTGCTTCCTCTGTGTGTTTGCGTACGTGATTCAAGGCTTTCGAAATGCCTTTTCCTACATTGCAATAGCTCAGAAATCACAAGAGAATGAAAAACTGTCAGATTAATGGCGGAGGGGAAACAGCACTAGTCAAGTCATGCGTACTGAGAACAGTCGCCTCCTGTGTGTGGTGTGTTGTGTCTTCTCTTCTGTATGTGTGTGTGTAGATCAATGTCATGTACATTTCAGCTGTAAGATGATTATATTAACAGCACTTCGAGACACATTTAATACTACTTTAAAGGAATATAATTTACTCGCCCTCAAGTTGCACTAAACCTTCTTTGTTCTGCTGAACACAAAAGATGATATTTTGAAGAATGGTGGTAAAACAAACAGTTTACGCATTTTTTTGGAGTGCACTATCCCTTTAACTCAACTCAAAACAGTAAACCTTTGTATACTCTTTCATAAATAATTTATTATCAGTGAGATCAGCAACACCTCTTCAAGTTACAAGATCACCTGGGCTTAAAAATATATAGTTGTATGCACTATTCTGATGCATTTCTAGTCCACTCGGCTCAAAATCGTAGTAAACAATCCTCTGCTTTTGTTCTCAGCGCGGGTCCTAAAGGAGACAACATCTACGAGTGGAGGTCCACTATCCTGGGTCCTCCAGGCTCCGTGTATGAGGGAGGAGTGTTCTTCCTGGACATCGCTTTCACTCCAGACTACCCCTTCAAGCCACCCAAGGTCAGAGCTCGCTCTCAGATAGTCACAGTTAGTGTGTGGGATGGACAGCCGTCTTCACTCACAAACTACAATAAAAAAATCCCAACAGAAATTAATATTGATTAGAAGGGGCATTAAATTGATCACAAATGACAGAAAAGACATTACAGTTATTTCTATTTCAAATAAGTGCTGTTCTTTTGAACTTTTTATTCATCTTAAAAGCCCTGAAGATGTATCCACGAAGATATGAAGCAGCACAACTCTTTTCAACACTAATAATAATCTTAAGCAGCATATTAGAGTGATTTCTGAGACTGAGGACTGGAGTAATGATGCTGAGAATTCAGCTTTGCATCACAGGAATAAATTGCATTTTAACAGATATTGCAATAGTAGTTTTAAATTCTAATCGTTCTAATGCCACTTTTTCTATGATACCGATACTTTCATTTTTGGTACTTGCTGATACTGATTATTGATACTTGTGTTTTCATCGCGTTTGTCATTTTTAAATCTTGAGCAGAGAAACCAAAAAGAATATGAATTTGTTTAGCAAAGAGATATTTCCTTCCGTTCTTTCACGCTTAATTATGCCTGGTATAATGCACAAGCTTCTGTTGCTTTCACGGTTCATTCTTCTGTGATATGATATCTGTATCATATGCGATTTCTAGTTATATACATTGCCCTGTTCATACAACAGCAGATGGAAATACTTGTAACTATAGTGACCGTTAATGATAGTGAGTATAGAAGCTCTGTATCATGTTTTGACTCTGAATTCTGATTGGATGAGCCTTGCTGGAAGCTGCTGTCAAAAGCATAGAAACACACCTACACCACACGCTCAGTATCTTGTGTCATTAGGCCAAGTGTTAAAACACACACACACACACAGAGGTTCTGTGTTTTCTGTACTGGAGAGTGACTCACTCTCAAAATTAGGTTGTGACTCCTCATCTTTCAGATTATGAAATCGTTCAACCAAATTATTCAATTATAAAATTGTTGAAAAAACTACTGTTGTAATTCCTTGAGCTGAGGCTTTACAGTGTTCATCGGGGCTGTAAAGAAGGAAGTGAGGGTTTGTACAAACCTCATGAGAAGAAAAGCCTCTGGTTTAGGACTAAATGAGTAAAGAGCAATCAGTTATTAAAGGACACAAGGGCTTATTCTTAAGAGAGTCTGTTGTGCTGTTCTGATGTGTTCAGGTGACGTTTCGCACGAGAATCTACCACTGCAACATCAACAGTCAGGGTGTGATCTGTCTGGACATCCTGAAGGACAACTGGAGCCCTGCGCTCACCGTCTCCAAAGTGCTGCTGTCCATCTGCTCTCTCCTCAAAGGGACGGTAACTGGAAGACCACGGCTGGATCGGTGAGGCGAGGTGGCTGATAAGTGGCAGAGGTTGGTAGCTGGTAGGGGGTGGAGGCTCCAGTGTTTGTCAAGTATGCTGGTTTTTTTTTTCTTTATCTTTTTTCGCCTTAGAGCCAATGTTTGCCGAGACGACAGCAGAGCAGTTAAGGTGGGGACCGATTACAGCGCTCATTCATGTTATAGAAACTGCACACATTATTTCGGTTCATTCATGTTGAGTGCTGATTTCCCCTTGCCATTATAGGTTCATTTTAGGGCCTAAAATGAACACTCGCCAAATGCGAGTAAAAAGCGGCTTTGGCGAGTATATGAAACTGTGTCAGTCGCCAGATGGACCAGGTAAATTTTTATAAATCGTTGTAGAGGACACAAGTGAGACGGACAGGCCTCTGCTAAAAGTTAAAGGCAGCGCTCTCATCGCAAAAGTTAGCTTGCAATGTAAATAGTCAGAAGAGCGAGAAACACATGAAAGGAGACTGGTTACTCGCGCTGAGTGGGAAGTTTAAACATCCGAAGCCCCGGCCTGAAAGCGGTCGTGATCTCTGATGCCTCCTGCGCTTGACGACAAATTCACACAAATTTGTCAAACATGACGTCTCTGTGCGTACTCCTAGTAAAGCAGTTGGTGCTTAAGGGAAATGAACAGCTGAGAAGAACCGAACACGGAAACGCGCACGAGCAATGTGGCACAAGACATAGAACTCATTATAATCAGTGATATTGTCTACACAGGATGCAGCGCAGTGCAACACAACAAATTCCCGAAAGTAAACGGATTCTCCGTTCTATTTCTGAAATAGTCCAAGAAGATGCGCTTTGTCGCATCTTCAAGCTGCTGCGGTGTAGACACGGTGTTAAAGTGATAGACAAAGAATTCCAATAATCCTGCGGTTGTCTGCGTTTTTAATGTTAATCAAAGAAAATAGGACAAAGAAAAATGAATTAAAAAAGATATAAGACTATAGTGTGATTTGATTAGCACAATGATTACATTTCGTAGGATAATGCAAATCTTGTTAGACCGCCCTGAGGCAATGTTATATTGGATTTTTGTTGTATCAGTAGGCTATTGTGTTGCAATTGCTTGTAATTTTTGTTTTTTGTGGATTTGCTCTTATTTACAAATGACTAATTTGACTCGTCTTTAAAAATGTAGCATATCAATTTTTATGGTTAAGCTAGTAGTTTTGAGGTATCCAAACTGGAATAAGATTGTGATTTTTGCATTACTAAATTTGGTGTCATAACTGCCAGTTTTTTTTTTCCCATGGCGGGTAAAAAATATTTCAGGCCGGTACATTTCCTAAAGTCACCGGCCAATGGCAGGTCTGGCAAAAAGTTAGTTTTAGGCCCTGCTTATAAGGACAAAATAGGCCAAACAAAGACTTTCTCGCAGCATGAGCCCTGAATGCATTACTGTATTTATGTGCCACACCGGGTCAAATTTGTTGAGAGAACTAAATAAATAAATCACAGCGGTGTAAGTCACATTTTATTATATTCAGAAATAATGTAAAATACTAGTAAATAAAATGTTTACAAACATTATCAAATATGTATTGATAGTTCAGCTCACTCCACAACAAATGCTTTAAATGTAACCGAACAGAACAGCAATGAAAAATACAAGCATAAAACAAACAAATCATCCTGGCATTCGTTATAAACATTATTCATTAAAAAAAACTGCAAGCCTAAACCAATTTGAAAGTAATGGCATGTGTGAAATGTGCTATCAGTGCATCCAGTGTACTGAGATTTAGAGCACAGGAGGTGTTTTTAACCTGGTGAAACGTGTCTTCTTCTGCAGCTGATCCTCTGGTAGGAAGCATCGCCACGCAGTACACAACCAACAGACCAGAGCACGACAGGATAGCCAAACAGTGGACCAAACGCTATGCCACATAGTTTCCTCCGGCCGCAGAGCGCCACTGCCTGCCGGACACCAGCGGGGATGGGATGGGGAGGAGCTGTAAGAGGAAATGGGGGGATGGGGATCCATAGGGTAGAGATGGAGGGTGGATTTTATGATGGAATTTAAATTCCCATTTCAATTGTTTTCTTTCCCTGCATTTTTCCCCCCTTGGCTCAAGTAGCATCATGATTTGACAAAAATGGATCTTAATGTGTGTTTTCTTTGTCTTCCTGTTGTAAATTGGTTTTATTTGTCAAATGAAGTCACGCATGAGCCTAAAGCAAGATTGTTCCATTTATGTATTTTCCCCACCAATATTAAAGTTGACGTTGTTGTACAGAGTCGTGCAGTATCTTTCAGTGCAAGCATTCAGATTCATGATGCATTCATGATGCAGTCAGTGGTCCTAAAATAGGCTTAATTTGCTTTATGGAAAATGTAGGCTGATTTCTTTTGATTATGGAATGAAATGTGACAAAACTTCCAAATTGGTGATTTAGGATTATGTTGAATAGGATGATGAAAAGATTATAGCACATGTTGTTTATTAATCTTACCTTACAGACAACTCTTGGCCAATATTACAGCAGTTTACAGGTGTATTATTGTAATGGTAATCACATCTGTATTATTGACAGCGACGAACAGAAATAAGTCAACAGTCCATCCAATCAGTAAGCATTTATTTGGTTGAATCGCCTCGTTGCATGGTGAATAATACACAATATGTCTTTAGGTAGCTTTCATTTCAATTAGAACGGGTTACTAAGACAAGGATTTCACAAATGTCCATTGATAACTACTGGAATTCTCCTCTACTGAGTTTTCCTGTGCTCTACACAAACAGCTACAGGCTTCATCTCAGGACTACATGATTATAGCTTTGGGTTTCTAAAGCATTGAGACTAAATGCAAGAACAGCTGAGTTTTGGAAATAATGCTGGAAGACATCATCATACACACCATATGGCTTTAACGTAACCTAATGTTGCCATATTTTTATGAAATCTTAAATCACTTCATGCCGGACTGAAGTTCACATCTGAAGGACAGAAGAAGCACTGAAATCGTCCGTTTTCTTTATATTCGCAACTGGTCCAACTGGTGTTTCTCATGTCCGAGCCATATTCTAGGGATGGGAGAAAAAATGGATTCTCCGCTGCATCGCTATTCTCTCTTCGATGATTCTCAATCGAATCTAAAAATGTTGGAATGGATTCTTCTGAGCGTGTTTTTTCCCTGCGTATGGCATGTGCGCACACTGGAGAGAGTCGCAGCAGCATTCACTGCACACTATGCACATCGCATCCACCACCAAAAAAGAAACCCCGCCACACTTTTTCATCTCCGAATTGATGTAAAGACAGTCATGTTTTCAAAACAGGACAAAACATATGTCGAAATAGATCTGTGCATTAGTGTGAATGCAGCCTATTAAAGCTGTCACTGTCTATGATCTCATCAGTAATAATCAAACAGCAATAATGTTGAGGGAAAAAAGAAAAACCCATAACCACAACCCATAACTTACTATTATTATTACTACTTACTATTCTTCATTAATACAATTAAAACAATTAAAGCACAATTTTCCGCACCACAATCTGTCAAGCACATCTTACCAGCAAACATACACTCGTTCACATCCTTCTCTTCACTCTCTCAGGCAGAACTCTCACTCATCCTTTCCAATCATCCTACTACATGTCTGCTTGATCCTATTCCATCTCATCTCCTTCAAGCCATTTCTTCTGCTGTTGTACCTGCACTCACTCACATCGTTAACATATCCCTTCACACTGGAGTTTTTCCCTCATCATTTAGACATGCTTGTATAACCCCACTACTTAAGAAACCCACCCTTAACCCATCTCTTTTAGAGAACTACAGACCGGTTTCCCTTCTACCTTTCATTGCAAAAACACTTGAACGAGCTGTGTTCAACCAAGTCTCTGCCTTTCTCACACAGAACATCCTCCTGGACAGCAACCAATCTGGCTTCATAAGTGGACATTTGACCGAGACTGCCTTGCTTTCAGTTGTCGAAGCCCTAAGACTGGCAAGAGCGGCATCCAAATCTTCAATACTTGTCTTGCTGGATCTGTCCGCTGCTTTTGACACGGTTAACCACCAGATCCTCCTGTCAACCCTATTGGAAAATGGCATCTCAGGAACTGCACTCCAGTGGTTTGAGTCTTACCTCTCAGATAGGTCCTCCAAGGTATCTTGGAGAGGTGAGGTGTCCAAGTCACAACATCTAGCTACTGGGGTGCCTCAGGGCTCAGTTCTTGGAACACTTCTCTTCTCTGTCAACATGGCATACATGGCATGGTTTTGTCATTCAGAAACATGGCTTTTCATATCACTGCTATGCTGATGATACTCAACTCTACCTCTCATTCCATCCTGGTGATCTGACGATAGCTGCTCGCATCTCAACATGTCAAACAGACATTTCTTGTTGGATGACAGACCATCACCCTCAACTCAACCTGGCTAAGACAGAACTGCGTGTGGTTCCATCAAACCCATCGTTTCATCACAATTTCACCATCCAGTTAGGCACATCAACCATAACTCCTTCAAAGACAGACAGAATTCTTGGAGTTATGAATGATGATCAACTGACTTTCTCAGACCAAATTGCTAAAACTGTCTGGTCCTGCAGATTTGCTTTATACAATATTAGGAAGATCAGGCCCTTTCTTTCGGAGCATGCAACGCAACTCCTTGTTCAAGCTCGTGTTCTGTCTAGGATGGACTATTGCAATGCTCTCTTGGTAGGCCTTACAGCCAGTTCTATCAAATATTTACAATTAATCCAGAACACGGCAGTAAGATTTATTTTAGATTAGATTAAAACGAGGCGAAAAGAATGCACGTCACACCTCTGTTCATCAGTTTGCACTGGCTACCAATAGCTGGCTCTGCACCCCTTTACCTAAATTTATTACTTTAGAGTTATGTGTCCTCTAGAAGCTTGCTTTCTGCAAGTGAATGGCGTATTGTTGTGCCATCTCAAAGAAGCACAAAATCACCAAAATCCGAGCAGCTGAGTCCTTAGAGCGATCTTCAAGAATCGCTAAAAACACATCTCTTCCATCTTTAATTGACCCTCTAAATCTAGCACTCTCTATTCTAAATCTATTCTTTAAAAAAAAAAAAACCTTGTCCCTTTTAGACTTGCAATCTATTCATTTACTAACTGCTTGTTTTCCTTAAAAAAAAAAACTACGCACTTCTTCTCCTATTCTTTTTTTTTGGATTATCTATTTGATATCGTTTGTAGTTTATTAGCCAAAAGCAAAAAAGGCCTTTTAACACTAGCTTGCTATATTCTTTTTCTATGTTATCTGTTTTCTTTTTATTTATTCTATGATTTTTTTTAAAAAAAACTTGCTTCGTGTACTGCGTTAAGTTAACTGAGACATGTTATAGCACTTGCATATTATTGCTCATTTTTTGTTGATTTTGATTCGATCCATGTCCTCTCGTTTTAAGTCTCTTTGGATACATGACTAAATGACTAAATGTAACTAAATGGACAATTGTCCTGACTAGATGTAAATGGTATAACTATGATTGTCTGTAAACTTTCGAATACTTAAAGCACTGCTTTTTGTTTATCACTTGTAATTGTCTTTTTCCCCCTTTAATATTTTATATTTGCTTGTATGTTTTGAAGATAGATTTACTTTGTTTAATTCTTAACAATAATTAATTAATTATACATTAATTGTTAATTATTTTAAAAAGTAGCCTGCTTACATAATTTAATAAAAATGCACAAAATAAATTTGATATAAAATGTATATGAAAATGTAGCCATGTGCAGTACAAACTTGCAAATGCAATGCATTGGTGTAGATCGAATTGAATCGAATCGTTGACATGATAATCGTAATTGAATCATGATAAATAAATGAAGCCTATAATGTAAAATAGATATAATATATAATTCTATAATATATTTAAATTGTAAAATACAGTATTGAATTAACAGAACCATAAATGAGAATAATGATAGTTACAAAAACTCAGGTGTTAAATCTGGAAGAACTGTGCTAATGAGAATGAAATCTTTTGCTTTAGAGTTTCAGAATACAGATTTTAATGGTCCAAAAACATCTTAACAGTCCAAAAATAAGTTCTTATTAAATAACGTTTGCATGAGATTTGTCTGACTAGTCATTTTTCCTTTCACTGCAGCAACTAAAGCAACGAGTTCTCAACTTCTGTGATTGGCTGGCTATAGTAAGCCCAGTGACACAGCAGTACCTCTATGAGTGCCCTGCATTTATATGTTCTGCTATTTTCCATCAGTGCACACAAATACAACAACCACAAAAAGATTAGTGCATGTATTTCTGAGTGTAAATAGATCTAGTCCTAGCTAACCTCTTTCACTGGAAGCCCTTAATCTTCTACAGTACCAGAGAGAAGTCTAGAGTGCTGATGTGTGGTAGTGTGAGCTGCTCAGATGTCGCTGGACGGGGTGCCCTTGCTCTTGCGGCCGGGCAGAGGGAAGGCGGACTTGCTCTGCGGCTGAGTGAGGCGGCTGGTGAGGCTGGTGAAGGGCTCGATCAAAGAGCTTCTGTCTGTGACTGTCACCTCCCAGAGTTTGAGCTTCTCGCCACGAGCCCACTGCTGCGCCGCGTCCTGATCCACCTGCCTCCGCTCGCGCAGGTCACACTTATTCCCCAGCACCATCACCATCACCTGCACACACACACACACAGACAGACACAGTCACACACACAGACACTCACACACAGACACACACACACAGACACACACACACACACAGACAGACACACACACACACACACACACACAGACTCACACACACACACACACATACAGACAGACAGACAGACAGATACACACCACATGGCCAACACACACAGAACGGACACTCCAACACACACACACCACACATGCACACAGACGTACACCTCACACACACACAAACACAGACAGAGCAGACACACACACACACACACACAGGACAAACACACACACACACACACACACACACACACACACACACAGACACACACACATACACACACACACACACACACATACAGACACAGACAGACACACACACACACACGCACACACAGAACGGACCAACTTCCACGCACACAGCCACACACACCATACAGCCACACAACACACCACACCCACACACAGACTTACACTCACTCGCAAGCACCACACAGACATACACTCATCACCACACACACAACAGACATACATAGACACACACACACACAGACAACAGACTGACTCACACACCACACACACCACCGCAGACTCAACACACACACACACACACATACACACCACACACACACACACACACACAAAAAAAAACAAACACACACACACACACACACAGACGTACACACACACACACACACAGACAGCCACACACACACACACACAACAGACATTACACAACACACACACACCTGACGTACTCAACACACACACACACCCACACACACCCCACAACACATACACACACCCACACAGACTTACACTCACCACTCACCACACACAACAGAGAGAGACCGACCAACACTCAGAGTCATCGTTGACAACATCTCCAAACAGTTTCACCATAACCACGATATCTCTGCATCATGACTTACTTACAAATCAGAAGAAATTAATTATTGGACAATGTTTGCCACTCTTATTTATTTTAAATCAGATGTATTTTATTTTTTTAAATGGCATATTATCTATCTAATACAGTACTTGTCAAAAGTTTGGAAACATTATGATTCTTAAATGTTTTTAATGAAGTCTCTTAAGGCTACATTTAGCTGATCAATACAGTAAAACAGCAATATTATGAAATCTGGAATTGGAATATATATATATATATCACATGATCCTTCAGAAATCATTCTAATATGCTGATTTGCTGCTTATTGGTACTCAGTTATTATCGATATTAAAAACAATTTTTGCTGCTTAGTATTTTGTGGAATTTTTTTTTCTGGATACTTTGACGAATAGAAAGTTCAAAAGAACAGCTTTTCTTCGAAATAGAAATCTTTTTGTAACAGTGAATAAAATGGTTTTTTACTCTCACTTTTGATCAATTTAATGCGTATTTGCAGAATAGAAATATTAATTTCTACTAAAAACCACCACACAAACCACACACACCCACCGGACGTGATTATAACATAATTACCATAAGACATTGATAATAATCAGAACATATTCAGCATATTAGAGTGATTTCTGAAGGATTCTGTGACACTGAAGACTGGAGAGTAATGATGCTGAAATATATATCTTTCATGCCTCTTTTTTGTCTCTGGACTTGTCTATCTCCTTCTTCAAGAGCTCGACTCTTCTGAAGGACTCCAGGCTGTCGACGCTGTAGACCAGCACGAAGCCGTCAGCCACTGAGAAGAAGTGTTTGGGTAAATCCAGGCCCTCCCGCAGCCCTCTCGTGTCGTAGAGGCGTAACTGCTCCCTCACGCCGCGGTCCGTCTCCACAGACGCCACGTATATGTCCTCCTGAGTGTCGCTCGTTTCTGCACCTGACACGGGACAGACGTTCTTCATCATGACTGAGCATTCATTATGTGACTGTCTGAGTAACAAATGCATGACCCATACATTCTGGACGTATAACTCTCCAATGCACATGTTGAAAAGGCATACAATGCATTCATATTAACTGACAAACAATCATTTATTTTTAACAAAAAACCAAACAAATATTCAATATACTACAAATGTAGTACTAATTGTAATGTTTGTAATATTTGATCAAAATGTTAGATTGATTATGGTCCTCCAAACATAGAAATATTGTAAGATCCTATAATTAATGTATGCATCTCAATATTTAATAACATCTAATGATGAATAATGCAATAATTACAACAAAGAAATGGGATAGCGAGAAGGCAGCATTAAGAGTAAAGAGCAGCAAATACAGCCACAGTCTTCCAGAGCTGAAGTATAGTAGAATTTAGCTAAATGCAGTGTAATTGTTAGAATAATCCACAGCATTTCTATCTATTTGGCCTTTTTGTATTTTATTATGAGTCTATCTATAATGCTCCGTGAGCTTGATTCAGTCGGTCTGTAAGTTAGTAAGAACTCCTGCTGATTTTTACATATCTAATTCACCACTAACTCTTATTATGATGTCTTTAAAAACAAAGCATTACTTATTGCTAGAGTGTTAGCCGTGTTATCCAGTGTGAACAGTTATATATATATATATATAATTAATATATATTATATATATATATAATATATATATATCTTACCCTGGCCGTTCAAAAGTTTGGGATCGGTACGATTTTTAATGTGTTTTAAAGAAGTCTCTAATGCTCACCAAGGCTGCATTTATTTCATCAAAATACAGTAAAAACAGCAATGTTGAGAAAAATTATTACAATTTAAAATAATGGTTTTCTAGTTTAATATCTTAAATGTCATTTAGTCTCATGATCGACAGCTGACATTTCCAGCTTCATTCTCCTTCTTCAGTGTCCGCATTATCGTCAGAAACATTATATGACCGCTGATTTATTGATCATTGTGGAAACTGTGATAAATGTTTTTTTTTTCAGTATCCTTTGATGAATAAAAAGTTAAAAAGAACTGAATTTTATTCAAAATAGAAATCTTTTCTATCAATATAAGTCTTTACTACCTCTTTTTCAATTTAACACATGCATCCTTGCTGAATAAAAGTATACATTTCTTTCAAAAAAAGAAAGAAAAAAATTTACAGACCCCAAACTTTCGAATGACAGCGTATATTGTTACAAAATATTTCTATTTTAAAGTAAATGCTGTTCTTTTGAACTTTAAATTCATCAAAGAATCCTGAAAACTAGCACAGGCTCCAAAGAGTATTAGCAGCACGCTGTTGTCCAGCACTGATAAGCAAATTAGCTTATTAGAATGATTTCTGAAGATCATGTGACACTGAAGACTGGAGCAATGAAGCTGAAAATACAGCTTTGATCACAGAAACAAATTACATTTGAAGTTATATTCAAATAGAAAAGTGTTATTTTAAATCATATTTCATATTTCCATATAAGGACTGGTCCTCACACATACCTACAGTGTGAGAGGCGTACAGTAACTGCTCCAGGATGGCTGTTTTCCCCACAGACGCCATCCCACAAATCACCACCTTACACCCCTTCCCCATAATCACTGCTGGAACACACACACCCCCAAAAACCCACACACACACACATCACAACATCACAGCGGCCAGAACCGACCAGAAGAGCAGTCGCGTAACAAACATCACAGATATAGTCACAGCTATACGCAGAGTAACTGATTACACGTAACCAGATTACAAAAATAAAGTACTTGTAATTAGAGTAAACTACATTTTAAAATACTTGTAATCAGACTACAGTTACTTTTTATTATTTACATGATTGCATATATTCACCATATTATCATAATGATTGCTTCTCCCTAATTCCATCTTTCGAATGTTGCTTTCTAAAATATAGATTCAGAAGTCTTCCAGTTGTGTGGGCATCCACACAGAGATCAGTTACACACAAGCCAGAGGCCACAGCATTTGAGCGCTGGATTTACAGAAATCATTTCCGTTTCAACAAGTGTTTTCTCGACATTTCAACACATTCCTTTTTATTTGAATTATCACTCTGTAGCTTATTTAACCATGTTACTGTGTCTTTGGAAGGCATTTGTCTTTCAAACACATTAAAATGCACAAATTCACAAACTTTTTTTGTCATCTGATCACCTCTATATTCTCCTAAAGGGGTCATATGATGCGTTTTCATTTTTTCCTTTCTCTTTGGAGTGTGACAAGTCGATTGTGCATAGATAAGATCCCTGAAGTTGCAAAGACTAAAGTCTCAAAACTAAAGAGATATTCTTTATCAAAATTAAGTTTCTGCCACGCCCCCCTAAAACGGCTTCGTTCTAACACGCCCCCACATATCTAGGTCACTATGTGGGAATGTTTGCGTAATGCCGCCCAAATGTGCACGCAGAGAAAGGCCATGTTTCAGTAACCGCATTAGTGTTGAAGCAGCATGTCAGGGAAACGCTGTGTGTTTCTAGGCGAAAGCAAAAAGCACTTTATTTGGCCTTCCGAAAGTAGTTGCATTTAGGAATCTTTAAGATGACTTGCAACAAACAGCAATGCATTTTATGGACGACCGTTTCATGAACCTAGGAGAGGAGGTAATTTCTTTGCTATGACAATCTGGCGCTTCTTTATCAGCTACTGTTTTGTTATTAGTTATTAGAGTGGGGGGGGGGCGTGTTAACTGTCTTAACCGTGGCTTGTGTACTGAAAACACATACCAGCTTCATCACTGTGTCTGTCACGCGACTCTGTTCCCCTTTAGGGCTCTGCCTTTACATTTATTTTGAAAGATGAATCTCACGATTATGGTAAGTTGTTCGGCCAGTCACAATGCACTGGGTCAGCTGGCCAATCAGAGCAGACTGTGCTTGTCGGAAGGAGGGACTTTGTAGAAAACGAAGCGTTTGAGAGAGGCGGGGCAAGAGGACCTACAATACTGTACAGTATTTTAAAAATAATGTGTTATTTGAACATTAAATCATGTCAACATATTCCGTTACACCAAATACACAAAATAATGATCTTTAAAAAAGCATCATATGACCCCTTTAAAGTACACCTGAGATTTTAAAAGAAATATTGTAATAAACAAGTATCACATCTGCATGTTCAAGGGTCTCTGGCTGGTTAATGGTCACATGACAAATACTTTTTTTTTTCTTTTTTTGATAGATAGATTTTTAAAAGATTTGTTTTAATTTAACATTTTTATGATTGAATGAATTATTAGCTCTTCACGAACCCCAGCTTTGGGAAACCCTGAGGTAACATCGTGTTTAATATATAATATATTAAAAGTATAAGAATTGGCGAAACCTGACGCACATGCTCTCCAGAACGCGCAGCTTGATTTTCAGTGACAAAAAAAAAAGATTTGCAAAAGATTTCACATCACAGCAAGTAACGCGACTGACTTTCGCAATGCGAGCGCTTCTTTATTTTAAATGTTTGCCGATTTAATTAATAAAAAAGACACATCCCAGAGTTTCTTTGTGGCCCCAGACATCCTGGACCCCACTGTTCACAGTTACAAGTGTTTAAACCTGAATATATCGCCGAGATAATCTGCGCGTAAAGCTCAGTTCGCTGTTTGTGAAGAGAAGATATTAGCATGCGTTCATTCATCAGTTAGAGGCACGCTGAGAAATACTAGCTCACCTCGCGCGGACTCACAGACGATCGACAATAAACATCTGATCGGCGATCAATCACATGAGACTCCAGTGTGTCACTTCCGGGAGACGAGCCCTCGCTGCCTCTTTTCCCGAACCCGTGCGGAGACTGAAATCATACTATTTAGTCGGAAATGTCAGAAGCATGTTGCAACGCTGGGTAGCTAGCTGGTTAAACACATTTGAGGCTTTAAGTTAAAATCGAATTCCTAGCTAGGACTACATTTCCCAGAAATCTTTACCAGCGGAGCCGGAAACACGATGGTGCAGCCTCATAAAGCATTATGGGTAACTTTTCTCTCTCTTTCCGGTTAGTACGCCATCAAGTAAGCGAGACTCTCTCATTTCTCTGAATGTAGAATCCGTCTAAATCTGAACGCGTGTAGTATCATCCGAGTCGCAGCTCTCGCGTGCTGTGTGCGGGACACCCGAGCTTCACGCGCGGGCGCCCAGGTCCCGCCGCAGAGGGCTGGCGCGCGGGGGTAAAGCGGAGTGTGCACGGGGTCCTCCGCTTCTGCCAAAACACTGTTAAACGTTACTCAGCCAAATGTCACTTGCAGGAGTTATGTTTGTAAGGGTTGTTTAAATCCCCGTCCGTGGCCGTGTTGGGCGGATGCTACACTGCAGGGTTATTGTTGTGTAGCTCTTCCTCGCGGGAATATTAACTCGTGCACACTTGCTGGGTTATGCTGGATAAAAGCTGCTCGGACATCGAGATGTATCTGGCCGTTTACCATGAAGTGCATAACGTGTTTCTTCATTTTTTTGCCGCCTTTAATAAAAAAAAAATTGTAAAATTCAAATAAAAATGTAAAAGTCCTATGTAGTCTCAATTAAAGCCGAATTGTGGTCATAAAGCAGTGAGTAAAATGCCGTTTATTAAAGCGATAAACCCCGTGAAGCCGTGGTTTACAGTGGTTTTAGGCACGCACTGTTATAAATAAAACGGTTATTCCATGCACCTGGTAAGGTTTCACAAAACAAAACCGAGCAAATAAAGTGTATGATATTAATAAAAACAGCATTCTTCCACCAAACAACGAAACCGGTTGTGGTTCCAACAAACACACCGAAGTAAACGAAGGTGTGCGTTTGTAGAGTAATTTACAACAGCTTCGAACGCGGCTCAGCCAATCAGAATCAAGCACCGGAACTCTCCGGTTTATAACAGTTTTAGAGGCAGCGTCATGTCAACGATCGAGACGCATTGACTGGTGTTGCAGTGTTTCCCGGCGTGCTCGGTAACCTGGCGTTTGCTGCTGCAGGTGAGGCATCATGGGAGCGTACAAGTACATGCAGGAGCTGTGGAGGAAGAAGCAGTCGGACGTGATGAGGTTTCTGCTGCGCGTGCGGTGCTGGCAGTACCGCCAGCTGTCGGGCCTCCACCGGGCCCCGAGGCCCACCAGACCCGATAAAGCCCGCCGGCTGGGATACAAGGCCAAGCAGGGTGAGTGTCTGGGGCTTTACTGGTTGAGCAGTGTTTTTGATCCAAATGAGTTAAGCGGCACGTTTAGCTGATACTCAATTGAAGATTGTCTCTGTTGTCTGTGCATCTCTGTGCTTTCGTCCGAACAGGCTACGTCATCTACCGCATACGTGTGCGCCGTGGAGGCCGCAAGCGCCCCGTGCCTAAAGGTGCCACCTACGGCAAACCCGTGCACCACGGCATCAACCAGATCAAGTTTGCACGCAGCCTGCAGTCCGTAGCCGAGGTATGCGAGCAGCCTGAGAGGCGAGCTTGCTCTCTAGCATCTCGCTGCTTCGTTCAGTGAAAGTGATCGACAATGCTATACATACTCCGCGCTCGGGTTTTAAATGTATGTGGGCACTTTTAAAAAGCATATGCACACGTTTATCCTAAAGGGTGTTCAGGGATTTATGGTTTGACCTAATTATGGATTTTATGACCTGTAATCCAATAATGGATCTACACTGGAACTGATTTTAGTGAATAAGCACCTAATCTGTTTAAAAGGCCTCGATCGGTTGAAATGTATTTGTCCATTGAGACAGGATTACTGCGTCATATTAGTGTCAGAGTGCAGGTACTTTAGAGTCAAGCAACAACTCTGTCTGTGAACGAACACCCTCGGTCCTGTGATAGTGCCGCAATGCACATTCACTTTTCAGCAGCTTTGCTTCCAGAAGTATTTTTGTCATAGGTATTGGAGAAAATCAAACCAACCAGCTACAAGGTTGCGTTACAAACTTGATTTGAAACTAAAAAGTATTTAAATATCTGACAAAAAGACAGTTACGAGACTTAACACTTTAAAGAAAAAATGAAAAATAACTACAATCCCATGAAGCATGGCATTAAAAGCTATTTATTTCAAATTGATTTAAAGATGTTGTAAGATAAGATGATTTTTTGCAGTATGGATAGCCATATAAATGACAAAGTTCTTTTGGCTCATTTTGCTCACTGCTTTTTTTTCTGATTGGTGGAATTTCCTTTGCATAATCGGGTAATGTTATCTTTCCTGGCGAAATAACGATTATAATATAGATATATATATATATTAGAATCTATCTACACACACCGCACCTCTGGAACGGTCTGTTGTGACGGTCACATTGCCTGGGGAAACTCTTTCCAAGAAACTTCCCAAAAATCCCTGGAATATTCCAAAAAATCCTGGAATGTTTCCGAAATTTACTGGAAACTTTCCACCTTTTTGCAACCCTATTCTCAATACACCGCTCTGTTTCGCTGTATTCAGATGTCACCATTAGTCTTGCATTATTATGTGAACCGGTGTTTTATTTTGACCATTAGTTATGGCTTCAGTTTACACAACTTTAGGTGAAGTTTCTCACCTGCGCCTAATGAATGGTCTCATGCATGTTCATAAATGGAACCAGTGATGCATGCATTTATTCAGGCTTTGTGTTCTGAATCTTGTTCTGTCCGTTGAGGGTCATGTGCTGCTTCTCTGACGTCGCTGCTGCTCGTGTGTTTTCAGGAGCGTGCGGGCCGTCACTGTGGAGGTCTGCGGGTGCTCAGCTCTTACTGGGTGGGGGAAGACTCCACATACAAGTTCTTTGAAGTGGTCCTCATCGACACCTTCCACAAAGCCGTCAGACGCAACCCCGACACGCAATGGATCACCAAGGCTGTGCACAAGCACAGGGAAATGCGCGGGCTCACGTCAGCCGGCAAGAAGAGCCGTGGTTTGGGCAAGGGCCACAAGTTCCACCTCACCATCGGCGGCTCTCGGCGCGCGGCCTGGAAGAGACGCAACACCCTGCAGCTGCACCGTTACCGCTAAACAGTGTGTGCTGCAACTGTACATTCACCCAAATAAAGTACCTTTTTGTGCTCGCATCACGTGTCTTTATTGAGAGCTTGTAGATGAGCAGGGCTGTGAAGACGAGATGAATTAGAAATATCAGATGTATTTTATGTGTTCTGCATAATTCAGATGGCCGTTAGATTAAGGGTGCCGAAGGGCTACTTGCTGCTTCATTGCCCCAGCAGAGGAGCAGTCTTTTTTGTTATAAAAAATCTACATAAAAGAAAAAGATTCCATTTAAACTGTTCTGTTGGACTATTCAAGTCACATGAATGAGAATTGTGCAGCTACATCGACGCCACAGCTGTCAGTTTATGTAGAATAATGTCTGAATTTGTGAGATCTGTGACTAATGTGTAGAGCAGGCTTCCTCGCATCTGGAGGGTCAATGCCAACCCTGATCAAACTCACCTACCTGTGATTGTCTAATGATCCTGAAGACCATGCTCAGGTGTGTTTGATTAGGGTTAGAGTTCAACTCTGCAGGACGGTCGGTTAGAGACCCCTGTAATAGACATACCCTCATTCTCACTTGTTTACTAAAAAGCAGAACACAGTTTTGCTCAATATCAGTGCAAACGACATCCTCTGAACTCTGAATAAACTTAAACATGTTAAACAATGTTGTAGTAATGTCACTCTTCAAGCTCTCAAACACATTCCCGGTGTGAGTGTGTGCGTTTTTGTGACAAATGACATAAATTTGTATAATGACAAGGGTATGACGGGTATTACAAGGAGAAGGTGACTTTTCAGGACATTACCCCATGTCCCCACTTTTCAAAACGCTTATAAATCACACAGAATGGAGTGTATTGAAAATCTGAAATAGCACAAAGTCTCCTGTGAGGGGTAGGTTTAGGGGTAGGTGTGTGTGTAGGTAATAGAATATATCGGTCTGGTACAGGATAAAAACCATTACGCCATGGGATGTCCCACTTTTCACAAAAAGTAAACCCTGTGGTGTTGTGTGTGTGTGTGGTTGTGTGTGTTTTTGTGTGTGTGTGTTATAGTGTGTGTTATAGTGTGTGTGTGAGAGAGAGTGTGTTATAGTGTGTGTGTGTGTGTGTGTGTGTGTGTGTGTGTGTGTGTGAGAGAGAGAGTGTTAGTGTGTGTCTGAGTGTATGTGTGTGTGTGTGTGTGCGAGAGAGAGAGGGTTTATGTTGTCTGTGAGTGTGAGTGTTCGGGGTGTGTGAGAGAGTGTTAGTGGTGGTGTGAGTGTCTGTGTGTGTGAGAGATTGTTAGTGTGTGTCTGTGTGGAAGAGCGAGTGTTTAGTGTGGTCTGTGAGTGTATTTTGTGTGTGTGTGTGTGATAGAGTAGAGTGTTTGGTGGTCCTGTGCATGTGAGTGTGCGTGTGTGTGTGTGTGTGAGAGTGTTAGGTGTGTGTGTGTGTGTGTGGTGTGAGTGGCGTGGGTGTGGAGAGTGTAGTGTGTGTCTTTGATTGTGAGTGTTGGTGAGTGTGAAGTGTATTTTGTGAGAGAGTTTTTGTGTGTGAGTGTGTGTGTGTGTGTTGTGTGTTATGTGAGTGTGTGTGTGTGAGTGTGTGTGTGTGAGTGTGATTGTGTGTGTGTGTGTGTGTGTGTGTGTGTGTGAGAGAAGAGAGTGTTTGTGTGTCTGTGAGTGTGTGTGTGTGTGCGAGNAGTGTGTGTGTGTGTGTGTGTGTGTGTGTGTGTGTGTGTGTGTGAGAGAGAGAGAGTGTTAGTGTGTGTCTGTGAGTGTGTGTGTGTGTGTGTTGTTGTGGTGTTGGGTGTGTGCGGAGAGAGAGATTGTTAGTGTGTGGCTGAGTGTGGTGTGTGTGTGGTGTTGTGCGAGAGAGATAGTGTTAGTGTGTGTCTGTGAGTGTGAGTGTATGTGACAGACAGCATCAGTTCAAATTCTTTGTGTGACTGCTGAACACACACACTCACTCGGTGATATACTGTAAATGTTACTCCATCCTATATACATTATGCAAAGTGGAATGGAGAGCATTTTAATGACAGTTGCACAGAATATAAATTGCACGTCTAATTTATCAGTGGAAAAAGCTTTTAACACAGGTGTCCCAGTGGAGTATGTAACAGAGTAATGCAAAGTGTCATAATGATTCTTTCTATCTTCATTTGCAGCACTAATTTTCTATTATTTCATCACTTTAAACCTTACAACTTCTTGTGAATTGTTATCTTTCTTTAAAAGAATTGACTCTTGATATTTTTATCTAATTGAACAACATTCAGAAATGTTTAGTACATAACATTCTGTAGCTAGTTTATTGCTCTGTACGGTGAGTCTAGTAATGGTGTGTCAGGTGATCACTCTTATGTTGAACCCAACACTAAACGTTCATATTTGAAGGCCGTTGTCTGAGAAGAAGAGCCTGTGAAACTTTCAAGAAGAGCCTGTGAAACTTTTAAACTCTTCCTTGTGGCATCTCTAGCCTTGAAATTTCATTTTTGTCCTAACGTATTTAGCCATAGGTCCTAACACCCTGACCTCTGACCCCTGACCTTTGTGGCCGGAGCCTTGAATGGAAAAGCTAAGCAGTGTTTGGTGTGAGAACCAGGCACCATTATTGATCTTTGGGCCCTAACGTGACATTACTGAATCAGCAATAGATGCCAATTTAATACTAATCAATAATGTGTTAGAAATACATCTCCTTTGGACTCATATTTATAGTAAGGTTTACCCCTTCTATCCTTCATTACTTTTTGCTTTCTTTTTTATGGTTTAGAATATTTAAGCTTAAAGTGATGTGTAGATATGTAGAGATTTAAAGGGGTCATATGATGCGATTTCAATTTTTCTTTCTCTTTGGAGTGTTACAAGCTCTTGGTGCATAAAGAAGATCTGTAAAGTTGCAAAGACAAGTCTCAAATCCAAAGAGATATTCTTTTATAAAAGTTAAGAGTTAACCACGCCCTCCTAAAACGTTTCGTTCTAACACGCCCCCACATGTCTGTGTCACGATTTTGGGAAGATTTGCATAACGCCGCCCAATGTTCACGCCCCAAAAAAAAGAAAAAAGGGAAAAAAGGCGTAACTTTTATTCTTGCTGTAGAATTGTTGCTGCCGCCATGTCGTGAAGACTCTGTGTGCTTCGTTGTGAAAGCGAAACTACTTTGTTTGGTCTTCCAAAAGAGGACGATATCCGCTTCGTCATGCCTAGAGCTGATCCGTGCTGGTCGCTGAGGAATACATCACCTTCGCGCTGTGGATCGCCGGATCGGCTTTCACTCTGGACGAAGCGGAGTCCAGCCCGGGGTCGCCACATGTGGTTGCCGCTCTTTCGTCGGATCCGCCCGCCGCCCCGTTCTCAAGCCCGCAGCCTCTGCTCACTCTAACTCGGCCTCAGCGCACGCTAGGCCGCCGTGTTTTTCGTTGTGAAAGCGAAACTACTTTGTTTGGTCTTATATCAAATACACAAAATAATGTTCTTTTTAGCAACATCATATGACCCCTTTAATATAAAGGACTACAGTTCAAAAATCTAATTGTTCAATAGCATTCAAGAAGCAATGTCAAAAATGATTGATTGATTGATTGATTTATGTATATATTTATGAATGCATGTATGTCCATCCAGTGACTTACCTGATCATAGTTAAAACATATAGAAGTCACATAACACCCCAAAATATACATTTTGCCTAAAAACAAAGCCTGTTCAAAGTTTATTACCAGTGATTGCAATGGGACATTATTTCCATGATAGATAAGCACAACTCTCTATAATTCACTATTCTTAATATTATTCAATATTAGTCATAAGTAGCATGAGTATATTTGTAGCAATAGCCAACAATACATTATATGGGTCAAAATGATCCATTTTCCTTTTATGCCAAAAATCATTAGGATATTAAGTAAAGATCATGTTCCATGAAGATATTTTGTAAATTTCCTACTGTAAATATATCAAAACTTAATTTTTGATTAGTAATATGCATTGCTAAGAACTTCATTTGGACTATTTTAAAGATGATTTTCTCAATATTTAGATTTTTTTGCACCCTCAGATTCCAGATTTTCAATCTGTTGTATCTCAGCCAAATATTGTCCTATCCTAACAAACCACACATCAATGGAAAACTTATTTATTTATTTATGTATAAATCTGACCCTTATGACCCGTATGGTTTCGTGGTCTAGGGTCACATTTTATAGTAACGAGAATACACATTTTAATGGTTCTAAAAACAAAACTAAATTTAAAACCTAAAATTTAGAAAATTAGATTTTTTTTCACCCCATAAGGCTACCAAGTGATTCATGCTAAATCAGCTAAAGTGTAAATCTCTTTTTAACTTGGAGTGCACAGCAGACACCACGTTTCTATAAATAGGCTACTGGCCATCAAAACGTCCCTTTGATGTACTGAGAGGTTAGTTGGCAGGGCATGGGGTCACCAGGGCGCTCCGGGTGTGGGCTGAGGGGTATGGGAAGCCAAACAACCCAAAAGTGGGACGAAACAGCGCGTTATTAAAGTGTTTGCGACTCGACAGAGCAGAGTGTTTACTAGCGCCACCGAACTGATAGCGCGGCGCGAACATTACTCTCCGCAGAAGTTTGTGTTTTTTTCCTGCACATAACATAATGAAGATCAGTATTAAGTTATTACATTTATTTTGCTTACCTTTCTACTACATGTAAACAGCTGTACTTTGAAAAACTGCAAATATAAAATATATAAAACTTTATAATTTACATACCGTACCACCCAGCTTCTAGTATATATATTTTTTTATTTTGAACTTAGTTATTATTGTTGTTGTCGTCAAGTTCTACATTCAGCACAATATTGCCCATTTAAAATTTGAACTATTATTAAATAGCCTAGTATATATATGGGATTTTTGTTGTCTCTAGTAAAGGGAACGTTGTTATTTAACTTTAACATTGCAATTTTATATAATGGATACGGTTTGTAAGGCTTTTCTCTACACTCCAAATTAAATAAATAAATAGCCTACACTTTAATTAATTAAAAAAAACTCTTTAAAAATTAGGGACAGTGTATTCAATATGATGTATTTTGAATTTTGCATTGCATTGTGTTTTAGGTTTATCGGAAAACAAATTAAAATTAACCATGATTTTATTATACTAACGTTTTAACCATATATTTGTAGTTAAACTGTGGGTTAAAAAAATGACAATCAATCCATGGTTACTGCACTTTTACTATAGTAAAACCATTGTTAATTTCCGTATTTCCATAAGGGAAAATTTATGTCCTGACAGAAAAGTATCCGTACATTTTACTCTTTTTTTCCAAGTATAATCATATGCTACAGTTACACAAATATCCTTAAATGTAAAATGTGCTTAAAATATGCCTTGATGAATGAAACCATAAAATATTTTAATTCTAAGAGGATAATGGAAGTTTCTGCTGTGAACGTGACTACTAAATATAGGCTATACATGCCTCAAAGTAGCTAACAGTGAGTGACGTGACATGTGGCCAAGTATGGTGACCCACACTAGGAATTAGTGCTCTGCATTTAACCCATCCAAAGTGCACACATACACCGTGAACACACACCCGGAGCAGTGGGCAGCCATTTATGCTGCGGCGCCCGGGGAGCAGTTGGGGGTTCGGTGCCTTGCTCAAGGGCACCTCAGTCGTAGTATTGAAGGTGGGAGAGAGCGCTGTACATTCACTCCCCCCACCTACAATCCCTGCCGGTACAAGACTCGAACCCGCAACCTTTGGGTCACGAGTTCGATCTCTAACCATTAGGCCACAACCCTACTGTTTACATGTAGTAATATGAAAGATAATAAGCAAAAGAAATGTAATAACTCTTCATTATGTTATGTGCAGGAAAAAAACACAAACTTCTTTAATACCGCGCTGTTTCGTCCCACATTTGGGTTGTTTGGCTTCCCATACAGGGGCACAGGAGGCCCCGCAGGAGCAGTGAACGCGTGTCAGTGGGTTATGGACCATTTCAACGGATATTTGGCGGTTTAAGGAAGTGACGTCTTTGTTTACATATGCGCATAGCGGCTTGATTCTTGTTTAGTGGAAAAGGCCAAGCTTTTATTTGCGTTTTATTGCCAAGCGTTATGTGAGCTATAGTTAAATATGAGTTCACATTAGTGGTCTAGCTATCTTGTCAGCAGATAAATGCAGCGAGTAACACGTTATAGAAATGTTTACTGTAAACTTGAATGTTGAAGAGTGAAACGGTTAACTGCAGTAGTTTACAAAAGCTAACGGTAAACATTTTTCATCACTCATTATGTTAATTCCAACATGTACTGATGTATTATACAATAATAGTATTATTTATAAATACTGTGCATTAAATTAAATCATTTTTCTACTTTTGTCTTTAGGAAAGCCATCATCTGTAATGTAAGACACCTAAGACAGCTGGTTGTCCTGCAGTGCCAAACCACATGTGACCCTATGAACACCCAGATGTGTTTGAGAACCTGAGGATGCAATGCAATGTAAAGCTGCTCATGGCCAGCCTGCTGCTTTTGATATTGATCACATATTAATACATTAGCTGGAAACAGTTGAAAGCGAGAGGATGTCTTGTTTATATGCAGTACTGGTCAAATGTCTGGACACATTACTATTTTTAATGTTTTTGAAAGAAGTCTCTTATGCTCATCAAGCCTCCATTCATTTGATCAGAAATAGACAAAATCAGTAATATCGTGAAATATGATTACAATTTAAAATAATAGCTTTCTGTTTTAATATTCTTGATATTTATTCCTGTGATGGCGTGTGAATTTTCAGCAGCCTTTACTCCAGTCTTAAGTGTCACATGATCCTTCAGAGATCATTGTAATGTGCTGATTTGATACTTGGTTATTGTCAGTGCTGGAAACAATTGTGCTGCTTAATTTTTTTTTTTCTGGAACCTGTGATACTTTACACAGGATTGATTGATTGATTGAATCCTGGCAGGGATTTTCAAAATATAGAAATCTTTCCTAACAGTATGTCTTCATTATCACTTTTTAAAATCAATTTAACATCCTTGCTGAATAAATGTATTAATATTATAATAAAAAAAAAACTGACCCCAAACTTTTGAACAGTAGTGCATGTTGTTACAAAACATTTTTATTTTAAATAAATGCTGGGTTTTTTTATTCTTAAAAAAAAAATCATAAAATTATCTCAGAAATATTAAGCAGCACAACAGTTTCCAGCACTGCTAATAAATCAACATATTATACTGATTTCTGAAGATCATGTGACACTGAAGACTGGAGTAATGATGCTGAAAATACAGCTTTGATCTCAGGAATAAGTTACATTTTAAAGCATATTAACCTGTTTAATCCCAAAAAAATTTCTCAGACATGAAAATATCCAAATAATGTGTCATTAGTAAACCTTTGAAATAATCACGAAGTAATTTGGTAAAAAATATTTGGTAAAAGTGTTTTCCCCCTCATTCTTGACCCTCACGCAACAAAACTGAATATATGTGAATTCATATATTAATACTAGACACCCTAAAGATAATGTGTACCAAAAGTCTTTGTCATATCTTTATTAACATACTTTACTAGCCTTTCATTTTGGAGCTTTGATGCAGCCATCATCTTCTCAAGGTGCAAACAAGAAATAAACTGCTTTGGTCATGTGACAATTTGCACTATCCATGTGACACTGCACATATTTAATTAGCACCATTTATTTTTTCCATATTTGCAGGGAGTGCACTAAAACATCAATCAGTAAGTTTTTTTTAGAGCTTTATAAATGAAAACCTTTTTTTGTGACCGGTGGGATTAAATGGGTTAAAATAGGAAACCATTATTTCTAAATATTACTGTTTTTGACTGTATTTTTGATCAATTAAATGCAGGCTTGATGAGCATAGGAGAATTCTTTCAAAAACATTAAAAACAGTAATAGTGCCCACACTTTTGACCAGTACTTCTGTATGTGTATGAGCGTTTACAGTAAATGTGCATAAAAAAACATACATAACCACGTATATACTGTATGTAGTGTGTGTATGCGTTTATTAATCTGCATGTGGGCTATACTTTTATCTTTAAAAAAAACTAATACAGGTTTATGCGAAACACGGCAGCCAGCACTGAATTGCATTCAGCTTGTTATGGCTCAGACAGAGCATTCAAACGCTTTCTCGCACTCTTCCACAGCAACACACTTGTCCAAACTAAGCACACATTTTAAAACGAAGGAAATCAGTAATAATGGCATTGATTGATTAGTATCCTAGCGTTCATTTAGCGTTGTAATATACATGCATGTTCTGTAAAGCTGCAGTGAAACGATATGTATTGTGAAAAGCGCTGTACAAATAAATATGAAAATGAATATTTGCGTAGATATACATGACCCAGCTGTCTGTCTTTATATCTCGCAATTCTGAATTATATACTGTATCTTGCCATTCTGACTTCCATAGCTCGCATTTCGCTAGAGTTAAAAAGTACACGATTGTTTTGATAGAGCTGAGATTTAAAAATGGCGCTACCGGAAATGCTTCAGGGCCAGACATGCGCAGTAGCGTTCCAACGCCTTTGTTATAGTTTACGTCTTTGAAATGGTCTGGGGGCGGAGCCGCCCTGAAGCGGGTCACGTGATCTGCAGCTCCGCTCAGTCTCTATCAGGCTACGCTCACCCGCTCTCTGCGTTAAACCTGCGTTTATCCACACCTCAGAGCTACAGCGAGTCCAGTCGACTCAGAGAGCCTGCAATAGACGCGAGGTCGTGTGGATGTGGTCTTTGTTAGAAATGCTCCTCAGGTAGTGTGTATGTGGAGAGAGATCACACACTAGAGAGTTGCTGTAAACGGAGTAAACACGGCACTAACACACAGGTGACTGCGGCTCTGAGCTGTCGGAGGACATGGATTTCACACAGGCTGGTAAGATCAGCACGGTTTACATTTACTTCTGAATATGACTGTATAAGCGGTGATATCTTCACTGCACTCTTATTTTAATAAATGCCACCGAAGCGTAGTTGCACGTGATGCCGCGAATGTTTACTGTGCATTGAGGCGTGGTTTGGGTTTGTATGACTTTATTTTCAGCAGGAGAGCTCTAAGTAGGTTAACAGCGCCAGGCGTGTGTTGTTATGCCATTAGTGTTGGGTCGTTCTTGAACGATTCGTTCATTTTGAACGAATCTTTAATGTGACTCGGGAAGAACGAGTCGTCTCGGGGAGTGATTCGTTCAGTCGCGCATGCGCAACATTCTATGGTAGGTTCTGTACAGGAATTAGTTCACCTGTTACGAGTCTTCGGTTTTGAGTCGTTCGTTCATCACGTGACAGCCCCATACGCTTTAACCAATGCAGTCTGAGCCGGAAGAGAATTGATTAGTTCATCTCTGAGTCTTTCGAGTCGTTCGTTCTTTTGTCACGTGACTTGACCGCATTTGGCCAAGAAAGTAGTTATTTTCAACCTTCCTTAGCAACGGGCTTTTAATTTCTGTCAACGATGGGACTTTTCCATAACCCTGAATGTGGTTAGAAGAGTTGGTTATGCTTTAAGTTTTGTCCATATGATGGCGAAATCACTTTGATACAGACGAGATTTTTTTTTTTTTTTTTTTTACAGTGGATTCTAATCTTCATAAAATACCTTGTTGTGTGATTTATGTCTTTTCAGTAAACCCTTCAGATTAGACTATAGAACTGTAGTGTTACTTATTTAGGATTTATGAAACATTTTTGAGTCACTCACTATATGTTTAGTCCATTATAAATTACCTTCAATGTTTACAAGTTGTTTTTAACTGAAAAGTCACATGTACTTACCAATGATACTCAATAACTTGTAACTTTTGTTAATTGTGCAGTTATTTAATAAATCAGATTGTCTGTGTAAACTATACTTTTGTAACATATGCCACTTTATAAACATTAGAAACACCGTGTACACACTTTTGAATTGTTGTTTATTGTTTATTTTTGTGCCAGAAAAGCTTTATAGCAAAGAGGATAACTATTTCAAAATAAATAAATAAAACATTTTTAAAAAATGAAATGAAAATGAAAAGATACTAAAGCCACTGAGTCTAATAACCTTAACAAATTAACTTTAAAATTACAATATAAAAAAAACTAAATATTGCACAACAAGCTAGGCTTTTTTTAATAATAATTAAAAATGAATAAGCTTTAAAATAAATAACACTTTTGTGCCAAAAAAAAAACTTTATATCAAAGAGGATAACTATTCCCAAATTAATTTTAAACCATTTAAATAAAAAAATTAATGAAAATTAAAAGATACTAAAGCCACAGAGCCTAATAACCTTAACAAATTACCTTTACATTCATAATAAAAATAATAATAATAATATTGCACAACAAGCTAAGATTTTTTTAAATAAATAAAAATAAATAAGCTTTAAAATAAATAACACACTGTGGCTATATTTTTAGGACTTGCTTTAAGGCATGTTTGCATTCAAAAAAACAAGCTCCCGGACCTTGGATGGGCTGAGTCTATTTCTTCTCTCTGAGATAATCTGCCCAGTTTTAGAAAAAATTATTTCAGATGGCACAGATGTGGCCACAATGCAAAGTCTTGTCTTCGTGACCTCAGAAAGGGTTTTGTATACTGGTGAACATTTCCTCCACCAGGCCAGAGGGTCTGATGTGCGGGGTAAGAGTGGCTCTGCAAGGTAGGCCCGCATCTCCATCATAGCATCTGACGTCTTAGAAGTGGTAGCAGAAGGCCTCAAGCTTGCTACCCTCTCGTCAAAGTCTTCCCAAAACATGGCCCCTGCACTGGCAGCCGCACCAGGATCTGAAGTATTCTCCTCCTCACTCTGAGCTGGGTTAATAGCTGCTGCAGCTGCTGTAACCCTCTTTACTGTCTCTTCTGCTGCCTGGTGATTGACAAAAGCTTGCTTTTTGAACCTTGGGTCCAGGCAAGTAGCATCAGCAAGCTTTTCAATGTGTTCCACTTTGCCAAACCTCCTAGTCATTTCTGACATCAGGGAATCCACTAGTTTTTTAACAGGGTCAAAGCTGGAGGGATTTCTTTGATATCGGGCAACAATCCTCTGAAGACCTCTTGTCATCAAAATGACTTTGGATGCAGTCACAAACCTATGAAGATTACAAATTGTTTATAAATTAATTATAACAAAATCAAAATCAGTACTGCATATACTTCTCTGTTAAAAATAAGGCTACAGAAAAACATGCATCATTAAGAGACAGGGTATAAAATATGGTTTTAAAATGAATAATAATAAAAAATGTTGAACTACTTACTTTTCTGCACTCACTTCAGTGGTGACCTCCTCAAATGGCTTAATAATGTCCAAGATTTCACTGGAAATTTTCCATTCCTCTGGCGACAAAGTTGGCAGAGATGCATTAGTTAGAGCCAGGGTGGAGATGATTGGATCTTTGATTTCAGTAAATCTTTTCAACATGTAATATGTTGAATTCCACCTTGTGGCCACATCCTGTTTTAACCGCAACGGCTCTTGACCCATCTGTTTTTGTGTGGCCTTGAGCTTGTCTGAAGCAACTGTACTTCTATGGAAGTATTCAACTATTGTCTTGACCTTTTGCAATATTGCTTGGACCTCCTTCAATGCAGCTCTGACAATGAGGTTCAGCATATGGGCAAAACAAGGTATGTGGTCCCAGTGGAGATGGTCTTTCAGGGCTGAAACAATGTTGCTGGCATTGTCTGTGACACAAGCTACAATTTTGTCACCCACACCCCATTCATTTGTAACTCTTGTCAGCTCACTTGCCAGGTAAGCAGCAGTGTGTCTGTCTGTCAAACAAAGCAGTCCAGGAGATAGGAGGTCATCTGAAAGTCCTCTGTGAAATGACATGTCACAGTCATGTAACTTGTTGTAGTCAAAGAGGTCCAGCAGTCTGTTGTGAGACAAACAGCAGTGGCACTCTTGATTTTGTCCATTATATCACCTCTTAACTTGTCATACAGCCTAGGCATTACAGTTTTTGATAGTGTTTTTCTGCTAGGTAGACTGTATGATGAGTCCAGAAGATGTGAATACTCCTTAAAGCCTTTGTCCTCCACTATAGAAAATGGCTGAAAGTCACAAGCAATCATTCTCACTAGAGCCTCATCAAGTTTGCTTTGTCTTAATGGATCCATTGGTCTTGTTACAAAACTGCTCATTGAAGTTTGCTGTTGTGGCCTCCTTGGCCTAACTGCTCCTTGGGTGGTGGTGGGTGCTGCTGGTGTACTGGATTCTGTAGATGTGGTCAGCATGCTAGCCAAAGCCGTCAAAGGTCCAGCAGAAGAAGTGTTGGTGGTAGAAACAGCTCCAGCTGCTGCAGGGCTATCATCTTCAGTCTCTGTTCTAACTTGTGCAAACAGCACAGTAGGATGTGAGGATTTAAGGTGCCTTCTCAAATTAGAAGTGCTTCCTCCTTTAGTTGAAAAACTTTTTTTTGCATATGTTGCATTTTGCTTCAGTGGCTGAAGTTGCCACAAAATGAGTCCAAACATCACTCCTTTTTCTAGTGCTCATTCTCCAGAGGTGTTAAAATCTGTCTGAGGCTCTTCTCTGCCCCTCACCTAGTGCAAAACAAAGAGGGATGGGTGTGGAATGGTCACCGTTCCCTTGGTGACAGTCTTGAGTGACAGTTGTCCTTCAGCTGAACCATTGGTTAAACCTTTGTTTGACCCAAGCACATTATAGTTCTAAGTAAATCACTTTAACTCTCCAGTTTTATTTCAATTTGGGTTACAACTGTTGAAGCTGAAGTTATCATAACCTTAATGTTTTAAACTAACATTAATCATTCAAATTCAAAATGTTATTTGCTTTTACTTTGTCATTATGTCCTTTTTGACCAATCTTCTTATACAAATATTAGACCAATATGTCAAGTCTGCCTAGGAAAAACAATTATTATACCAGCAAACTCAAAATTGGAGTAAAAATGAGCAAACTATAAGTACTTTGTAGTTGTAGGCTTGGATTATTATGTTATTATATAGCCTAGTGTTTGTTTACTGATAGTCATACAGGAAACGACAAAATAATCCATAGTTTATTTATAACCGGTTTTTTTTATTTATTTTTTTTATAAAATAACACGTCCACTATCCGCAAACAGTAACAAAAACATAGTGACAGAAATGGACAGACCTTTTTGTATTTCTAGGAAAATGCTTATTACACATCTTTTGATAATTTTATGGTAATTCCTAAATATGATCCAACATACAAAAAATACAGTTTTACATTATAGTTTTACTGACTGAGGTAATGGTCCGGGAAGTGGTCACGTGACAAAAGAACGAACGACTCGAAAGACTCAGAGATGAACTAATCAATTCTCTTTCCGGCTCAGACTGCATTGGTTAAAGCGTATGGGGCTGTCACGTGATGAACGAACGACTCAAACCCGAAGACTTGTCAGATAAGAGCTGAGGTGAGCTAATCATAGGCTAAAGACCCAGGTAAACAATGAATTCATCTTTTCTGTTTCTTATAGCATTATAGTTTTGTATTGTTTGTAGTGTGATCAGCGTTTGCGTAAGTAGTAGATGTGTTAGGGAAGTAACACGTAACATTTTAATTATATTTTGCTGAAATGAACGAAATGACTCGAAAAAAGATTCGTTCATTTTGCTGAACGAGACTCAAAGGTTCGAGTCGGTAAAATGATCCGAACTTCCCATCACTATATGCCATAGATTGTGGGTTACAGTCTGCCGACTCACATGGACCGCTCAGCCTAGCCATGTGCGTCTGTGTTTACGCGTCCTGTGCGTCTGCTCTGATTGGTCGAGAGAAGTCGTGACGTGCGTGTTGCATAATTTGCATGGCGGTATGGATGCGTCTGCAGCTGCTGTTACACGTGAGGCGGCGCGGTCTGACCCACCTTCCGAGATGGTCCTCAGGGCAGAACACAAGATCCAGGGGGCATGGTAGGATCCAGATCCAACTCCTCCCACATTACATATCCCTAAACCCAGCCATCTCCGGCCCCGATCCCTAAACCCAGCCATCTCCGGCCCCGATCCCTAAACCCAGCCATCTCCGGCCCCGATCCCTAAACCCAGCCATCTCCGGCCCCCGATCCCTAAACCCAGCCATCTCCGGCCCCCGATCCCTAAACCCAGCCATCTCCGGCCCCCGATCCCTAAACCCAGCCATCTCCTCCCCCTAGATGTGGATCCAACCATGCCCCCAAGACATGCCGCGTACACGTGGGGGCGGGGCTAAGAACACGCCAATCAACAGCTCAGCGGCATGACATTCAGTTTTTTTCTTTGTAAAGAAAATTAAATATAAACTATTTTGAAAAATGGCATTGGGATTTACTTTCATTTACATTATTTATTTATTTAATTTTATAATAGGATTTGGATAAAGGAAGAAAAATTATGCACCCTGAGCCTCATTAGCTGTATATATATATATATATTAGTTTCCTTCTATTTGACTCATCAGCATGTGCTTATTTAATTTTATATTTTTTATCTTTGTAGTTATTAACAAATGTTAACGTTTGAAAAAAAGATGTTTGTTAGTTCTCAGTATTTCATTTGAGTTTAATTGTTTGCCGGTAAGTCCTACACCCTGAAAGAGGTATTATGTAACGGTGTTACCTAACCATTGAGAACGGGGCAGCAGAAATCAGGTCAACCCGTACAGAGAGATACATTACAGCCTGGTCCACTTTCTGACAATAAGACTGGCTACAGCTTAAAATAAAACATACGGGCATAGATGATGTTTGGAATACCTATATGGTTTGCGTTTACTGTGTATATATTTGTTTCTATGATAAACAGAGTTGTCAACAGATGCATGAAAAAGCTGGAATCAACCTCTAGGCCATGTCTCGTCCTCATATGCTTCATCATTTATATCCGCATATTAGGGTCCACGTGATTTGGAAAATGAAGTCTGAAAAGTCATTTGACATTTGTTGCTCTTCTGTGTGTCATCCAGCAGGTGGAGTGATAGCTTACATTAGCTCCGCGAGCTCGGCCTCCAGTCCCGAGTCGTGCCACAGCGACTCCTCCAACAGCAGCTGCGCGGGCCAGGGCCAACAGGGCGAGACCCTCGCTGTGGCCCCTCAGTCCCACCCACGGAAGACACGGTCGCCCTCCACAGCCAAAAGTGGCATTACAAGTGAGAGACTGAATGAAAATCTGAATGAAAATAAAGGAATCTGTGGAGCGTTCTTAAAGACTGATAATCTACAAATGTAACAATATTATAAGGAACTATATGAATATATGTTTCATTGTTCACATTTCTGTTGTCATAGTGTTAATTATTATGTTATAAGCATGTCAAAAATATGCTTTCTCATGTTTACCCTAGTGTACATGTATTCACATTCCCTGTGTTGTTTTTTTTATGCAGTTTGATATGTCAGGGAGTTCAAAATGGAACAAAAATAGAAAAAATAAAGTATTGTAGATTGGTCACATTAATCATAATAATGATGTAATGCGCTGATATTTGTCAATTAACATGGCAAGATTCATTATATTTGTCCTTGTGAGCTTGATCTTGTAGTAATGGTTTTCTAGCTGTTTGAGGAAACAGAAGGAGAAAGCCAATCGGAGCGCAGAGAGAATTCCTTGTTCATCTGACCCTCTGTATTTCCGCTCCTGCAGAGATTAATGGGCTGGTGCTGCTATGTAAAGTGTGTGGAGATGTGGCGTCAGGATTTCACTACGGCGTTCACGCCTGTGAGGGATGTAAGGTGAGAAAACGTTAAGTGTCAGTGTGAATCGTCAGCCACATTTCAGTATATGGTTTTAAGAATTAGAGGTTTTATTTAGTTGTTTCTGAGATACAGAGAAGTCAAAAGTTTAGAAAGGGGTGTCTGAAAAACTCATGTTTGTTCGGTTTTGCTTACTACTCAGTAAAGGCGGTTTGTGCTCATTTATAGTGTCTGTTTCTCTGTTAAACTGTCACTGTTGTTGAATTAGATGGGGTCAGTGTGACACGGCTGTCATGCCTTATCGTGGTCACATCTACCTGTACATTGTCCTGAAAGGAGATGTCACTTTGCTTTATTTATGCCTAGAAAGCCTGTTTAACCATCAGAGCAAAGCTGCATGACAGAAGGGTGTCATCGGTCCTGAGCGGGACACCTGCTCTCCATACCGACCCCGAGGCTCGACACCTGTTACTCTCGGTGTGGGCTCTGTGACCCTGACACCGCTCTCTGTCTCTTTCACTTTTGCACCTGCAGGGTTTCTTCAGGAGGAGCATTCAGCAGAACATTCAGTATAAGAAGTGCCTTAAGAACGAAAGCTGTCCCATCACGCGCATCAACAGGAACCGATGCCAGCAGTGCCGCTTTAAGAAGTGTCTGCTCGTGGGCATGTCCAGAGACGGTGAGCTCCAGCTGGCATTGTGTCCCAGATACAAAGAATGGAATCAGTTACAGGCCGACATATGTGGCCTCAGCGTTTAAACTTGAATAGATGAGCCCTTAAAAAAAATTAAGAAATAAAAGTAGGTTACCTTGCATGAACATTTGAGCCAGATGATAGATAGATAGATAGACAGATAGATAGATTTTTTGTAGACATATATAGATAGATATAGACAGACCGACAGATAGATAGATAGACAGATGATAGACAGACCGACAGATAGATAGATAGACAGATGATAGATAGATAGACAGATAGACAGACAGACAGATAGATAGACGATAGATAGATAGACAGATGATAGATAGACAGACATATGATAGACAGACAAACAGATAGACAGACAGATTGATAGATATATAGACAGACAGACAGATAGATAGATGATAGATAGATTACAGTTGATAGATAGTTTACAGTTGATAGATAGATAGATAGATATATTATAGATAGATAGATAGATAGACAGACAGACAGATAGATAGATAGATAGATAGATAGACAGACAGACAGACAGATAGATAGACAGATGATAGATAGATAGACAGACAGATGATAGATATATAGATAGACAGACAGATAGATAGACGATAGATAGATAGACAGATAGATAGATAGATGACAGACAGATAGACAGACAGACAGATGATAGATAGACAGACAGACAGATAGACAGACAGACAGATGATGGATAGACAGACAGACAGATGATAGATATAGACAGATCTCAGCAGAAGTGTCAGTCTGTTGGAGCCTGTGAGCTGACCGTGTCTGTGCTCCTCAGCTGTGCGTTTCGGCCGAATTCCCAAACGAGAGAAGCAGCGCATGCTGCTCGAGATGCAGAACGCCATGAACAACATGATGAACAACAGCCACGGCAGCCAGCCCCTGGGCAACCAGACGTCAGCCAGCGATGCAGCTTCAGAGCACAGCGGCTCCGGCCCTTCCTCCCGCTCCCCCTCCACCTCCCCCAGGAGCCACCGATCCGAATCCAGCCCTGACCCCGAGCTGCTGAGCGCCATGGATACAAGCACCAGCTCAGACTCCTCCAGTGCCACTGACAGCGGGGAGGAGGAGGTCATCAGCACAGTGACTAGAGCGCACCAGGAGACCTTCATGTACAATCAGGAGCAGGCCAGCATGCCTTCAGAGGCCCCTAACAACTACAGCCATTGCACAGAGAAGACTCAGGAGGTCTGGAACCAGCAGAACAATGCATCCTCAGAGAGCGAACAGAAGCCTCCATCAGATGGTGCTCCACAGGGGCCTGAAGACTCGGGCTGTCCTGTCAGACTGCCCTACAGTAGCCCCGCTGGGCCGTCTCTGCAGAACTTCTCTCTGAGAGCTCATAACTACAGTGACACCCAAGTCAATGGCAGCTGTAGTGTCCCAACATTCGCAAGGGTTAACAGGATGCACCTGGTGAGTTACACTACCAAAATAGCAATATACCACAATTCCAGTGGTCTGTAGAAATACTCACGATTCTCGTTCACAGGTTTGCCCCATGAACACATCGCCCTATGTTCCTATGGATCCTCAGAAGTCGGGTCACAGTATTTGGGAGGAGTTCTCCATGAGCTTCACCCCAGCCGTCAGAGAGGTGGTGGAATTTGCAAAGCGCATCCCAGGATTCAAAGACCTGTCCCAGCATGACCAGGTCAGCCTGCTGAAGGCCGGCACCTTTGAGGTATGTCCAAATAAAACCCGGACTGAAATCACTCCTGTGAACTGACTGAATCTAGTTTAATTCCATTGGTTTCCTGTTTGGCCTGTAGGTGCTGGTGGTGCGCTTTACATCCCTGTTCAATGTGAAGGAGCGCACGGTCACATTTCTGAGCGGCAGGAAGTACAGTGTGGAGGCACTGCGCTCGATGGGTGCTGGAGATCTCCTCAACTCAATGTTTGACTTCACCGAGAAGCTGCAAGCTCTGAACCTCAGTGAGGAGGAGATGAGCCTCTTCACGGCCGTAGTGCTGGTGTCTGCAGGTATTAACTACTTCCTGTTGTGCCATGCGCATGCATGTGCCATGTTATGAGACCATACGAGAATGCCGTGACTTACTGTGTTAAATGAATTCCCCTGCTGTGTTTCCAATAGATCGCTCTGGTCTCGAGAACGTCAACTCGGTCGAGGCCCTTCAGGAAACTCTGATTCGAGCGCTGCGCAGCTTGATCACCAAGAACCACCCCAACGAGCTCGCCATCTTCACTAAACTGCTCCTCAAGCTGCCGGACCTGCGCTCGCTCAACAACATGCACTCTGAGCAGCTCTTGGCCTTCAAGGTCCACCCCTGAGCACCCATCAACCCTCATAACTGTGGACCACACCACCACCCCCCCTCCCATCCATCTCCAGAGCCTCCAGGCCTGTTCCTGCGGCCCACTTATCCAGTGGGGAGCTTGCTGTTACTCAATGCCCCTTTCCTGACACTTCTCCCCATGACATTCAAAGGACTGCTGGTTAAACATGGGATGGGATGGGGGGTGGGGGTTTCGTCGTACTGTAAAACGCCTCAGCTCGTGCTAACGCACACGACTCGCAGACACAAACTGGAGGGGTTTCGTTGTAGATGCTTACGAGAGTTTGTACGATTACACGGTTTGTGTGCGTGCAGAGGCACCTTGAATTAATTCTAGATCTATACTGCCTGTGCAATAAGTGACACGTTCACTGTTTTTGGATTGTTCCTTGTTGGTCTTTTAATACTTTCAGAGAAGAGGACGTATGAATGCCGCGTGTCGTTTAGGGGAGCTTTCTGGCAGGAAGACACAGGATTGTTTAATGACTAGATCTATTTTTGTAGTACGTTTTCTGTCTTCAAATCTGTAGTTAAGTGCAGAGGAAGCCGCTCTTAAGGCCTCAAACGTTATGTAAGCATGTGAACGCAAAAGCCTCTTGCTACACAAGCTCAGTTTTGTGGATGGTTGCGGTCCAAATACAAGTGGCATGCAGACAAACTGTCCTTTACAGTCAGTTTTCTCTTCCAGGTCAGCTACTGCCGTGATGGAGCAAGAGTTTGAAGAGAATCTTGCTGAGCAAGTTGGAGTTAGTTCAGCTGCCCACACATTTATATCTAGCTACCTGACTAGTGACGCATTTGGCTTATTGGCACAGACATTTGAAGTTGACTGTTGCCCGCTTGAGTGTTTGTTTCTGCCAATACTCAGTCAGGCTTGGCCAAATTTGTGTTCTTGCATAGAGTATGTTTCTGGTTTTAGATCTGCGTAATGGTGCATCTGTGTATATGTCCTGATTCGTAGGGCTTTCAGTGATGTGTGATGATGATGCTAAATGACTAAAGGAGGAGTAGATCATACGTGTTTTATCACTGTAAGCATTGTGCATGCTCCTCCCCGGTACTGATGGGACACAAAGCCATCCACGGTGACGTCATAATGTCTGTATAGCTGACACATGCCGGTTTGATGCATCTGTATGGGTGATCATTTCAGGCTGAATATTTATGATTTTTCGACTGATGGTTTTGGGAGGAAACACTCCCCATCAAATAATTGTAATTCTGTTCATTTCTCTTTTTTCAATATTTTATTGTTCTTTCTGGGCAAGTCTGTTCAGTGGAAGTTCTTGTAGAATTATTGTGTCTGTGCTGCAGTAAACAAATAGCGCGCATACTCGAGCACCGTTGGACCAGACAGGAAGAGGAAACAGGAAACAGGAAATGGCCCAAAACGTACCACTGGCAATGCCTCTCATCATCACCCTGCCAGCTCTGGGCATCTGAACTCTTCTGGGGTCGGTTTTGATCTCGAAGCTGCTGTAGATGGATAGTCAAGCAAAGAAGTATCTTGAGTTCTGTTTGGTGTTTGCTGTTCCTGACTCATTGTTCGGCCTGTGGCTCACTCAGCGTCATTGTTGTGTTGCCATGATCCAGTCTGTCACTTTTCCTCTGTGAAAGCATTGTAAGATAGCTAGATTTCTATATGATATGTATGTATATAAATATAATTCAGTACATATAAAATAAGAAAATAAACAGATAAATGCTGAACTACTAATTTTTTCCATGCGTTTAGTCATTTTTGCATCCATGTGTCACAAGTGCGAATGTATAGACAGAAGCATCGAAGTCAAAAGGACAAAAAGGTCGGAATCTTTAGGATTCTTGTTTGTTTTTGAAAAGAAGACTCTTATGCTCACCAGGGCTGCATCCCAGTGGGCAAGTGATGATGAAAAGACATCAGAATGGATCAGAAACAGGTCAGATATGCAAATGACACTGATTTGATGTAAACTGAATGGCCTACATAAACATTAAACCAATTTCAGTGTGAGATTCACTTCCTGTTTTCACCTAATCACCTAATAGTTGATGTCAAATTGATATCAAGGTGCCTGTAGACTGTAAAAAAGAATATTGTGAAATATTATTAGTTTAAAATTCTCTTTTCTTTTACAATATCATTTAAAATGTAATTGATTCCTGTGATCAAAGCTGTATTTTCAGCATCATTACTCCAGTCTTCAGTGTCACATGATCTTCAGAAATCACTAATATGCTGCTCAAGAAACATTTCTGATTATTATCAATGGTGTTTTTGCTGCTTGATATTTTTGTAGAATCCGTGATACATTTTTTTTTTTTCAGGATTCTTTGAAGAGCAGCTTTTATTTGAACTAGAAATCTTCTGTAACATTATAAAATACTTTTTATAATGAAGCACAAAACAATTAAAGTACCACAAAGTATGGCATTACTATTGCTTAGAAATATACCATTGTGTTCTTTGAAGTACTCTGGAGTGCCACACCATTTTAATCAGTTTATTATAAAAGTGTTTACCATTTGACAGTGTTATGTTACAGATATAAAGACAGTATGGGCATTTGATGTCAAGTATTCTGCATTTAATCACATCAAATTCAACATAAATATTTGATGCAAAGCCAACATGCATTTCTCTACATAAACAACTAATGAGGCAGAAAGAAATCTGCAGAAAGAACTCATCCTGAAAATGAAATAGAATAGAATGGGCTTTGTAGCAGGTATGTTTCATAGATATGAAAATGAGGTACTTGCATACAATACTTCTTGGGGCTTAAAGCAAGGATTCAGAAGACAACAATTTTGCTCTTTTGATTTCAGAATTAAATGTTAATTGGGCAAAAATGTTAATTTGCTTTTATAGCGCCAGCTTGTGGCTGATTTTCACAACATTTCTGCAGAAAAGATGTAAAAACAAACACATCACTCATATTCTCTATTGGCTGCCTATCCAATTTAAGATTCATTTTAAAATGATCTTATTCGTGTGCAAACCCCTACATAACCTAATCTCCACTATTTAGCTGCATCCTTAGATTCCCTCTAAAGTCTAAGATCGAGAGATCAGAAGCTTCTTATAGTCCCTGTCTCAGACTGAAACTCAGATGGGATCCAGCTTTCTTTGTGGTTGGGTCTTTAGAGATCAGACTGGCACCTGTTGATTTAAAACGTACCTTTTCTTCTTCACAGTTAAAAAAAAAGTTTCTCTAGTTGGATATTTATTGTGGATTTCGATTCAGTACTCTGTCTCTTAAATGTCTATAACTCAGATTTTTACTCTGTGTGTGCTATATATATATATTATATATATGTGAACTTGAAAAGAGTTATGATCCAAGATGCAAACAGGGATTAAAGTGTTTCCATCAGTTCATAAAGAGAGTCACTTGCTTCATTCCTGAATGAGTCAGCCATTCGAACGAATCAATTGAATGAATGACTCAGTGATAAAAACAGTGACTTGCTGCCACCTGCTGGCAGATTTAGTTTCGTTTTTAGCGTATAATTTCAGTTATTTAAATCATATTTCTGTATTCAAAATGTTATATTTAAAACATTATTCTCCACATGAATTTATTAATTTAATTGCACTCGTGCTGCCTCTGAGCCTCATTAAACGTCTGAAAATGTACCTACAAGCCACATTTGTGTTCTTCTGTGCCACCTCTGTAGTACAAATTTTAAAAAAAACTTATAAACACAATTTTTTTGAATTTGACAGATGAAAATGATGCCATTACAAAGGTAAAAAGGAATACAAAAATATTAAATGATTTAAATAACTGAAATTATACGCTAAAAATGAAACTAAATCTGCCAGCAGGTGGCGGCAAGTCACTGATTTTATCACTGAGTCATTCATTCAGTTGATTAGTTCGAACGGCTGAATCATTCAGGAAATGAAGCAAATAACTCTCTTTATGAACTGACGGAAATCCGTCTTAGCGACGGAACACTTTAATCCCTGTGCAAATCGTATCATGTAGATGTGTCCATCATGGCAGGTTTGGGGTCTCAACAGTTTACGGTTTCTTATTCCTTTACACTTTTAGGGCAGGAATATAAACAATAAGAAAATCAGTACAAATACATCCAGGATCCATCACCTTCAGTGCTTGGATCCCAATAATAAAATGAGACAAAGAAAAAAGAAAGAAAGAGAAAGAATGAATGCACGAATGAGGCATTTACCTGTACACCCAAAGTGCTTTACATTCGTATCAGGGGGTCCCAGGAGGTCTCTCGTCCAGGTACTGACCAGCTCAACCCTGCTTAGCTTCAGTGGGCAACCAGCCTTGGGCTACAGGGTGATGAACAAATACATTTTTGTATTGTTTTAATAATTGCTTGTTCTTCTTTTCATAAAATTCTGGACTCATCTCAGTGATAATAGGCCACAGGGGGCAGGATTTAGCTGGTTATGTTTGGCACTTAGCCACTGTTAGAAGACACTAGTTTTTGAGTTCAGTGTATTATTCAGTAGGCTGTATAACAGTACCAGTTTCCCATGAGCAAATATGGCATGCAGGCTGTATACTTCTGCCACTTTACTAACCAGCTGTGACAGTGTCAAAGTGGGAAGCAGAACTGAATATGCCTGAATAACACTTTCACAGAACCTAAATAGTTTCTAACAATAATTTATTAATTTACATAAAGCAAACTGTATAATTCACTGACAACTTAAGACAGGGGTGCCAATCCTGTTTCTGGAGATCTGCAGAATTCAGCTCAAGCCAGATCAAACACAGCTGTCTGTGCTTCTGAGGATCTTAATGAGCTGCTTCAGTTGTGTCTGATCAGGTTTGGAGCTGAACTTCGCAGGAAGGTAGATCTCCAGGAACAGGATTGGGCACCCCTGCCCCAAGATTACGGTAATACAGCACTGAAAATTGTACGAAATAATTTTGCAGAGAGATTAGCCTTTTTCACACTTTGAGGGTTTTTTGTGCGTCCGTACTGGTCGTTGTGAACTATTTCAAATCACTTATAATGAGTGAGCGTAAGAACAAGATCTGGAATTGAACTCTACAAATAAAATATTGTGTTGTGTTTTGAGTTGAATTTGCACGAAACGTAACAGAAAAATTGGAGCTGAATATAGCTGTTAATAACACGTGAGCTAGCAAAAGCCAAATCACACAGCCGAGCATATAAATTCAAAAGAATCAGTGGCCTGAACCAAATGAAAATGAAATAAATTAATCTTGTGAAACAGGCTAATTAGATTTCTGATAGTACACTCTTAAGAAAAATGGTTCTAAACAGTACCAGAAAAGGGTTCTTCGGCTTGTAACAATAGCAGAACCCTTTTGAGTGCTAAATAGAACCTTTTTGATAGGGTTCCATATAGAAGCATGCTTTGATAATGCTACCAGCCTCTTTGAAATTTTAACTGATGATGGATATGCTGTAAAAACTTGTGATTTTTAACAGTAAAAGACTGTAAAAATGCTACAGTAAAAACCTGTTAATTGGTTATCAGTAAGTTTCCATACTATATACGGTGAATAACTGTAATTACATTTAATGTAATTTTACAGTAAAATACTGTTAAAAATACGGTTTTTGAAAGTGAAAAAGAAAAAGTAAATTGACTCTCCCAGAATTCCCTGCATGACACTTCCTAATTTGTTTTTTTCGTTGAAATAACTATGTTTCTTAGTTTTTCCTTATCAGTTGTGTACATTAGGGTTGTTAAATTAATGTTTACTGCATTATTTCAGTATCATGTGTGTCACCATGATGGTGTTTAGTGTTTGTGTAAACGACACTGTGCACCTTTCTCTATATATATATATATTAGTATTTCCCTTCTCAGCTTGTGGAAGAGCTGTTTGTGATGATTCATAGTTACGTTCTTCAACATTTTCAAATGCTGCCACAGTCTCATTATATCTAAAATTGTCTCCATCGACAACAATTCACTTGTATAATTTAAGACTCAGAAACAAAGTAACAATGTTTTGAGTTACAGTGAGGAGGAAAAGGAGGTCTTGGGGCTTTTTCTCCAGCAAATGACTAGAGCAGGTGAGAGCCTGAGGGTCTGTTCACACTAACACACTCTTAAACGCTCTGATAAAGATCCATAGCAGGAGACTCTCAGACTCCTAGCAAAGCATTTGTCCGGTAGAAGATGAGCAAAAGTATTTCCCCTTTCTTTTTTGTGCTCCGAACATCCAGAAATACAGGCAAATAAAGACTTCATATTTACATGTATTTGGCAGGTATGTTTGTGGCTACTTTATTTGAGTTATAGAGACATTGCACTTTAAAAGGGATTTAATGTATATTTGGAAGGAAACCTGCCTAGATTTGTTATATGATTTGATGATGAACTGTTGATTGTCACTGAGGTTAAATAAGCAAAAATTACATTTTGGTAGATGGGTTTTAATGTGCAGCACTTTGCTGCACTCTATAGCAATTAAAATGCTTTACTAATAAATTGAACTTAAAAAGTTGTAAAATCAGCTTTGCAAGTTATACATCTGTTTTTTTATTTTATTTCTTCAGCTGTAGCTGTTTCATGTACCAGATGCGCTCTTCGATGATAGAGTTTTAGGTATATTTACACAGATTGTTTAATGAGGCTCAGAGGTGACATGAATGCATTTACCCTGCAATTACAATTGCATAAATAATGCTATGAGATTAATGTTTTTTTTAATCAAAATAAACGTTATTTTTTTTAATGAAATGATTATGACCCTAAAACCACCAGTAGGTTGCAGCAAGTCTTAATGAGTGAGGCACTGATGCTAAGTTTGAAATTGCATACTGCCTTTACTATTTCTTTCACATCTTTAAGTGGCCGAAATAATAATAGCATGATAGTATGCTATTTTGAATTTAGTCATTCAAACGGCTGATTCATTCAGTAACGAATCAAGTGACTGTCTTTATGAATAATTAATTGAATCATTGACTCACCTGTTTTGTTCAGAACTACAAATTCATTCATTCAGCGTCGAAACACCCACCACGTGATTGAGAGTCACAGGAGGTTGTGCTGTTATTTTGTTGCAAAATATAACAGACAATATTGACAATATTGTGTCTAAAATGTAACAATATTAACTTCTTGTTTATTCAACTCTTTATTGAACTGCTCTAACCTGTGCTGGAGTTGAAAGAGTCTCAGATACAGATGGTCAGTAGATTTTAGGGCATGTCCAGAACATGTGAATTAGTGAACCTCTGCACGTTGAACTAATTCCAGGTTACATCTAAATGATCTCTGTGTTCTGTTTGAAACGGGAAAAATGAGGGCAGTCGACAGGTGTGTGGGTCAGCTGTAGCCTAGCAGCAAGAAGTGCTGGATGAGAGGACTGTTTCCATGACAACCCAGGATGAACTGTTAGGTAAGCGATGGTAATTGCGCCAATACAACATTTTTTTGTATATAAACACTCAAAGGTAAAGAGAAAATGGCTTCATTTGAAATGTGTAGGGATATTGTCCAGTAGATGGCATCATTTAATTACACTTATGTACAGCAATGCACTGTGGGGTTAAAATAGGACTAATATGGGTAGTGGGATAATACAAGAAATAAAGTATGGGTACTGTGCCACAGTAATGGAGAAAGTTTTTTCCATTAAAAAATACAGTACAAATTTTACACAATTGCATATTAAAAAATAAGCATAACTTTACAACTAGACTAATGAAATGAAAAGATGGAGGATATTTCATTTAAAGTGGTCATATGATGCGATTTAAAATTTTCATTTCTCTTTGGAGTTTTACAAGCTCTTGGTGCATGAAGAAGATCTGTAAAGTTGCAAAGACTAAAGTCTAAAATCCAAAGAGATATTCTTTATAAAAAAAAATAAGAGTCAACCACGCCTACCAAAAAACGGCTCGTTCTAACACGCCCCAAAATATCTACATCACTATGTGGGAAGATTTGCATAACACCACCCCAATGTTCACGCAAAGAAAGAGGTGAACTTTTAGTCGCGCTGTATCTTGCTGCCGCTGCCCACCATGGTCGTGAGGACCATGTTTGGTGTTGGGAACAAACTACTTGGTTTGGGCTTCCAAAAGAGGACACGCCAGAAATCATGGTTAAGGGTGTAGTGACAACACCTGTCCAGAAACCACTTCAACCCAAATATCCGATGTGTGCAGCACATTGTATGAGGACTGTTTCCTGATGCTGGAGATAAGACTACAATGCTGGCTGTTTCGACTCCCAACTGTAAGTAATGTTTTTTTAGAATTTAGATTGCCACTGATTATTCAAACGCGATTTTTGGGCAGTAGAGTAGTTCTTGATTTTTTTAATTTCTCTGATCACAAATGCAGACTTGGTTTTATGGTTACGCGGCGCGATGCAACGCTTAAAAAGACAGTAAGTCATTATAACCGAGTCTGTTCCCCCTGATGCAACGATGCCTCGTTTATAATGGTTTTAATTTTTTTGGAATCAGCGCGTTCCGCCCGTACGGGCAACTCAACATTATGATGAGGGGGCGTAACCCTTCCGTCACACGCTTGAGGTATTCTGCCAATCACAACGCACTGGTTAGCTGGCCAGTCAGAGCACACCTCGCTTTTTTAGAAAGATGAGCTTTGTAAAAATTGACGGGTTTCAGAAAGGTGGGTCATAGAGGATAAACAATAATGTACAGTATGTGAAAATAATGTGTTTTTTTTTAACCTTAAACCACATACCACATTTCATTCCACCAAATACACAAAATAATATTCTATTTTAGCAACATCATATGACCCCTTAAGTAACTTTTGATGCACCAGATGAGCTTTTTTTTTAATTTTTTTTTAAGCTTTTACGTATATTTGTTTTCATAATACAAAGGCGCGGACATATCAATGGGTATGTGAAATTCCTGAGACCTTTTTCCTGAAATTTTCCAGCAGCTAATGTTATATATAGTAATTTGACATTTAAATATAGTTATTTATAGAGTTCCATCTTCAGCAATGGGTTGCTTTTATTAAAACATTTTGGTTGTGATTAAAGACAGTGTTGTGGTCTGGTCATGTGTCTTTTCAGATGGCTGTGACCAATCACATTCTGATGAAACTGTTTTCATCGGTGCATTCACAGAAGGTCAAGTTAAGATATCCGAGAGTGCAACTGGATAGGCTTTTCATGCAAAATATTGTAACGTAAAATTTGACATTATAAATGAAACTCACATTTATTAAAATCAATAAAAACCGCTAAATATATATATCAATTTAATTAATTATAGGCCATAACAATGCATACAGAATCTCACATTATTCATGTACTACACACAGAACAACGAATATTTCAGGGGTTTCTCAAAACCATCTTTATTCTCCTATTCACCTTAGGTGCAAAATTCCATCATCATCATCATCATCATCATCATCCATCATCTGCCAAATCCGGATTATTTTCTAGTGCAATCGTCACTTCCCCACGGATATACGAATCACATCATGATCCAAACTCACATCCAGGCTCTACTGTCCACAGGCACCTTGGCAATACGTTCATTTGGGTTAAAAAAAAATTATAATAAAAAAAAAGAGAAAGTAAATGACATTTTCTTGTAATGCTGGATAACTGATTCACATTCAAAGTGTACTTATGCCACCAGCATACTGTGGGCGTGATCAGGTAAATGTTAACGAAGACATAGAAACAGAAGTACAGAAACAAAAACAGAAGTATGCTGTAGTTGTTTCTGAGGATGCATTTCTTACAGCCTGCTGAGATCTGCTCAGTTTCTCCGAATATGGGCTTTAGGTTTTAATCTGCCATCCAATAAGCATCACTTTTTTTTAAATTATGATTATTAATAGATAGTATATATTAGCTGTCATTAACATAGTTAAACAATGAATTTGGAATGATGAAACACACACTAAGGAGAGCTCATTAAAGAGAGTTTGTTCAAAAACAGGACTCTGGTTTCTGTTGAGATTTTCGAGAAAAGAGTCTTTTGTTTCCTTGCTGTAAAACTGTTCAGAAATGTTCATATTGAGCATATAACATGTAAAAAATATCTGCAGTCTGAAAAAAAAAATACAGCCTCTTTCCATTACACCATAAATATCTTTATTTTTGTAGTGCGTTTGGTTTTTTTTTACCCTGTGCGCGCTCATAGGAAATATTGCCTCCAGCGTGTCTGTGCATCATGCATGCTCATCTGTGCCAGGTCCAACTAACTTTGGCAAAAAAAGCCTTTTCTCAAGTCATAAGACACCGCACCATAATGCCTTATGTAAATCAAATTGGAAAAACAATATTCTGAAATCTCACTATATGTGAGCATTTAAATAAATTCTTCCCAAATTACTAAAACTACAAAGACATCGTCACAGACTGTTATTTTTTGCAACCCAAAATTTGGGAAAAGCTTTTTGTAAACAAATTATTGCACACTTATTAAAAGACAATGTATGTTCACTGCACATGGGATTTTGCAAGCACCAGAACTAGGTTCGTGGAGCTTTAGCGAAAGTAAACCCTGTCAGTTGTGGCAAAATGTTAATTTGGACCCGGCTGTGCCCGTACTTTCCCTCCAAGCTTTTATAACACTCTCGGAACACACTTGATTTCTTTGCAATGACTTTGAGTCTAGTTTGAATTCACGTTGGCTTGTAACCGTTGGTAGGTTTACTCCAAACATGTACAACCACTGGAGCAATTCTATGGCTTACAAAAGGTATCCTATAACAAAACACTGATGAACATGCACTGCGTTTTGAGGTGTGATCTGAATTCAGTCATCTTTCAACACATAAAAAACAACAAACAAACAGATGGACAACTGTCGTTTCCTGCTAATCAGTAGAGGATGTGAGAGTCAACTCTTTTGCACACACAAGGATGTCTCGAAAGTTTAAAAACACTACAGTAAAAGAAGAAAACCAGGGCAGAGATGAGAACGGCTGAAACAACAATCATAAACACATGTATGTTGCAGGGTTGACCACTGACCGCAGAGTTTTGTGTATTTGCATGTCAATCACCCAGACAGCTCTCCCGGAGGTATAACGGCAAACTCGTAGCACCAACAAGTTCAAGCAGAAGCATTGCCTTGGTCTCTCGTGTGCCAGCTAGAGAAGAGAAGAAGCGTTTAGCTGAACAGAGTCCCATCCCTGTGGGTCAATGGATCTAGTGATGGCTGGCTATAAAATCATGACCAAGTTCCTATGAGCAGCTCAACACAAGTCCAAACAGAGGGAGGTTTTTGGCACCTTAATAGAGGCATAATGAGCTAACGTCAGTGGCTGCTGGCTAAAGGGGCAAGTTTAGGGAGACCAACATTTGAGATCACCGAAAAACCTGTTGTGTATAACTTGGAATTTCCTCTTTATGTGAACTTTAACTTCATAGGGATTAAAGTGTTCACTTCATTCCTGAATGATTCAGCCGTTCGAACGAATCAATTAAATGAATGATTCAGGGATAAAATCAGTGACTTGCCGCCACCAGCTGGCGGATTTAGTTTAATTTTTAGCACATAATTTCAGTTATTTAAATCATTTAATTCGTCGGTAGACTTTTTTACCTTTGGAATGCCAGCAGTTCATGGGCAAATTAAAACAAATTATGGTGATAAGCTTGGGAAAATTTCGATTAAAACATAATAGAAACGACAAATAGTTATAATAAGTTACCAATCATGAAATTAGTATTAATGAAAATTTAATTTGTACTACAGAGGTGGCACAGAAGAACACAACAGTGGCTTGTAGGTACATTTTCAGACGTTTAATGAGGCTCAGAGGTAGCATGAGTGCAATTAAATTAATAAATTCATGTGGAGATTCATCACTGAGTCATTCATTCAATTGATTCATTCGAACGGCTGAATCATTCAGGAATGAAGCAAGTGACTGTCTTTATGAACTGACGGAAATCCGTCGTAGCGATGGAACACTTTAATCCCTGACTTCAGGATCATGAAGGTCTGCCTGTCCAGTAAGCTTTCAGGTGCACTAACAAAGAAACAGGATTTTACTCAAGGGCACAACCACCATCAATTCTGATCTTTTCAGAATTTTTTTTTTACCCAAATTTTTTTATTTATTTCAAAACCCTGAGCTGCTTTGAAAATAGCATATATAGGCAATAGACAATAAAGCATGTGTCACACATGCAATGCTGCCTTAGAATGGCATCTTATGCCAGGTATACACGACACGATTTTACGCCCGACTTTCACAAAAGCCTGAAATGTGAGGCAAATCGGTGCACACTATCAAAGACACGATCTGAGAGAAGCGCCAATTTATCAAACATTTGGGATTGTCCAAACTTCTGGAGCTGTCTGTGCCTCAGAGTCTTGCAGGGTGAAAATGTGTTTTGACTGGAACGTAATCAACCCTACACCAAGATAAGCACGATTCAGGGCATGGGAATTCAAGGGGAGATCGTAGTCTTGTCGTCATTCCCTTTGTCACGTCGTCGGATTTTTTAAATATTACTAGCAATTTCACCAAAAAGCCACTGTACGTGAAAGGAACCATGATCCTCCACCTTTTGAAATCATAATATTTCATACTGACATTAGAAAGCAGTGTATTTATGCCTCCTGTAAATCTCCACATAACCTTGTTTTTTTGGCTCTGAAGTTGTTTTTTGGAAGTCAGTCTTTCTACATTTTTTTTTCTCTCCTACAAGGTCATGAAAACAAAGATTGCACAAGAAAAATGCCTGTGAATACAGCTCAGATCATTTGGACTGGTAGGATTTGATGAGTTCAGATTTAAGTGCCATGATTTTGTATTTTTCACCAATTTCAGCGACCGGGACAGATGAAATGGAATATTACGTGTAATCTCGCTCTCAAGAGCAACAGGAACATTTAAGGTCACCAAATGTCAGTATTGGCTTTGCATTAAGTGAACAATTGAGCTATGAAAGAGCCCTCATCCGTGATTTTGCTTTTTTACAGTCTCAATATAAGGATTGAAATGTTGTCTAGGTAGTCAGCTCATTGGGGTTTGGACCAGAACTATAAACAATCTATGGCTTAATGTGAGAATGAAAAGACCTTTAGACCAACAGATAAGGGACGTGAAAGCAAACCAAATATTGCTATCCTTCTTTGCAGTGCGGTCTCTTTTCTGAGGCCTGACGTGTGACATGAACCCTGGATGCATAGTTCATACATCTCCGTTAAGTGGCATCAAAGACTATGATCAGAAATAAAACTATTTAACATTGGAGGAAAAAAAAAACTAGTAACAGAAAGGTGATTTTTCTTTTTACAAAGAGTGAAAAAACAATTGTAACGCTATTCACATGTACCCGCTTTGTAAAAGGAATGGTTCCATTCAAAATAGGCCAGAGAGCTACTCCTAAAACTGTGGAATGAAATGACGCTCAGTAGTGCTAGAACAGAGTCATGTGACCGGGAACAGAGTCATGTGACCGGGAACAGAGTCATGTGACCGGGAACAGAGTCTTGTGACCGGGAACAGGGAGATGGAGTCTGAGGGAGGTCGGATCTGTGGAGGTCGTGTTGGTGGGAGCAGCTTGGCCTGACTGGTTGGCTGTCAGTCTTCGAACACTTCCAGAAAGAGGGGCGGAAAGAGCTCTGTGGGACACTCCACCTTCATGTGCAGGAAGCGGCTGGCATGGCAGGCGCCGATCATGCGCAGGTTTGTCACCTTCATCAGCAGCTTGGGCCAGAAGTGAGCCACCTTGTGCTTGCGGTAGTTGATGTAATGTTCGAAGGCCAAGAGGAACTCCTCCTGACAGCGCTCTATCCGCTCTACGCTCGTCAAACCTGGGCGATCTGTCGGCGAAATAAAAGGGGCGAGTTTGATTTCGAAACACATTCAGACAGTCTAAATAAAAAAGCAGGGCTTGAAGATGATGCGATGTGTTTTATAATTCTTTATTCTATTTGGAGTCATTCAACTTCCAGAAGACAAGTAAGTGTGTCTTTTTATTTACAAGCTTGTTGTTAGTGTTTATTTGCACTATGTAGCGTCTATGTTGTTTTACAGGGCTAGTTCACACAAGAATCTAATTTAACTTCCACTCTGTGGACAATCAAAACTAAAACACAGACATTTCTCAAAATAGCTTTTTTTATGTTCCACAGAAGAAATCATCACAGCAGATGAGTCAAAGATGACAGAATTTACATTTTTGGGTGAACTATCCCTCTAACACCCGCAAATATGCCCACAGAATGTGTCTTAATCACAGTTTGCATTAGGCAACTGTGCACTTAAATACAGTGTTGGGGAGTAACTAGTTACACGTAACAGAATTACGCAATTTAATTACAAAATAAAAGTAACTAATCAGTTACAGTTACTGAGAAAAAATGTTATTTAAAGGGTACATCGAATATTTTTCACACCCACACACACAGACACAGGGTTTCCATGTTTTTATGACATGCCCTAGGCCAAAGGTTTTCCTCGTACAACGGTATTTCTATCCCCTACCCTAAACCTACCCTCACACAAACTACAGGCATTCAACACTTTTTGTTTGTTTTCCTCATGGGGACCGAAAAATTCCCCACCAGGTCAAATTACTGTATTACTAGCTTGTGGGGTACTTTGGTGAATACCAATTACACACACCACCACACAAAGCAAATTCCCCACACACACACACACACACACACCCACACTGGGGCACACTATACTTACAAGCCCGGAAGATTTCTATTGCTCTACACCAACCCTACTCCTAAACCTACCCCTTACAGGAGACTTTGTGCTAGTTCAGATTTTCAATACTCTCCATTCTGTGTGATTTATAAGCATTTTGACATGGGGTAATGTCCTGAAAAGTCCCCTTCTCCTTGTAATACCTATGTCACACCTTTGTCATTATACAAATGTAGGTCCTCATTTGTCACAAAAACGCGGACACCACACACACCACACACACACACACACACACACACACACCACACACCACACACACACACACACATACCCATACCTCACACTTACACTTTACACACACACACATAGAGCCCACACCCAGACACCGTACACACACACACACACACAACACACCCCACACACACACACACACGGCACACTATACACACACACACACACGCACACTACACACACACACACACACACACAGCTCAGTGTGCCTGACAACACACACACACACACACAACACAACCACACACACACACACACAAAAACAAAAAAACACACACACACACACACACTACACACACACACACACACACAGAGACACATTACAACACACAACACATAACAATATTATCGATGTTGTATGTGCCCAATGGCACTGGCTGCGCTAAAAGACACGGAGGGTGCAGGAGGGGAGGACACAGAATAGGCCAATACCGCGTGGATGTTCCGAGGGGGGAGGGAGCTAGACCTTATTGGGAAGAGTAACGGGTTGTTTTTTTAAAAACCATTATAATCCGTAATGAAGTGATGAGAACGTCTGACAGTCCATGAGTGGTGAGCACTACTGTAAGTTAACCCTGCCTGGTTCAATGGTTGGAACGAATGAGTACAGGGAAAATATTTGTGCCACGCATAGGCGGAAGACGGAATGTTATGGCAGAAGTAGCTCGGTAACACAAGAAACAGCTGTTCTCGTAATATGCCAAACGCAGGTGTGATCTGATCACCTTAAACGTCCCATATCCTCTGGGTCCTGATTTGCAATACTGGATAGCATTATATTGTAACAAGTGATATTACGCCTAATAATGCCACTAAAAACAATAAGTAAAATACTTTAACACAGGTAACTTCGACGCGGGAGATTCCGCGTTTATCTCAGGACTGGTGCGACAGCAGCGCTGACAATCCCCCTCGCTCACATAATGTAACACACTTCTATGACGAAAAAAAACATTGTTTTGTGACTAATATGCCATTTAATTACGTAAAATGTGTCGTTTTAACAGAAAAATAGATCCTTTTAACGGCCTACCAGCTTGTTATTACAGGAAAAAGAGGGGTAGTTTGAAGAGAAAAGAGCGTGTTTGTAACACAATAACATCTCGTATTCAACATAATGTGAAAAAATAATCTGTGTGTGGCAGCATGCGTCACCGTATGAAGTGCCATGTAAACAGTTTGTTAAACGCCATGACCTTTACCATATTTTTACTAGAAATCCAAAGACCACTAAGAACCTTCTTCTGCACTGAATATCAAAAAAAGTTAATTGCGACTTTTATTTTTCTTCCTCCGCTATTCTTTTCTCAAATTGCCTGATAGAACCGAATTCTGACCTTTTCCAAAGTGCAGATATAAAGCTCGTAATTGCAATTTATAAGACGAAAACGATATAAAGTCTCAACTTTGTGTTATAAAGTCAGAATTGCGAGTTTATATTTAACAGGGTCGCAAAGGGATGGAAAAGTTCCGGTAAATTTCCGGAAACTTTCCAAAAAATCCCTGGAATATTCCAAAAATCCTGAAAAGTTTCCAAAATTTCTGGAATATTTCCCGAAAATTACGGAAATGTTTCCACATTGTTGGCAACCCTAATATCTATATTCTAACTTGTATCCCGCGATTCCTGACATTATATTCGCATTGTGCGTTTATATCTCGCATTCTGAGAAAAAATAATGGTTAGATAAAAAGTCGTGGTGGTAAACAGGCTTCAATAGACACCTCTGAGTCAATATAATGCCAGTTATATATGCAAAATAATAAAGTTTTGCTAATGAAAATAAAGTTTTGCAAAAGAAAATAAAGTTTTGCTAACGAAAATAAAGTTTTGCAAACGAAAATAAAATTATTGAGAAAAAAATAAATGTGTTTTTTGCAAACAAAAATAAGTGCAAATCAAATAAGTTTGCGAGAAAAAAAGTTTGCAAACAAAATAAAAATTGCAAAATATAAATGACACATCCAAAAGCAATGTCTTTGCCAATACAGATTTTCCATGGCCATCGCTCCTATTTATTTTGCACGCTGCTTTTATGGTTGCTTTGCAGTCAAGGTGAGCTTGCAATACGTTTTCCCTTTGCGCTTCAACGTTTCTGTTCTTCTCGCTTTCGGTCACTGTTTCGGACAGGGGTGAGTCAAGGGACGGGGCGTGTACACAGCATGGCATGCCTCCCTGAAGTTGATGCCCTCACGATCCAGGCACCATCGTTTAGCAAGGCTGCGGTGTATCGTTGCTTTTGATTCCTAGCAGTAAACACATGCATGTTTTCATTTTATTAACGTTATTACCCAATGTATATATGTGTAGTATCAGGTTTGCGCAAGTTAAAGAAGGTGGTTAACCTGACATCTCTGTTTACTTCTCTCAATGTGCCCACTTTGTATTTCATTAAAATGTGTATCATTACCATTTGTTAACTAAATGTGTTTGTTTAAAAAAAAAGAAATCTCTACCCTTTGGGAGAACGCCATCGCACCAGGCGTTCTTTGTTTCCATAGTTCAATTACTGCTAGTTTAATGTAAAGAATGCCATTAACTCAACGTACTAACTTACATCATAAACATCTACGACTCCAAGCTTCATATCGATCTCGACTCGATTGTTCATTTACAAACTCCTTGGCTTGTTGTCAAAGACCTGTATTTCGGTAGCCAAGTCTAATACTACAAAACGAAAACGTTACGGTACCCCGTTTTCTTAAGGTACTGTGTTACTAAACTTACGATCACCCCGATTCTTGATGCGCTTCCGCAAAAGCTATCCTCTTCCGTGTTGCCAAGTCCCTCGGGGTTTTTCCCGCTATTGGGCTGCATAACACTGTTGCCGCGGGTTGTTTTTCATGTCCGCGGGTTGAAAAATGACCCCATTAACGTGATATTTAGCCCATGGAATGCAATTTTACCAGGGAACCCGCCAAACCATGCATAGTTTATCCTCGGAACGTGCATTTTTAACGGTACCCCCTCGAAACGCGATTCGGTGCGTTTTGTTGTGAAAACCTGGCAACCTCTTTAAAAGCAGTGGCGACCTCAAGAGGAGGAAACCATCAAACTAACAAAACACCCCGATCAAGTTCAAGCAGGTAAATTTCAATTACATTTAGAATATTTAGAGCTTCTGTAATGAATATTATTCCATATTTTAATTTTAATTTCTGATTGAAATAAACATCGCCGTTAGCGTATACGTAGTTAATCGTTAGCATAAGCGCGGCTAACGCTAATATAATTAATTCATGAATTGTTCATTTTATTCAAAATGATTTCTGTTAACAATTTAATGCTTGCATTTTACACACCAGAGGCTTTTAAATGATTTGTAAATCTTAAATATGCGTGTTAGAGAATGTACAAATGTATGGTTAACATTGTTTATGTCATATAGTGTTTAGGTCACATCAGTCCTTCAGAAAAAGTTTTTTTTGTTTTTGTTTTTTTTAGTCAGTTAGTTGTAATTCTTGGCTGAATATCTCTAGCAGGATGTAAATATGAACACAGTTTGGATTAAATAAAAGTACAGTCAAATTGTATCTCCTGTATAGACTTTACTGTACAATGTTAGATCTAGTAACATCTTACAGTGAGTGAACAATATATTTTTAAAACATTCATTAATGTTTGTGAATGTTATTTAATACAAACACTTGATCATTCATGTTTGTTCATTGTGCATTAAATAATTTTAACAGATTGAACTTTGAAATTAACCCTAAGAAGAAGAATTGCCATATAACTACTGTTCATTGTCAGGTCATGTTATCTAACAAATAAAATCTTATTGTAAAGTGTTTTTAATACTACAGTTTCCATCTATTTGGTATACACTTAATATATGTAATCTTATCTAAATGTATTATAAAAGCTGAGGTTTGTTATTTACTGAAAAGTTATATTTTAGCTGTTGTCAATGATCTAATGTTGCATTTGGTCGGCCTCAGCCCATTGCTTTACTGAAGTATATTATATTGTTCTTTTACAGCTGCAGACTGAGGAAGATCCTGAAACACACCAGAAAACCCTAAAACAGACAACAGTTTACAGAGGTTTTTCAGTGGCAGCAGAACTATGACTAAACTTTTGGGTGAAACCTGTTTACTTTTTTGTACATTTAATTTTTGTTTAACGTTATTAATAAAAATGTTGTTCAATTAGCATGTTTTTGTGTTTTGCTTTGGTACCGAAATTGGTACCGAGAACCGTGGATTTTCACTGGTATTGGTACCGAATACTGAAATTTTGGTACCGTGACAACACTACTCCTGGCATAAATTAAGAAATGACTGTAACTGTTAAGTTTTTTAAAAAATGAAGCTTGAGTCTTTTTGGTTTTGTTTTGGTCGGGCCACGGATATATCGTCGGAACGTGAATAGTTCTACCTGAATCCTATTGAGACACTTCTAGTTGATAGTATTTACCCTATTTTTGCAAATACTGTAAACCCTACAATTATTCCAATAAATTTTTGACTTATGATGCTTTTCACCTGGTGACGATAAATGAGGCTTTCATTACAAATGAAACGACCAAATTATTCATTTATAATTCTAGTATTTATAATTATAGGGCTAGGGTATTTATAGGGTTATTGTTAAATTCATCCTCTAAACTGCACTTCCAGTAAAAATTCCTGTCATATAGCATAATCAAAGCTTTATTGGCATGTCGGGCATTTACAGTATAGGATATTATTTACAAAACTCTTCAAGGCTGCGTTTCCCAAAAGCATCGTAAGCCAAATGATGACAATGGTTCTTCAATCGATTTAGGCTTAAAATGCTTTTGGGAAACGCAGCCCTGAACGTTAGGTAAAGAGATCGAAATGAAGGTAAAAAGAAAAATCAAATACATAACGAATATAAATATATTACCAATAATAATAACAATAAAATACATGGACTTACAAGACTTGTGGGATGGATAAATTTTTTTTCTTGTAGGCCAATTTTATTTTATGTACTTTATTTAACATTTATTCATCATAAATTTTATTCGCGTGTAACACAGTCCCGTAGCCTAGGACTATGGTTAACACTGGTTGATTACCATAACACTGACTATGATTATGTTAACAATATAGTTGTGGCCTAATGGTTAGAGAGTTGGTCTCGTAACCCAAAGGTTGCGGGTTCGCGTCTCGTACCGGCAGGGATTGTAGGTGGGGGTGTGAATGTACAGCGCTCTCTCCCACCTTCTATACCACGACTGAGGTGCCCTTGAGCAGGCACCGAACCCCCAGTCAAAAAATGGTTATTTTTTAGTCATCAACTATGTTTTTGTCCTGTTGTTTTACAGTGGGGAAAAAAAGTATTTAGTCAGCCACCAATTGTGCAAGTTCTCCCACTTAAAAAGATGAGAGAGACCTGTAATTTTCATCATATGTATACCTCAACTATGAGACACATGAAAAAAAAAATCCCGAAAATCACATTGTATGATTTTTAAATAATTTATTTGCAAATTATTGTGGAAAATAAGTATTTGGTCAATTACTAAATTTAATCTCAATACTTTGTTATATACCCGTTGTTGGCAATGACAGAGGTCAAACGATTTCTGTAAGTCTTCACAAGGTTTTCAAACACTGTTGCTGGTATTTTGGCCCATTCCTCCAAGCAGATCTCCTCTAGAGCAGTATTGTTTTGGGGCTGTCGCTGGGCAACACGGGTTTTCAGCTCCCTCCAAAGATTTTCTATGGGTTGAGATCTGGAGACTGGCTAGGCCACTCCAGGACCTTGAAATTCTTCTTACGAAGCCACTCCTTCGTTGTCCGGGTGGTGTTTTTGGGATCATTGTCATGCTGAAAGACTCAGCCATGTTTCATCTTCAATGCCCTTGCTGATGGAAGGGTTTTCACTCAAAATCTCACGATACATGGCTCCATTCATTCTTTCGTTTATACGGATCAGTTGTTCTGGTCCCTTTGCAGAAAAACAGTCCCAATGCATGATGTTTCCACCCCCATGCTTCTCAGTAGTTATGGTGTTCTTTGGATGCAACTCAGCTTTCTTTCTCCTCCAAACACGACAAGTTTGAGTTTTTACCAAAAAGTTCTATTTTTTTTTCATCTGACCATATGACATTCTCCCAATCCTCTTCTGGATCATTCAAATGCTCTCTAGCAAACTTCAGATGGGCCTGGACATTTACTGGCTTAAGCAGGGGGACACGTCTTGCACTGCAGGATTTGAGTCCCTGGCGCGCAGTGTGTTACTGATGGTAGCCTATGTTACTTTGGTCCCAGCCCTCTGCAGGTCATTCACTAGGTCCCCCCGTGTGAGATCTTGCGTAGAGCCCCAGATCGAGGGAGATTATCAATAGTCTTGTATGTCTTCCATTTTCTAATAAATGCTCCCACAGTTGATTTCTTCACACCAAGCTGCTACCTATTGCAGATTCAGTCTTCCCAGCCTGTGCAGGTCTACAATTTTAGTTTCTGGTGTCCTTTGACAGCTCTTTTGTCTTGGCCATGGTGGAGTTTGGAGTGTGACTGGTTGAGGTTGTGGACAGATGTCTTTTACACTGATAACAAGTTCAAACAGATGCCAATAATACAGGTAACCAGTGGAGGACAGAAGCCGTCTAAAAGAAGTTGTTACAAGTCTGGAGAGCAAAATCTTGCTTGTGTTTGTATTCCAAATACTGTATTGTACCAGGATTTACATTAATCTTTAAAAAATCCTACAAGTGATTTTCTGGATTTTTTCTTTTCCTCATTTTTGTCTTCATATTACGTATACCTCTGACAATAAAACTTACAGGCCCTCTCCATCTTGTTAAGTGGGAAACTGGGCACAATTGTGCTACTAAATACTTTTTTTTGAACCCACTGTCATTCACGGCTATTTTCCCAGGTTAACTAATCCTTTTCTTAATGTTAATATAACCAGGCCTCAATGACACACCGAGAATTAACAAGGAAGATAATACATATTTGGTGGTGTAATAAGTATACTAAATGTTTGTAATAAGAACCCATGTTTTTTTAAATTACTAAAATACCCTAAATAGATTATAATAAGCCATAATAATTCACCACACTGCATGCACTAGGATGTATGATACGACGACAAATTCAATCGCACGGTTTCACCTAATCAATTATTTATTTTTTTAGTTATATAATTTATAATTTGAATAACAGAACAACACCAATAAATTTGGGATAATCATAAAAAATGTTTTATTCATTACATCATAATTCAGATTTTTTTCCCCAGGAATAAATAGCTAAGCAACACAGTAGAGAACAATAAACGACAAAAAAAAATTTGCAAAACAAAAATGAATAATTAATCCAAAGTCATTTATGAGTTGGCTAAAACATCTTAATTAGAACGTGCGTTGTGTGACTGTTTGCAGTAAACAACTAACACGTTGCTCAATGACAGCGCGACAATAAAAGAATCATATGCGTACATTTCACTCGATGGCGCTTATAGGTATACATGCCCAGCTTTTATTCTGGTTTTATCTAAACAATTTTTAACAACATGGGATTGTAAATCACACAATTTTAGTAAAAGTCAATGACTGTGAGACTTGGATATTCTTTACTGAAAACATATTATGTAGCCTACATTTGAAAAACAGCCATGGGTAAAATGACCCCGTGGCAGTTCTAGTGTTAATATAATAATTACTAAGGAGGGCGCTTTAATAATGTATACAGGTTTCATCTAAAATTTCTTCCTCAAAATAAAATCTTATAAATTTACATTTCTGATAACCGGTTGATACGGCCACGCGGTTTGTTTAACGCATTCACATTTATGAGAAATTTAAAGAATTTTAAAACAAAAAGAGCTTCATTTTTAAAAAACTTAGTTACAGTCATTTCTTAATTTATGCCAGGAGTTATGTAAATGAAAAACGAAGTTGAGATCGATATGAAGCTTGAGTCGTAGATCTTTTTAATGATGTAAGTCATAGTTTATGAAGTTAATTGCATTGTTTAACATTAAAACTAGCAGTAACTCTGAACTCGTGTAAACAAAGAACGCTTCTGTGCTGGCGTCCTCCCACAGGTTAAGAGATTTTAAACAAACACATTTAGTTAACCAAATAAAAACGATACACATTTTAATGCAATAAAAGTGTGCACATTGAGAGAAGTAAACAGCAGATGTTCATGTTAACAACTTCTTTAACTTGAGCAAACACTGCTAATACACATATACATTTGTTAATAAAGTTAATAAAACGAAAACATGCATGTTTAATGCTAGAGAATAAAAGGAAACGATCCACCCGCATGCCTCTGCTCAACGATGGTGCCTGGATCAGTGAGCTGCATCACTTCCAGGGAGGCATGCCCAGGCCTGTTGTACACGCCCCCGTCCCTTGACTCCACCCCCATGTCAAAACAGTGCCAGAAAGCGAGACGCGCAGAAACGTGAAGCGCAAAGGGAAAAACATATTGCAAGCTTAAACTTGACTGAAACGCAAAATAAAAGCAGCGTTGCAAATAAATTACTAGATATGGCCATGGAAAATATGTATTGCAAAATCATTGCTTTTGTGCTGTTTCATTTATATTTTGCAATTCTTTATTTTTGTTTGCAAAAAACACATTTATTTTTTCTCAATACTTTTATTTTCGTTTGCAAAACTTTATTTTCTTTTGCAAAACTTTATTATTTTGCATATATATGTGGCATTATATTGACTCCATAGACAACTGACACATGCCATGTAACATTCTTAGGATCTTTCACTGCAACAAGAAACTCAAGTTTGTAAAGAAGATTTGTGAGAAGAGAGATGGAGATTTTTGCAATAATATTTAAAAGGACTGATTTTTGTGTGAACACATTTGACCATAATGTGATGGACAAGAAAAGATTAAAAGTGAGAATGGCACTGACCGGAGGAAAGCAGGATCACGGCTTGCAGCAGCGCCACCTCCGAATCATCCAGGTTGAAGGAGGACAGCGAGACGCCCAGATCAAAGATGGCGTCTGAGACCACGCCCAGACCCCCGTTCTTGAGCTGGCCCCGCGTGACGGCCATCTCCCCGTTCAGCGTCAGAGTCTCGCTCTCGGGATCATATCGCACCGCCGCTCGCAGGGACATGATCTCCATACAGCAGCCCTTCAGCAAAATGATCTGGTCCTCACAAGGCAGCTGAACAATGACACAAATTACACATTTATCACAGTCATAATATGTATAATTGTGTATCCAATCATGGGTAAACTTCTAAAATGAGTTGCATTTAAAGTTGCAAGAAAGCGATTTCTGGAAAACGCTGTTGATATTTGAAATCACCAAAACAAACAAGCCCTTACCCAAAAAGATCACACCCCTGTCTTGATGCCTCCGCCCCCACATTCATATACATGCTATATAATAACGATTAAGGGGTTAAAGCGGTCACTAAAAGAAAAACATTATATTAGAAGTATGTTATCTCACTTTCGGACACACTTCTGGAGTCGACGCTTGAAGCGGACTGTGGAGAAGGTTTAGACATTCCAGGCTTATAAGGCGTGGAAATGAATGTCTATTTATCATAGCTGAAGCGAAGGAAAATAATAATGCAAATGAACAAACAAGCGAAGATGACACACGAGTATATTCAAGCAAAAGACAGCATATCTTAGTTGTGTGAAATGCAGCAAAAACAACGTTACTCGCATATCAAGAAGAAATAAAGCATCTGTTTTCAGGTCTTCCCGCTCTTTAAGGTCTGTCCATCGCTGGAAAGCTTCTCCAATATTAACGCGAGGCCTGATCGTAACCCTTCTTAAAGTTATACTCCCCTGACTAGGGATGTCATTTGTCTAGGCCCCCGATCTGATCTGAGTCAATGAATATTGAGTATCTGCCGATGCCGAGTCCCGATCCTATACTTGTATTTCCTAGTGTATGGTGCTCACTTATTAAACCAAGTTAAGTTATTAATCCAATCAAACGTATACAGAATTATGCAGAGAGTATATATACTATATATATAATAGAATAGAATACATCCAGCTAATATAATATTTTAATATATATATAAGAGTACCTGTGGCAAGTCTTCGCCTAGAATTTCACCAAACACATAACAAATGGTTTTAATTCAGTTGTTTTTCTATCTTTTGCTGTAGTGTTCAGTAGAAAATACCAGGTTACATTTCCAGACATTACTTTTGTCATTAATTGTAGGTTACTAATCCAGTGAGATTTTTGTATGCCCAAGTAGTCTGACAATAGCCAGTGCTGCACACAGAGATCTGATCGCACCATCATCCAGTCTGTCTGAGATTACATGAAGAAACTGAGACAGACTAAATCCAAAAGAACTGTGGCAACGTCTACAAACACTTGAAGAACAACTGTCTGTTGTCAGACCCTGGGCATACAAAAATCTATCTGGATTATTACAATTAATGGCAAAAAGAATGTCTGGAAATGTAATCTGATATTTCCTACTGACACACTACAGCAAAAGATAGAAATAACTGACTTAAAAGCATTTTTGTTGGGACAATACTACTGTATAAAGCATTGGGTAACTGTAACACGAACTGTGTGGCCATTATGAATATGGGCCCTTGTAATAAAATTCTCCTGTTTTAAATCTAAAATAAGCAGAATCATTGCAACATAAAGGGAAAAAAGTGGAGATATGGTTAGAAAGCATGAAGCTCGGTGTCAGAATGCCAATTCTTCATAACACATTGCTTTCTTCTTCGTGGTTGGCAACACACTTAGGATGGCTTTATCATCCGAGATCGATATCTCAATACTGATGCGTTATCGGAAAATATCGATACTCAAATAAAAAATATCAATACTAAGGTGTTTTATTTACCAGTGATTTTTTTAATTTAACAAAAAAAAATTTGTACAATATGCATTGAACTGGACGAATAACCTATGTTAGTGAATAATAATTGTGTAGGATAGAACTATTTTCCTGCTCATCTAAACGCATGCAAATGTTGCAAGACAAAACCAATCAATCACAAAGAGTGTTCACTCCCAAAAATATCATAAGAAAACATTGACGCGCTTTGGAACGGCCCCCAAACGATGCGTATCCAGACCTAAAAAAAACATGTTTGAGTTATTTCATAATAAATAAACTGAAATTGTAGCCTACATAGTTTATTTAAATTGAACGTTGAAAGATAATATTGGTCATGTTCTATTCTGTAATGTTAGTATAAAAGTCAGAATAAAAAGGTTGCATTTTCTGCATGCAACAGCCTGTCACTAGCAGTCCCTAATGAAAATGAACCATGGTTTTACTAAAATGACCATATTTCAACTATAGTATTTGTAGATTTCCATGGTTACCACTACAGTAAACATATTTTAACCACATGTAAACAAAAGTATAACCTTGCAATTAAGGCGTATTGAATGTTAAAATGCGTTTCAAATATAAAGTTATGTGGATATCATTACCCATTTTACTCTTAATAATTTAAAAAATTTCATAATTAAAAAATTCAATTTAGAAGTATTGGTATCAATATCGACGATACTGGCCTTTAAATGTATCGGTATCGTATCAAAATCAAATGAAGTGGTATCGCCCATCCCTACTTAAAGGTGCATACTGCCACCTACTGCACGACGCCAGACGCCGGCATGACAGCTGACATAAAATAAGGATCGGCACAGGATAGCCGTTACTGATCAGCTAAAAAACACTCAATTGGCCCAGATCCTGATCCTTGAGATTGGGACATCCCTACCCCTGACCTTTTCCTCTTTTGTATTTTCTCTGCCATCTCTCTCTATATACAGTCGTTCTGCTACTGTCCATCTTGTGCACTGAGCTCTCTGTCCTCCCCCATCATGAGTGTATACGCCCCTTCGCGCTGACTGGCTATAAGTGTGTTTTGGTGTTCGGTCCCAGCCACTGTGTAACAGCGTGGTGGCAACATCGCTTACTGCACCTTTAATCTCATTTTTAAAGTATTTCATTCCCTCATTGTGATTCATCTTCGGTAGCTTTGATAGATTTGTTCTACAGGACATCGACCCACATCAACCAACCACTCGGTTAGATGTAGTTTCAAAGGAGTTTCATTCCCTGTGTTTGATGCACTGTACACAGAGCTGGGTGGTAACTGATTACATGTAATCTGGATTACATAATCAGATTCCAAAAATAAAGTACTTATAATTAGAGTATATTACATTTCATAATACTCATGATCAGATTAGTTACTTTTGTATGGATTACATGATTATATATTATTCACACAATGACAGTAAATCTTTCATAATTCAGCAATTCTCTCTAATTCTTCTTTTTTCTCTCTTTTTAATTTTCCTCTCTCTACTGTGTGTCATACCATTTAGCTTTGACTATATTCACAGTATAGAATGGTCATGTAAATGACATGTAAATAACTTTGCAAACCATGCTTTGGAATCTGGGTGAAAAAGGCTCCTCTCAAGCAATTAGAACATGTATGAAACAGATAATTATGCAGGTTACTAAACACTGGTGATGCATAGCTGTGTCTTCATCATATCCAGTGACCTTCAGTAACTGAAAGACTTTGGGAGTGTAATGTTTGACATTAAATATCTACTTGAAATATCTCTGAGGAAGTTAATATTTCAAATAATTTAACAACATTCGCATCTTTACAGTTTGATGTCGCTTAGTGGTCACACTGACATGCAGGCAAACAAATTAAATATTTCTATTTTAAGTGTTCAAGTGTGTAAGTAATTTATTTTACATTTTTATGATTTAATATATTATTAGCTTTTTATCAACTCACAAACCCACTGCAGTTTTTACATTAAGCGCAGTTTGGGAAACCCTGGTTTAATGTAATGTCTAATGCATTTTTTGATGTTGAATATATTTTCTTTCTCTTTGCTTATTCATATCAATCTCTGTATCAGCTCTGATTGTTCTTACCTCACAGAACATGGGCAGCTTTTTGGCAAAATCCACAACACGAGTGATGGCGGGGGTGATAATTTTTGTAAACTGACTGAAGGCTTCGATGTCCACTTTGCTCCCCTCTGGTGCGTTGACGATGGGCGCAGAACCGATGTCCTCGGGCTGCAACGACAGGAAGGGGAGGGGCATCAAGCTCAGTAACACAGGCACTTACAGGAAGTGGACAATCACAGAGACGAAGGTGTGACACAGCAAATCCTCATTCCCCTCTAAAGCACGAAGAAGGCAAGAGTACAGCAAGACATCATCGAAACAAGAGTGGAGCCCAGTTATTAAGAGGGAAAAGAGGAAAGATGAGAAACTTAAACTAGAGGAAGATCAGAGCAGAGAAGCGTCTTTGATATCTCCTTCCGTGTGGAGCTCATTGACTAGGGTTACCCACTGATATTTGGATGTTATTTTTATTTATTTCTGTAAAGATTTGTGCCCTTCTGACCAGAAAAATGTGATGTGAAAGACATAGCAAAAAAACAACAACACAAAAAAACAGAAAGCCAGACTGAGGGTCAAAAGAAGACTGGGAGCTGAGTACAGCACAAATCCAGCCTAATGTTCCCTGGTGACATTAATCAATTATTCAGCTTTCTTCTTCTGTGTACACCTTCATTCTGACACAGCGAGCAGAGAGCTACACAAACACGCCAAACAAATGCCTAAAGCATTCAGCAAGTTGATTTATTTAAGAAAAAAAATTTGTGACAGAAATGGAAGCAGCTGAGAATTTGAGAGAGCGTTTCTTTTGGATAAAAACATAAATAAATGTGTTTGCTCTTCTGGTTCTTACCTTGGCTTCCTTCACCCCCACTGCACTCTGGTCAGAAGTACAGAATAAATTACATGTTATTTCATTAAGTAGCATTGCTTCCTCGACCTGTTGGGCAATCAACAGGGATCGTGAAGTTTCAATGAAGAACCCGAGTCAAGTCAACTAAAAAGAACAAGTTTAAACTGGACAGGTGAGAGTGCAGACAGAAAGTGACAGTGATGTATTAAGTTTGCGTGGAGTTTCCATGGATTTCCAGGCTTTAAAATCATCTTGTATAATATTACGTATGGAATAACTGCACATAGACGTTTTTAATTTTTTTTAACTGTGAAATGGCCTAGTAAATTTGTATTAAGTTTTAATAAAATTGTAATTTTATGTTCTACTATGCAATGTATGAAAATCAGGACTGGGAGATTTTGGCTTAATTTTTTGGTTGATTTTTTCAGCTTTTTGACAATCATTTCATGATATTTGCATGCTAACTGAAGTGGCTTAACAGACACTGGGCTTCATTCACGATTCAAAGCCATAAGGTTTGTTAAAACCATTCAATTCAATACAACAGCTTGTGTAAGAATGTTTTATGAACAATTCACACACATTCATTTTGCTTGTGTTTCATGAATGAGGTCCACATTTGCTATTTATTTAAAATGTTATTCAAAAAATTAAAATCTAATTAGATGATATGGACCAATATATTACAAAGTAATGAGTAATATTTACATAGATATATTTTTGTCTTACATTAAAAATACTTCTGATCTCTGAATCAGAGTTTTGAAACCGACAGAAATGAACTGAACTTACCAAATCTAATGCATTTTTCCTAGTGAAGATTAAGTGAAGCTTAGAATTTCTGCACTTCTAGAGTCACTAAACACAATTTCAAAAATAATAAGTTCCCCTTCTAGGGAACTCAACGCTGCACCCCCTAGGGGCCACATTGGGGAATGCAGCCTGCATGGCCACGTGTGAAACAACGCCAATCTATTGGCCCACCTGGCCCATGACGTCATAGGCGGGATGCTCGGAAGTATAAAAGGGCACCTGCTGAATACGTTATCCTCTTTGCTGTCTTCAGGAGCCATCTGTTTGAAGTGCGTGTGAGAGACCAAGGCAGGTGAGCGGCAAGTGTGGAGTGTGTATGCCTCTGTTCCAGAGGTTTCTGGCACAATCTATCTGTCATCTGTTTTTGGTCAGGAGCTTGTGCTCGAGGGCTCTGAACGCGCTCATTGTGAGTGTTATCTCGCGGCCCGGTTCCGCCGCTGCCACTGCACAGTTATCTCAACTCGCGGTCATTGCTTTGATCTGTGGCATCCACACACCCTCTCTATACGGTTGTCAGATGCCACGGATATTGTTGGGTTGTTATTATGACGATGAAGTGTGAGCAACCCTGATCCTGCGAGATCGAGGCGGAGCTATATTCAGCTCGGCCGTGCCTCTAATATGCATGTTATTGTGTGTGGAGAGCCTTGCTGGGTGTGAATATATTTAAATATCCTGTGGAGAGAGGCTTGGGAGTTTCCTCTCCCAGAGTTTTCAGCACCTAGAGTGGTTATGGGGAATATATTTTTGCTCTGGAATATGGCGGTCTGAGGGCAGCTATATTCTAGCCTAGATTTTAATAACTAGGTTGGGTTCCCCTTGGCACAAATTCTCGAGTAAGTGCTGAAGTCTTTGTCTAGGAATTTGCTATTTGAGGATAGCTGTGTTCCAGCTCGGGAGACTGCTCCCCTTTTTAGGGTTTTAAAATAGTCCATGTGAGCCCCTTGCATGGACTGTGCTGTCTCCCCTTTTGGGTTTTAAATAGATGGCCCACTTCTGTGGCCTGGGCAATCTTCAGCCTTATCTGAGAGAACTGCTATTCGAGGATAGCTGTGTCCAGCCCTCTAGTGCTATGGCTACTGCTTACATCAGGCTTGATCTCAGACTATGATGTTTGTGTTCGCACTTTAGCGAATCATTTACTGATGATCTGGATCTCCCTCTTGTGAGAGCTTGGTCAATAGCTCGGTGCTTTGCTAGCCTACTGTGGGACTGACACGGATTGCGGACCTCCTTAATATAGCTTTGGGTGGTGAAGTTCAGCCAATATTTTTGGCTAGCTGTGTTCTACAGCAATTGCAGTGAGCCCTCTCATGGAGTGGGCCCCCTTTTTCCTAGAGCCTCGCTATCTGAGGATAGTTATGTGCTAGCTCAGTGATCTCTCCCCTGCTTAGGGTTTTAAGTAGCGGTCTCTTGAGCCCTTACCTAGACAGTGCTGTCTCCCCTCTTTGGGTCATAAGTAGACAGCCCACATTTTGTGGTCTGGGTAGTTTCAGTCAGTCCCCCTTCTGGTAGCCCTTCCAAGGTACATAGCTATCTGAGGATGTCGGTGTGCTTGCTCCCCTTTTTAGGGTCTTTAAGTAGCGGTCTCTTTGAGCCCTTGCCTAGACAGTGCTATCTCCCATGCTAGGGTAGTAAGTAGATAGCCCACTCTATGTGGTCTGGGCAGCTCTGTAGGAAGGCTATCTAGGCTCTGACGTGGATTGGGGATCTCCTTAGTATAGCCATCTGAGGGTGGTTATATTCCAGGTATGGTATTTGGCAGGTCGGGCTTACCTGAATACAGCTATCTGAGGCTAGCTGTGTTCCATTGCGGTTGAGGTGAGCCCTCTTATGGAGTGGTCCCTTTTCCTACAGCCTAGCTATCTGAGGATAGCTATGTGCTAGCTCAGTAATTGCTCCCCTGCTTAGGGTTTTAAGTAGCAGTCTTTTGAGCCCTTACATGGACAGTGCTGTCTCCCCTTTTGGGTCGTAAGTAGACAGCCCACTCTTTGTGGTCTAGGTAGTTTCAGTCGAGCCCCCCCCCTCTGGTAGACCTTCCTAGGTACATAGCTATCTGAGGATATCTGTGTGCTAGCTCAGTGACTGCTCCCCTTCCTAGGGTTTTTAAGTAGTGGTCTCCTTGAGCCCTTGCCCAGATAGCGCTATCTCCCCTGCTAGGGTTGTAAGTAGATAGCCCACTCTTTGTGGTCTGGGCAGCCTCATAGGAGGGTTTACCTAGTTATTTAGTAGCTGTGCGGGATTAGCTGTTGATAGCTCTGTGACTGCTCCCCTTCTTAAGGCTTTTAAGTAGCGGTCTCCTGGAGCCCTTACCTAGACAGTGCTGTCTCCCCTGCTAGCACTACAAGTAGACAGCCCACTCTTTGTGGTCTGGGTATTTTCAGTCAGTCCCCTTTCTGGTAGCCCTTCCTAGGTGCATAGCTATCTGAGGATATCTGTGTGCTAGCTCAGTGACTGCTCCCCTTTTTAGGGTCTTTAAGTAGCGGTCTCTTTGAGCCCTTGCCTAGACAGTTCTATCTCCCCTGCTAGGGTAGTAAGTAGATAGCCCACTCTCTGTGGTCTGGGCAGCTCCGTAGGAAGGCTATCTTGGCTATGCTATTCTGGTCCACAAGCCTTCATAAGACCTTAGGGACATAGCTATCTGAGGATAGCTGTGTTCTAGCTCAGCAGCTACTCTCTTTACCTGGGATTTAAGTAGCATCTTTTGAAGAGGCTTTCTAGTTCACCTCTTCAGTGGTCTTGTGTATCCAGGCTAGTTCTGCTCACATAGCATAGCTAGCTGAGGATAGCTGTGCTCTTATTAACTTGAATGGGATGTTCCCCTTGATCTATTCGGGTTCCCCCGTTTCTTCCAAGTTGTGTGAGCGGCCCGTGGCGTCAGTGGCATGGTCCCTTTCTGAGGAAAGGTTTTGTTTATGTCTGTCGCTTCCTTGGTGCTCTCCCACCAGGTGGACAGGCATGCGCCTGTGTTTGGATTTCGTTCCCCAATTTGCCCCCTAGGGGCACTGCATTGCGTTCCCTAGAAGGGAAATGTCTTGGGTTACGCATGTAACCATGGTTCCCCGAGGGGGAACGAGACGCTGCGCCCCCTTGCCATGTCTTCAGCCTGCCTGTCTACGTCTCCTTCAGACAGCTAATTGGATGACGTATTCAGCACGTGCTCTTTTATACTTCCGGGCATCCCGCTCGTCGTGGGCCAATAGATTGGCATTGTTTCACACGTGCTTCAGACACCGGTCATGCAGGCTGCATTCCCCAATGTGCCCCCTAGGGGGAGCAGCGTCTCGTTCCCTCTCGGGGAATCCATGGTTACATGCGTAACCCGAGACGTTATGTTGTTGTGTCTGACCACTCAAACAATTCCATTTGGTTTCACTTGTGGCAAAGAAAATACACACTTCACAGTTAAATCAGAAATGCTATTAAAACATCTTTATCTTAATGCTGTAACTTGCAGAACTGTCATATTATTAGAATGACATACTGAAGCAAATGTAATGCCAAAAAAAATTTTTTGACTGTGATGAAACACAATTGCAAACATTTAAAGAAGGCAACTAAACATCTCATGGAAACCCACAGCGGAGTTAAAAGAGAACAGAACGTCAATCTGTAGAGGAGAGTTAGATTCAAGAGAACAGAAGAATTGTGAAACAATCAGGAACTTGGTTAGAGAAAGACAGAGAGAAGAAGATCAGAAAAGAAACAAACATGAGAAAACAGTTTGGTTTAGGAAACGGAGCTTCAGAATAGAAGGACAAAGGTGTCCTATTAAAGTTAGTGCTGCTGCCTTTGTGGTAGAGTCTCCAGCGTCCATCTAACACTCCCCACTCTACAAGGAGATACAAAAACATGGACATATTAACATTGGGAAAAGCGGTGAGGAAGGGCTTGGGAATTGTGCAGGAAGGGGAATCTAGGGTTGTGAAAAAAAACCCCCCAAAAACAAACAGAATCCCATCCAAAATAAAGAAACGTCCTAAAACACAAGAAATATCGCTGCTATGCGCTCGTCAGGGAAAAGACCTCTCACCAGGAATTTGCGCTTCTGTTTCCAATGGTTGCCTTGGGCGTTTGTGGCCATATGGGCCTCAGTGACGACCCGGATGAGCTCCCACTCCTCCTGCGTGGGCTCGGGTCGCTCCCACACCGTCTTCTGCCGCTCCTCGTGCTGCCGCCGCTGGCGGTTCTCCTCGATAAGCTTCCGCTTGGCCAGACGCTTACTGTCATTCAACACCACTGGAGGAACAACAACATGTTTGCACGAGCTACGCACAACACGGCTGGGACAGGGGCTCAAGGCCACTGAAGTGTGTTACTCACAGTCTGTTGCCATGCCAACAGCGATGCATTTCTTGAAGCGACATTCTTGGCACTGGTTGCGGGTGACTTTGTCTATGACGCACTTGCCCTCGTACTTGCACGCATATGTCGGGTTCAAGTTCTTCTGAATTGTGCGTCGAAAAAAACCCTTGAAAACAAAATTTCATTTTTAATTGCCAAGCATGAACCTTCCTAGAAATATCATAATGAAGTCGTTTAAACAGAGTATATGTGGTACATGCTATTAATGTAATAAATTAATAGTGTAATTAATTAATGCACTTTTTTTTTTAAGTATGTTAAAATAGGGTCAAATGTGTTGTGTTTTAGGGTTTAGGGAATATCTGTAAATTTACCATTGCATTTTTCTACAGATTTTTTCTTACAGTGTGCTTTTATAAGAGAAGAGAACAGCTTAATTCAAACACTCACTTTGCAGCCCTCACAGGTAATGCAGCGGTAATGATATCCAGTTGCTTTGTCCCCACACACAACACACAGCTCATCCTTGTCCAGATAACTTGGTATGTACCCTATAAGAAGTTACAGGTACAGTCATAAACACATTATATTAAAATAAGCAAATTTAACCTGAAAATATCTGCTTGAAAATAGATAAAATTGGCCTTTGTGCAAACAAAGAAAAGTATAAGAGAAAATAAAGCAATGTGAGAGATGAGAAGTAAAAGATACTAGAGGAGAAGAGGTAATTTTATCAGAATGCTTTTATATTGAGACAGAAATGCAGGGAAATACAAGTTTTAAGGCACACATATTTGTAGGCAGTTTGCAGAAGCTCAGGAATCAATATGATCAATGAGTCTTTCGTCAGAGGGAGGAGATGAGCTCAAACCTTCTGTTCCTCTGTCTGTGTCCTTACAAATCAATACAACACACAATACCCCAAACCTCCATCCTACACTGAAGATCAATACACTACACAATGTAGCTCCACGAATATCTGCAACAGGTCTTTGAAAGAGGGATACTGAAGAATACAGTCTCTTCAAGTTCAGTCCAGAAGACTAATTCAGCAGCTTTACTATATTACACTGTAATAAACGCTTTTCCAATACTTGCTAACAGTGTCGGGGGTAATGTATTACAAGTAACGAGAGTTACGGAATCAGTTTACTATTTTCAAGTAACTAGTAAAGTATCGCATTACTTTTTAATTTACAAGAAAATATCAAGTTACTTTATCAAATAAGTAATGTCAGTTACTTTATTTTCTCATGTACTGACTGACAGCTCTCCTGTCCTCATGTTGAGAGAAATCAGGAGTGAGTGCAGAGGTGTTGTGTGTGAACATGATCTTACTGTAGATCTAGACTAAATGTGAACATGCATTTACTCATCTCACTCACACAAAAACAGATTCAGTATTCCTCAAAATGAATAAAACAGTGAAATGCAAACTCAGAATATGATGCAAACCTGCAATAATTAAATATGTAAAAAAGTAAATATCCTTTATGTATTTAATCCCAATTTATTAACCAGTGTCTTCTCTGCTGACCTTCAATGATCCAATTCAACCATACTAATAAGGCAGAAAAGGAACTTTAGAAGAACGTATTTTTAGATTGTTTCTTGTTGGCGTTCATATTCTTAATGCAATGCAGGAAATTCCGCAGGCTTATTCATCACTTTTGTGTGAAAAAGGGCTGTTACAATTGCAAAAATATAACTTTTTTATATTAAAAACAAACAAGCAAGCCACGACCAGATGAGAAAAAGTAACGCAAAAAGTAACGTATCAAATTACTTTTCATAAAAAGTAACTAAGTAACACATTCTGTTTCTTTTTTTTTATGGAGTAACACAAAATACTGTAATGCACTACTTTTAAAAGTAACTTTCCCCATCACTGCATGCTAACTAACATTCTGAGTGGCACAAATGCAAGATAGAACAGAGAACAAGATATAAATGGCTGGCAAATCTATTCAGAACTCCTAAAAACAACTTAAAAATTGCTGATAATTATTAACATTAGAGATGAAGTACAAAGCAAGTGTCAAACCAAGTTGTTCTGTTTCAAATAAAATCATAGTGTGTTCATCAATGTTACTGGAACATGATAAAGCAATAAGCCCTGTGGAAGCCGTGGTTTACAGTGGAATGTATAACCGCTAAGGGGCGTTGTTAGGTACAACACGAAGTGGAGTTAGCTGTATAAATGGACTGTAAACCCCGGCTTCTCGGGGCTTATTGCTTTATAAAATGGTTATTCCATATACGTAGTAAGGTTTCACAGAATAAAACAGAGCAAATAAAGAGTAATGATATTAATAAAAACAGTATTCTTCCACCAAACAATGTAGTTCCTCAGAAACAGTTGTGGTTCCAACAAAGTGGTTGCCGACCAACACACAGAAGTAAACAAAGGTGTATGTTTGTAGAGTAATTTACAACCGCTTCGAACGTAGCTCAACCAATCAGAATCAAGGACCGGAACTCTCCGTTGAGAGTCCAAAATTGTCTCAGACAAGTGAAGTTAGTTGAGCTCAGAAAATCTCCTGCAGCTTTTGTCTTCGCTATCGACTGCAATCCCACATTTGTGAAGAATCCAGATTCTATTTAGAACTGCTGTACATCTCCTCAATCCTCAAACATCAGACGATAAAACACTACTTTTATAGTTACAAATCAAAATATTACTTAATCAGATCTCAACTGAGCACATCTGAAGTTTAAAACAGATTGCTGAGTACATTACTTTTGGCCTGAGATATTACACTGTTACACTGGCAAACAGGCAGCCACCTAAAAGCATGCCAATTATAAGCTTAAGAACAGCACAAGAAAAGACACAACTCCGGTTCACAACAGCACCTCTATGCTTCTTCTAGAGTTTGCGATACCTTTCTTGTGTGGCCCCTGCATCCACTGCATCTGAGAGAAATCCGGCCTGCCGTCAGAGTAGTAGTCTGGTTGGTGAAAGTGACTGAGAGGCACGTCCATGGAGCACAACTCGCTCTTGAACACAGGGTTGCCCCCAGTAAACGGGCACCCATAGGGCTGGTTGTGCGGCCAGGCCTGCTCCATGCTGGGAGGATGGTGGTGTAACGGCTGCAGTTCACAGCGAGCGAAACCGGGCCCTTCGCCACCGTACATGCAGTACTCGCCTTCGGGGGGCACCGCATATCCCCCACTCACACCGTGGCCTATGTCATACATGTCTGACATGCAGTAATTCATTACGAAAAAAGGCACAATCACACACAAAAAAATCTCAAGTTAATGCAACAAAAATTTCTGAGCTAAAGGAACAGAATGCGATCAGTGGTCGCATTGACGTGCGAGCTGACGAAGTCATGAAGCAAACTGCGTGAAAATTGTCTGGAGGACACCAGCACTTATATATGGAGAATCCACCCGCCCCACTCGCCCCTCGCCCCGCCAAATTGAGTGGAAGATTTCTGAGCACGCTCTCTTAATCTGACACCGGACAAATCCAAGAAGTTGAACAGCCGGGGCGACACATCCTTGGACGGAAGGCCGTCATACATGTGTATGACACACCTTCAAACAGATCAGATCATGCTTATATCAACATCAGACCAAGCCTAGCTAAAATGGCAAGATTATAATCACAATCCTAAAAGCTCAAGTTTATTGATTTCAAATATGAGGCGCTTCAAGCGCTGATCTTAAGCTCATGACACATGTGACGGCTGCAGCCATGGACGGCATTTACTGATGCGTAACTTCATGTAAATGGCCATGTAATGAATAAAATGTGGACCTCTCCTGCCATCAGTCCAGATATTGTCCTTAAGAAAAACACACTTTAATACATGCACACTCAGATGCCACTTTGAATACAGAACTGACTGATCAGTTCAAGAAATATTACATCAGATGAAATAATTAGGTCTTTTCAAACATGAAATACAATTTTAGTTTACATTTTAATCCAAAAGAAGAGAGTATTTTATTTTTAATTTGTAAGAATAACATTAAACATAAATGTAACCTTTCAACTCAATTTGTTGACCGTTTTGCACTTACAATGGAAACATACTAGATGAAAATTCGACATTCTGTTGTAATCTTAACTGTAATACCAATGTAACTTCTGTATATGCTCAAATAAATACAAGTTACTTTGAAATGAAGTGTGAAATCCATTAAACAATTATTTTATCCAGTCTACAATACAATTAATTTTTCTCACTTTCCCCTGCTTTAATCACTATCTAGATACTGTAGTATGAGTACGAATGCAGAAGTCACTAGAAAGCTTCAGGAATATGCAATAAAACAGTGCCTGAGATCGAACAAACTCTGAGGTGGAAACTGGGTTATGACGCCGAGAGAGTTAAGACAGCCAAAGTGAGCAGCAGGTAACAGCTGTTTTTAGCAAGGGCTCCTGAGGCAAAGCCCCTCCACAACACAGCCTGATACCAGTTTAACTTTTTGATGAGGTGACCGTCTCACATAAGCCTAATCTTCACAGGGATTTCATAAAGACTTTAACTGCCAAAAACAACATTCAGACACATTAGCACACATCTAAACAATCTGTCTCTGCTCAACAAAACACACCCTCCAAATATTAAGAAGATATATTTTCAGTGTATGTCATTGCAATTATTGCAAATAATTCATCAAAATACCACAACACTCATGTAAAAATCATTTTCAGGTTAGGAATCTTGAAATTCTTCAATGCTTTATTGATTTTCTTAATCGATTTATTTTTTTTAAAACTAACTGACCAGGTTTAAATGGTTAAAGTGCTCTAGATCAAGGTAGGTAAACTGCATTAAACATCTAGCGCTACGGATTAGACCCTGTGCCCTTTGACAGCCCTTCGCCCCTTTGGCCATTTCCACCTAATTGCATACGATCATTATCCAATTGTAAAGGAGTTATATGCCTGGTAATTAAAAATATCCATGACTGTTGATGTTCTTGACACTGCAGATGTTACCCCACAACATCCAAACCCAATACATCAGAACAGGTTTAAAATAAACACATACAGTTACTTTGGACTGCAGTAAACTCATACTGAAGAAGTTCAGTGACAAGAAAAATTATGAACTTACCAAAAATAACACTCCTAGATTCAAGGAAGAAACGTGCTCTCACAATCTCAACTGTAGCCTCCTTAAAACCTCAAAGACCTCAAAAGTAATTGATCCATCACAGATCACTGGAGATCCTAAAGTTACCCAATAATCAAGAACTTGACACGTATATGTTTTCAGAAACACCTCCATAATCCTACTGCACACTCTCTGCGTCTCAGCACGCGGCTCGCTGGTTTATGTAGGAACTGTGTGTTCAGTTTGGCAGGTCTGTGTGATTATGCACCTACTAGCGTGTTTTCCACCAATTTATTCCCTCTGGGATCGATCACTTGAGGTCCCGGGGTTCACGGCTGGTCATGTTGAGTTTTCGGATGGTGGCCCTCACAGCACTGGGGATAGGGCCTGGGTTGACATGGCTTCCTGAGCCAGATGTCCCCAGCGTTACCTGAGCAGAGAGCTTCGCTGAGGCCACCTTAAACACACGGCCAAGGTGACCTGAGGGAAAGACCAAAACAATACGCTCTCATCCCTACAAGACTCCCCAGCCTAACCGATGACTCTCAATAACACAAAGACAAAAGGCCCACAGCGAGGGACTCATAAATACTCGAAGTGATTTACAAGAGAATCCACTCTACAAGCTGTCATGGCAAGAGGCCTTGATCAATACTATTAGTGATCTAGACATAACTGATCAATATGGTCACTGATCTAGACATAATTCAGCCACTGTTTAGAGCAAATCAAGGGCAGTGATCAAGAACTAATCATCTTAATTTCATAATCTGCAGCAAATGAAGACCAGTGTCAGTTTAGGACTGATGGCAGAATATCTTCATTCAGCGTACTGGCAAAATTCTCTAGATTTAAGAATTATCCTCTCTAATGAGCTCCATAAAGACAATCAAATCTTCCAACCCAACTGAACCAAACAAATCTATTATTTTCAGAATGAGCTTTATTGCCAGGTATGTTTTCACATATGAGGAATTTGTTTTCATGACAGAAGCTTCCACAGTGTAACAGAATGACAGGGACAGAACAAAAAACACAGATAATAAAAGAAGAATAAAAAAAAAAAATAGAACAAGTAAATAAGGAATAATATATAAATTGACAATTGTATGTGCAGGTATATTACAATAGACAGTTTTGTATGTACAGGTATATTATGTGCAAATTTGAGGTGTAGACTAAGTATGTGTGTTAGATAAATAAGTGTATGAGAGTATAAATAGTGTTGTGTGTTCCACAGTTATTGTCAAGTGTTCATGAGATGGATGGCCTTGAGGGAAGAAACTGTTCCTGTTTCTGGCCGTTCTGGTGCTCAGTGCTCTGTAGCGTCGACCAGTTGGCAACAGTTCAAAGAGGGAGTGTGCGGGATGTGAGGGGTCCAGAGTGATTTTGTATGGAGCCCTTTTGCTCAATGGATAGTTACGTCTGAAGGAGAAGGGAGGGTTGTACCATGATGTGCCTCAGCAGTAGGGGACTACCTCTATAGAACTCTGAGGTCAGATTTGGTAGCTGAGCTGAACCAGACTGTTATTGAAGTGCAGAGGATGGATTCAGTGATAGCGGAGTAGAACTGTTCAGCAGCTCCTGTGGCAGGTAGAACTTCAGCTGGTGAAGGAAGTACAACCTCCGCTGGGCCTTTTTAACAATGGAGCAAGGTGAGTGTCCCACTGTAGGTCCTGGAGATAGTGTGTGCCCAGAGGAAGCCTGAATGACTCCACGGCAGCTCACGGCTGTAAATCATGGGGAGTGGGGGGAGAGCTGGGGAGGGTTTCTATGAAGTCCAAGACATCTCCACTGTTTTGAGCGTGTGAGGCTCCAGATTGTTGAGTACGCACCAACAGCCAGATCTTTAACTCATGTTGTAAGCAGACTCGTCACGTCCGGAAGGAGGCTGATGAAGGGTGGTGCGTTTGCATACTTCAGGAGCTTGACAGTGGGGTCTTTAGATGTGCAGTTGTTGGTGTAGAGGGAGAAGAGCAGTGGAGAGAGAACACAACCCTGAGGAGCTCCAGTGCAGATTATACAGGTGCTGGATGTGTATTTTCCCAGCCTCACTAGCTGCTGCCTGTCTGTCAGGAAGCTGTTGATCCACTGACAGATGGAGGTGGGCACGGAGAGCTGAGTTAGTTTGGGCAGGAGGAGGTTTGGGATGATAGTGTTAAAGGCCGAGCTGAAGTCCACAAACAGGATCCTCACATAAGACCCTGGTCTGTCTAGATGTTGCAGAACATAATGCAGTCCCATGTTGACTGCATCGTCCACAGACCTGTTTGCTCTGTAGGCAAACTGAAGAGGATCCAGCAAGGGTCCAGTAATGTCCTTCAGGTGGGCCAGCACCAGTTTTTCAAATGACTTCATGACCACAGACGTTAGAGCCACAGGCCTGTAGTCATTAAGTCCTGTAATTTTGGATTTCTTTGGGATGGGGATGATGGTGGAGCATTTGAAGCATGAAGGGACTTTGCACAGCTCCAGTGATCTGTTGAAGATCTGTGTGAAGATGGGGGCCAGCTGGTCAGCACAGGATTTCAGACAGGCTGGTGTAACACAATCTGGGCCTGGTGCTTTTTTCCTTTTCTGCTTCCGGAAGACCTGGCGCACCTCGTCTTCACTGATTTGAGGTGCAGGTGTGGGGGAGAGGGGGGTTGCAGGAGGTGTGAATGGTGTGAATGGTTGTGTGGAGAGGTGTTCAGGGCGGGTGTGGGGTGTTTTTTCAAACCTGCAGTAGAACTCATTCAGATCGTCTGCCAGTTGTTGATTCTTCACAGTGCTGGGGGATGGTGTCTTGTAGTTGGTGATCTCTTTCAGACTTTTCCACACTGATGCTGAGTCGCTGGAAGTGAACTGAGTCCTTAGTTTTTCAGAATAATTTCTCTTTGCCACTCTGATCTCCTTTTCCAGTGTGTATTTGGCCTGTTTATACAAGACATTATCCCCCTTCCTGTAAGCATGGCCTGATGGAGCTGTCTGAGTTTTGCAGTGGGTCTGAGTTTTGCTGTCTGAGTCTTTTCATGATCCACTAACAGTGCAATTCAGATGAGTTTCAATCATGCAGAGTTGATCAAGTTGGATCACACTGCAAAAAACCCACAAAGCCTGCAGGACCCAGTTGCATGAAAACCAGAAATTGTCTTTCCAAAGAGATATAGGAAACAATACTCTGTCATTGAGGGTATGACACGATGAAGTAGGGGTTTAGGAGAAAAATTGAAAAAGGGTTGCCGCTCCTGCTTAACTCCTAACCCTAAAGAAAAATGGGGTTGTGGACAGAGGATTAAGAGGTTAATTAGAAGGTCAGAAGTAATCTCTATTTCACAGGATCAATAGAACGTTAACCAGATGCAGATATGTGGACAAGATCCTGACCGAACTGGACTGGTTCGAGACAACCCTTTTGGCATGAAGTGTCATTTTCAATTTTTCTCCTAAACCCCTACTTGCAAGTGTCATCGCCTCAATGACAAATTATTGTTTCCTGAGGAAACTTAACAATGTGCGATACATGGCTATAGTTGTATATAGTATATCTCTTTGGAAAGACAAGTTCTGGTTTTCATGCAACTGGATCCTGCAGGTTTTTTGGGCTTTTTGCAGTGTGATCCAAATTGATCAACTCTGCATGGTTGAAACTCATCTGGGATCTGCCATCTAGCAATATGAGTCAAAATGGGGTTTTAAGTCTTTCCAAGTTAAGTCACATTTATTTATTTAGCGTTTTATATAATACAGATCATTTTAAAACAACTTCACAGCAATAAACAGGACAATAACCCCATGTTGTCAAATTCATCAATTTTGAACCAAGTTCAATGTCAGCTGTAAAGCAGCTCTACAGATGATAACAGAGTCATTATTCAGCTCAATTCAGTAACAGTGTCAATGTTGCAAATTAGTGCTATCATCCAACTCAATTCAGTTAAAATTTTGTTTTCATCCGAGGAGTTAAACTGATATTACTACTGAATATTAATTGTATTTAAACCCCATTTCTACTGATAAAAGCAATAATTCTAGGGAAATGAAAATTGTAGAGAAAAATGACCATGACTTTGGGACCAAAATTAGAAAACACTTGTCAGCCAGATGCCTCGGGCATCTATCAGGTTTCTAAAATTTGCAAATCACTAAGCAAAAGACTAAAGAGGTCCAGGTTTGTGTGTCTGTAACTTGTTGACTCTCTTCAGAACGGCCTGCCAAAAACATCAGGATTAAAGTATATCTCTGGATGCAAAGGTGCTTTCTGTTCAACCTACAAATGAATCTGCTACAAAATTTTAGGGCTGGTAATATTTCTAAAATTAATCTAATGATATGATATCCAAATAAATCTATCAAAATTTGCTGATAAAAGTCTCAAAATGAAAATCCTTTAAAGATTTGTCTGTACCAGACAAAAGCACTGAACAGACAAAACATGGCTTTACAAGTCGATACAAAGTTATATTTCATTTAATTCAGCCAACAGTCCATGCGGAACAATCCATTTTACTAGTTTATCAGGGAGTCTGAGGAAGGTCACTATGTTCAGACTGTGTCTTAAGAACTATTTTGATCAATTAGAAGTCAGCCAAGGGGTGATCAGTCTTGCTTTTCAGATTCACGTTTGGCTATTCAGCATTTTTATGTAGTTGACTTGACAGCCAGAACAAAATTAGATGACAGTATCTAAGCAGTTTATGCAACCAGCCACTGTTTGCACACAATGCCTTCTTGTATTTTATCTGTGATTATTTTTTACTGGTCTTTGTATACATGCCGACTGACAAATTAATTTTGATGCATCATGTCTTGCTATTGTTAAAAAGTACCACTTTAGTAATGAATTAAAGGATTAAACACACAAAAACCTCGTTAAGGACATCAGTTTCCATGAACTTGCAAATGCAAATGTAATATTGTCAGCGCAAGCGATTCTGAATTGGATTATACCCGAGTCATCATGAGCTGGAAGGGACGGCTGATTCCGGGAAATCTTTTAACCGAACACAAACAGTATCTCGTCAACAAAGCAACCTAAAGACAGAACACACGATCAACACCCTACAAAGATGTCTACTGCATATTTTCTGTGGTGAATTTATAACCTTTCTTTGCTGCAGTGCACTATGCAAGCTACCCTGATCACATCAACATTCAAACATGTTACATGCAGAACATCTAACAGGTTGAAGGGATCATACACAGACAAGACAGGCTGGGCAGAAGCGTTTCAGACTGATGTGTCAGAGCTAAAGCAGGATCAGCACCACATGGCCTGAGTTACACATCTGATGCAATAAACGTTCGGAAAAGATGCACAAAACAGATGCTCTTGTTTTTCAAAATGATGCTGCATCTGAACACAAAGAGGCACATTTACTAAACAGCACTTATTGTATTGTATTGTAATATATAAACCCTCATCATATCCACTACCATCCTACAACCTGGTTTAAGCAGGCACCATCAGTAATGTTTTAGCTTTATACAAAAAGTAATTGTCCTTCTGGTTCAAGTCTTTAACCCTCAGTGAATGCAACAGTAATAGTGATGTAAAGACGTGTGCTGGTTTATTTCTTTCCATTGACAGGATGGAGTACATAGCACTCACTTACACACGTTAACCACACGTTGACCTTAACTTGTTCTGATGCTCTTCACAATAACGGCACAGAAACACATAGGCTATTATCACGCTGAAGCGGGAGGATTTGTCACTCTCAATTAGCATTGGTGGGATGGCAGCGCTCCTTTGCGGCTCCGTCCTGAGGGGCCCATCATGCAACAGATGGCCAGCAAACAGCATCATGATATCATGCACATCATGCTCATACTCACAGGCTGCTCATACAAACACACACAAACACACGTGGAGAACGTCTGCAGCGGCACTGGACGTCTCTCAGCAGCCAATCAATATATTTGGTAATGAAGAAGACATAGAGAGATAAACTTAACCTCTGATTAACTAGTTAATGAAGGAAGGAAGACATGAGAATTGGAAAATGCGCTCTGGTTCAAGTTCATGGGCTGGTGTTGGAATTAAACTGCTCACACTCCACAAAAAAAAAAAAAAAACGATGTCCCTATTTAAAAAGTTGTTTATATAATATATTTAATTATGGGAAATAAAGAACAACCTACACTGCTTTTCAGGGGGAAAGTTTGGGAATGGTAAGATTTTTTAATGCTTTGAAAGAAGTCTCTTCTGCTCACCAAGGCTGCAATTGCTTGATTAACGAATACAGTAAAAACAGTATATTGTTAAAATATTAAGCTGTTTCCTATTTTAATATTTTGTAAAATGTCATTTATTTCTGCACTGTAAAAACTTTTTACGGTAAAACACCGGCAGCTGTGGTTACCGGAATTTTACCGTAAAAAATAACGTTTTAGGTTTTACGGTTTTAACTTAAATTTACAAATACCGTAATTTCATTAACTGATAAAAATGTTAATATACCAACCTATTGAAGAACTGAAATCAGTTTTGTATCTTTGTAATACACTGATAACCACCAAAAGCAGGTGGTGAGAAAGTCACATGATGAACCAAAGCCATCACAAGCAGCTTTTAAATAATAACAAATATAGAAGGTGCACAGCGTCATTCACACAAACACCAAACACCAAACACCATCACGGTAACAAACATGAAACTGAAATAATGCAATAAAAATTAATTTAACAACATTAAATGTAACATAAAACCCTAATGTACAAAACTGATAAGAAAAAACTAAGAAGAAACAATTATTTCAACAAAAAAACATCAAATTCGAAATGTAACGCAGGGAATTCTGGGAATGTCAGTTTACGTTTTTTCACTGTAAATTATACGGTCTTTTTAATTTCCAAAAATGGTATACTACCATAAATTTTATGTCCAATACATGTAATGTCCAATACAGTTTTTCACTGTATATATAGTAGGGGAATTTACCGTTAACCATTTAACAGGATTTTACTGTAGCATTTTGACAGTCTTTTACCGTTAAATTCACGTTCATTTTTTAAAGTGTGTGATCAAAGCTGTATTTTCAGCATCATTCCTCCAGTCTTCAGTGTCCCATGATCTTCCGAAATCATTCTAATATGTTGATTTGCGGCTCAAGAAACATTTCTGAGAATTATCAATGTTGAAAACAGTTGTGCTGCCGAATATTTTTCGTTTTATTTTTTTAAAACATATTTTTTGTAAAAATGTACTTACTGTCACTTTTGATCAATTTGATCAGTTTGAATCAATTTGATGAAAGCATCCTGGCTAAATGAAATGATCAATGTCTTGTTAAAAAAAATCTTACTCATTCCAAAGTTTTGAATGGTAGTGTATGTTAGTAGTTTTGAATTTGTTTAGATATAATTTTTTTAAAGATTTTTTTTCCTACTTGATCAAAAACACAGTAATATATTATTACTAGTGTTTGAAATTTTTTTTTTTTTTTACTTGTGACAACAAAGCTTCATTTTCAGCAGCCATTACACTAAATCCTTGTCCTATATTAATAAATGCTTCTAATGGGTTTTGATTTTAAATTTTTCTTATTATTAGCACAGCTGAAAATGATTGTCCTGCTTAATGAAGTGAGAAAAACAAAAATATAATGTCTCATTGAATACAAATGTATTTCTTGCGAGTTACTGTATACTGCCATGTGAAATTTTGGTTTTAACCCTGTAAAGCCTGACATATGAAATAACAGTCAGAAAAAATCTAGTTATTTCAAACAGGACAGTTTATTGCACCTTTAAAAAAACTATAAAAGAAAATCTTAGAAAGGTTGCATATGTTTTGTAACATTTTTGACACACCAGGCTTTTATTGCCTGTGAGAATAATGTGCTTAAACTAGAGGATGAACACAAAGCATAATTTTATTTAGAGGCCCAAACTTATGAAGGTATTTTTGGTGCAAAACAACTGAGTGACCGTGACAGCGGAATTTGTAGTTGTAGAGAATAGCCACACATGTGTATCAGTAAATCTGAAGTCACAGACAAAAGTTGCAAACTTGTAGATATTTTTTTCTCTCCCACAAACACAACACAACAGTTACACGTTCTTGAATCCTTCACTGCAGGTGCACAAATCCTAGTCTACGAATCACAAATCAAGAAACTCGTACGCTCACAAGTTTTGCTACTATTGCTGCAGTGAATATGGTGCAAAACACATTCACACACCTGCATCAAAAATGTGAAGTCACAGACGAATTTTGTACATCCGCAAATCAGTTTGTGAATTCTTGCAATGAGATTTGCACGCTTGTAGAATGTTTTCTTACATATATTTTTTTTTCTTGGATGCTTTTTCTAGCACAAACACAAGTGCACAACTACAACGGCGTGAATCTGCTGCTACGAGTCTCAAACACTGTTTTTCGCTTGCAAATGACAAGTTTCACGCTCTCTCCCTTATGCACCGCCTATCTGTGATAAATGGTGCAAAAGTGATTTGTGCATCTGTAGAGGCAACGGCGCGCACAGTTCAGAGAGCAGAGAATTTCAGCCAATCAGAAGAGCTCATTTGGGCGCCTGAAACACGCCCCCTAGTTTTAGCCACAACCCCGAAAAATCGCGAGCTGCGAGCATCTTGACAGCGACAAGTATCAGAAAAGGTACATGGCTATTTTTTCTTTCTGAAATCATTTGTTTATAGCTTAAATACAGCTACGTTGGTAAACAGTGTTTCTTAGTTAGGTTAGCAAATCTTATTTCACGAAAGGTAAGCTAACGTTAGCCTACCTGCACTGTTAAGTGTGCTATTCAATCGTCTCGTATTAAATTACACTGTCTAATATAACGATTTATTCCTTGTATTCTGTTATGCTTTACCTTATAGAAAAATGAAAGATCAGGGTGCATCCACAGGTGAGTGAGTTAAAACCAAGGGTACCATGTTTTTTTTCTTTGGTGAATAGTAATTTTTATTGGGATAGCCTACTATAGTAAACTAAAGGTAATTTACAGCAGGCAATCTATAGTAGGTAATTTGCCTAGTAATTATTACTCTACAGTGTTGGGTAGGGATACTAAGTACTGTAGTTACCAGTTTTCATTCCTTTGAGAATCCTTGTTTTGTGATTTGGCTCAATATCTACTACTATAGATATTTACCTAATATAGATTGCCTGCTGTAAATTACCTTTAGTTTACCTTTATTTTTCTATAAGGTAAAGCATAACATAATACAAGGAATAAATCGTTATATTAAACAGTGTAATTTAATACGAGACGATTGAATAGCACACTTAACAATGCAGGTAGGCTACCGTTAGCTTACCCTTCGTGAAATAAGATTTGCTAACCTAACTAAGAAACACCGTTTACCAACGTAGCTATATTTAAGCTAAAAAACAAATGATTTCAGAAAGAAAAAAATAGCCACGTACCTTTTCTGATACTTGTCGCAGTCAAGATGCTCGCAGCTCGCGATTTTCGGGGTTGTGGCTAAAACTAGGGGGCGTGTTTCAAGCGCCCAAATGAGCTCTTCTGATTGGCTGCAATTCTCTGCTCTCTGAACAGTGCGCGCCGTTGCCTCTACAGATGCACAAATCACTTGTGCACCATTTATCACACAGATAGGCGTGTTGTGTAAGGGATGGAGAGAGCGTGTGAAACTTGTCATTTTGCAAATGCGGAACAACAGTGTTTTCAGATCTGTTTGAGACTCGTAGCAGCAGATTCACGCTGTTGTAGTTATGCACTTGTGTTTGTGTTAGAAAAAGCATCCAAGAAAAAAAAAATATATGTAAGAAAACATTCAAAAAGCGTGCAACTCTCATTGCAAGAATTCACATACTGATTTGCAAATGTACAAAATTCGTCCGTGACTTCACATTTTTGATGCAGGTGTGTGAATGTGTTTTGCACCATATTCACTGCAGCAATAGTAGCAAAACTTGTGAGCGTACGAGTTTCTTGATTTGTGATTCGTAGACTAGGATTTGTGCACCTGCAGTGAAGGATTCAAGAACGTGTAACTGTTGTGTTGTGTTTGTGGGAGAGAAAAAAATATCTACAAGTTTGCAACTTTTGTCTGTGACTTCAGATTTACTGATACACATGTGTGGCTATTCTCTACAACTACAAATTCCGCTGTCACGCTCACTCAGTTGTTTTGCACCAAAAATACCTTCATAAAAAACTTTTGAAAAGCCAAATATTGGGAATTTGTTGCAGATGTTGTTATTTAATATGTCCAAAAAGATGCCATTCTAATAGATTGTAGTGTAAATCAAAAAAAGTTTGATACACTAATTCAGCATATTAGAATGATTTCCGAGGGATCACATGACCCTGAAGTATATGTAATAATATTTCACAATATTACTGTTTTTACTGTATTTTTTATCAAATATATGCAGCCTTGGTGAGCAGAAGAGACTTCCTCAAAAACATTAAAATATCTTACTGACCCCAAACTTCTGAACTGTAGTGTATATATTTAGTAGCATATATGAAAGAGTGGCATCTCTGAAGAACATTTCAGGTCAAAGCCATTGCCCTTGTCAGATCAGGGCTTTTCACAGTGTGCTTAAACCCAGGTTATTGTCCTTCCAAACCTTTAACCCCAGTTAAAGGTATGTTTCACACTTGCAATTTACATTTCATGCCTTATAATCACATGATTTGGTCATTCATGGAAACAATGCATACTGTATAAACAGTTGTTTCAGCATTTGAGGTGAAAAAAATGTCAAATGGTGACAGACAACTTGTGAATTGGAATGAGTCTGTTTTATTCTCATCAAAAGTTCATTCAGGAACAACTTGATATTACAGTCAGCAATATATAATAGAATGCTGCACATTGCTACAGCTATTATGTAAACAGGTTACATGCTGCATTTGTTCAATCTACGACACTGACAAATATGCAAATAAGAACATTAACCCAGGGTTTAGGAATGTACAGTGTGAAGCAAGATAACCCAGGATTCGGTTTACCTGTGGTTTAGAATAACCCAGGGTTAAATATTTAAAGTGTGAAAACTAAAAGGCCTTTTGAAACTTAATAAAAGAGAGAAACTCCTACAAAAACAGTTCCAACAAATTCCAACCAGCCAAAAAAAAAAAAAACTTCATTATTTATGTAACCCTCATTCCGTGAAGGAGGGAATGGAGACGTTCGGTCGACACTGACGTTAGGGGTCTCACTTGGGAGTCCCAATCACCTCTGAGTAGTAAAAAACAGGCCAATGAGTGGAATTTGCATGCCCAGCCACTCCCCCGTACACACGCGTATATAAGCGGGCAGCATGCATCCACTGATTCAGGTTTGTGCTGAGGAGCCGAGACTGAGTCCCGGCCATTCAGCAGTGCAGTTCACGGCTGTGGCAGGAGGGACGTAACGTCTCTGTTGCCTCCTTCAGGAAACAAGGGTTTCATACGTAACCGAGATGTTCCCTTTCAGTCAGTCACATTCGACGTTTCATCGACAATGACGATTGGGGTCCCTATGGAAAACGCCACAACCACTGAACTGTGTTATGGGGATTGGCGATGCAGATGTAGGCAAGCTCTCACATGCCAAGTAGGGATGCAACAATTATAGATTTTGTAGGTACGATTATTGTCTGAGGAATAATCACGGTTTCACGATTATGACGTTTATTATGCATTTATTCATTTCACAAAATTATTAATGCATAAAATCACATGGACACTCTTTAGATAATAAAGTGTGATTTATTGCTGCCTTTAGAAACAGAAATAACACAGTAACCAATAATACACAAAATAATAATAGTAATAAAGACAAACAAATGTCTATCTCTCCAATTGGAATTAAAAAGGTGACCTCTGCTCTGTAAACATCCATGTCAGTATTTCCCTTTTGAAAATAACTAATGAAAATAGATCACAAAAGTATGTAGTGTTTTCAGTTTGTACATTCTTTACTTTTCTTTTGGACCTGAGGCAGAAAACTGGAAACATGGTGAAAAAAAAATCTTGTTGGTTTTTGACTTATGAATAATACTACAACACGGATAGTAAATAACAAAGTTAATGAAGTATTATTAATATAAGACTATTAACTTTTCCCCAGAGTGGAAACTCTTAATCAGAGGGGAATAAACTGAAATATCATTGTAATCAACTGTCATCCATACATATTAATTTTAATTATCTTTATTGTAATTCATATGATTTTACATGTGGCCTGAGAAAATCATGTCTATTAATTTGGTTTGTGAGATCGGAGATCGCGCTGCGCACACATACAAACATTCAGGAGGACACAAACTTGTTGTGAACCCTGCCCCGTGACTTTTATTAATAAAATAGCTTAGATACTGATTTGCTATACATATTCATCAGCAAGGAGAGGGAAAAATCACTGTTAACTAAACTCATGTTTGTAGAGACGCGCTGACGCAGGTTCACACTCACACACTCACACACACACTCTCACGCACGCACGCACACACACACACTTCTCTCTCTCTCCCGCACTCTCGATCGAATAATTAATTCAAGTAGCTAAATGTTATAATTAATTAATTCAAATAAATGTGATCTTACCACACTATTTAATCTGTCTGATCTGAAGTGGGCAGAATACTGAGCTAACGAGCTGTAGCTTCTCGTCAGTCTTGCCTTCACGTTGTGCATTAAAATAGTTTAAAGCTGTATATTCGCTATTTAGCAACAGTTTTTATGGCAATATTTAAATGACACCCTGGTCATTCTTGGTGTTACCAAAATGGTCCCACACTATCGACTATTCAGTAATTTCTCTGGTGGAAATAAAGGACTGCTCTTTGGATCCTCTTTCATAGTTAATCTAGTGTGTGTAGTAGCTAGCCTCCGTGTCTCTGATAAGCAAGATGTTTTAAGCTGGTGCACGCTAGTGTAACTTTGTTTTCGTTTTAGTGCAAGTTGCAACTGTTCTGTTCTGTGCAACAGAAATACACTCGGTGTAGCGGAGCCTTTACGATTAATTAACCGTGACATTTTAAAGCACAGTTAATTGTGAAACCGGTTAATCGCTGCATCTCTAATGCCAAGTAACAACTGGTATCCCAAGTCGTAACCTACCCAGTGCCCCATCATGGGCCGAATAGTCTTTTGTACCGAAATGGGACTGAAAAGACAGTGCTCACAGCGCAGAGGGTCACAGCTGCTCTTCCTTTACCCAAAGTAAAGAAAGAGTACTTCAGCTCTCTCAATTCCAGCCGTGACCAGTTGCATTACACTGGGGAAGCGTACCTAAGTCTGTGCGGAGGAGGACACTACGGAGACTACATCCTGCCGGAAGGGAGGTGACATGTGGAGAGTAACCATATGGACTGACCGGCTGGGCAGTACAACATATGACATAAGTTACTGCAGTAGATCCTGCCTGAAAAGGGGAGGAACTAATACCAAAGCAGAGACTAGATAGAAGTAATTCTGTCAAGGGAAGACACGGGTTTACCTTCAGGGAAACCGTACCATGGAAGAACACACACATTGGATTACCAAAAGGGAATCATTACATGTGGGGCACCGAGCTCAGTACAGGGGCTGACCGAAGGGGCAAGCAAACACAAGTACAGCCGAAGGGTGCTGGCGGATGCTCAGTAAAGGGTTCGTCAGGTGAGGAACATGGTTGGAGAGATTAATGGCACTCGCACCCCCTGTTGAAGGGGAATGGCGCTGCAAGCGAGACACCAAGCCGGTTTTCCCTCCATTTACCTGTTAGTACCCAACTAACAAGAAGAAACCGGCTCAACCCAGAGGGTGTAAAACTGCACAAGGTGTTAGGTGTCACCCAGCCCGTGGCTCTACAGATGTTTGCTAGATAGGCGTTGTGCACCAGCACCCAGGAGGAGATGACACTCCGAGTGGAATGAGCCCTCGCTCCTAGGGGGCACGGCTCACCTTGTGTTTGGTACGCCAAGGTGACAGCATATACCTGCCAGTGGACCAACCCCTGTTTGGAGACAGCCTTCCCCTTTTGCTGTCCTCCGAAGCAGACAAAGCGCTGGTCAGAACTTCTAAAGCTCTATGTGCAGTCCATGTAAACGTGCAGAGCTCGAACAGGACACAGCAGTGCAAGGGCTGGATCTACCTCCTCCAAAGGCAGTGCTTGTAAGTTCACCATCTGGTCCCAGAAAAGAGTGGTGGGAACTTTGGGCACTTATCTAGGCTGTGGTCTCATGATAGTGTGAGAGTCAACCGGCCTGAATCCAAGGCACACTGACAGAAAATGCTTGCAGGTCCTACACCCTCTCGAACAGACTCCAATTCAGGACATAAGCCTGCCTGGTAGAGGGGGCTATCACTGCCTGTGACAAGTCACCTAAGTCCTCCGCATCCCATATAGGAGTCACACATGGAGGTTCCAAAGATCTGGAAGCAGGTCAAGTCACCTTTATTTATACAGTGCTTTATAAAATACAGATTGTGTCAAAGCAGCTTTACAGTGTTAAACAGAAAAAAAACATGTGCTGATTATGCAAAAAGACATTAGAAAAGTCAGTTTTTCAGCTAAAGCCAGTTCATCGTTGATTTAGTGATGTCATCATCCAGCTCCGTTCAGTTCTCTTCAAATAGTGTCTGCGCAATCAAGTCAGCAATATTGCCAGAAATTATGTCGCCAACTAAGCAAGCCAAAGGCAACAGTGGAAGGAACCAAAACTCCATCGGTCACAGAAATGGAAGAAAAAAAGCTTGGGAGAAACCAGGCTCAGTCGGGGTGACAGTTCTCCTCTGGCCAGACGAAACCAGCATGGTGTGGTTTAATTACAGGCTGCAACGCAAGTCAGATTGAGCAGAGGACTCATCTGGTTCCCGTGGTCTTGTGCCGATGGCTGTCTAGATGATGAGGTCTTCTCTTCAAAGAGAAGAAAGAAGAAGACAATCCCCAGAAAGAAGGCCCTTCCTCAGGGGGATTCGTCAGCGAGGGGCTGCCGCGAGGAGCATCAGGTTGGAAAGTCAGGTCCAGATGGGCTAGGAACGTGCAACCAACAAGACCTTCTCCTCATCCTCCCTAATCTTGCACAGGGTCTGTGCAAGAAGGCTCACTGGGGGAAGACGCATACTCGGGTTGACCCCGGGACCAGCTGTGTGCCATGCTGAGTGTCTTCTTAGGCAGGGAGTAAAAGAGCGGGCAGTGGGAGAACTCGAGAGAAGCAAACAGGTCCACTTAAGCATCCCCGAATCGACTCCAAATCAGCTCCATCCTTCCGGGAGCATGATCTGTCATGAGAGCATGTCTGCCACATGATTGAGCTGCCCCAGAATGTGAATTGTGCTTAGCAACCTGAGCCATGCCTGACTCTAGAGGAGGAGATGTTGCGAGTTGCAACATGCTTGCCCTGATGCAATGGTTGAAACTGGTGCAGGACAAGTAGTACTGCCAGCAACTCGAGGCACTTGATCTGCTACTGCAGTTGGGGTCCTGTCCAGGAGTCTTGGAGGCGTCTGTTATAAGAACAACATGCCTGGACACTTGTTCTAAGGGCACTCATGCCCTTAGAAAGGCAAGGGCCGAAAGTCTGGTGACAACTCAGCGTAATGGACATGCTGAGTGTGCCATGGCGCCATCCTTATCTTGGGACTTAGCCGAGTAGCCAGTGCTAATGCGGTCTCATATGTAACAATGCAGGGGTATTACCATGGCTGAGGATGACATATGCCCCAGGAGCCTCTGAAATTGTTTCAGTGGAAAAGCTGTTTTCCTCCTGAATGCATTCAGGCAGTTCAACACTGACTGGGCATGCTCATTCGTGAGACATGCCGTCATTTCGACCAAGTACAAATCCATACAGAGAAAAGAGATGCTCTGTACAGGAGAGAGCTTGCTCTTTTCCCAGTTGACCTGAAGCCCCAACTGGCTGAGGTGCCAGAGCACAAGGTTCCTGTGTCTGCCCATCAGATCTCGAGAGCGGGTTTGAAAGAGCCAGTGGTCGAGATTGAGAGTGTGAATGCCCACTTTCCTTAGTGGGGCAAGTGTGGCCTCTGTAACTTTGTTAAAGACACGGAGAAACAGGGACAGCCCGAAGGGGGGGGGGGGCAACCTTGTACTGTTATGCCCGACTCTCGAAGCAAACAAAAGAAACTGTCTGTGTCAAGGCAATCTCGAGATGTGAAAGTACGCATCCTTCAGGTCGATCGCTGGAAACCAATCCTGTAGCCGAACACACGTGAGAATGCACCTCTGCGTCAGCATCTTGAACAGGAGCTTGTGTAGGACCCGATTCAAGACACACAGATCCAGGATTGGTCACAACCCACCACTTTTCTTGGGTATGATGAAGTGAGGGCTGTAACCCTGACTCCATCTTGGCTGGAGGGACAGGCTCTATTGTGTCGTTCGCCAGCAGGACCACAATCTCCACACAGGACAGAGGCACCATTGTTTGCCACTGAGGTAAATAGGGTGCGGCTGAATCTGGGGAGGGCGCCTGGCAAACTAGGTCACGTTGCCGAGTCTGATTGTCTGAATGAGCCAGCGGAATGGGCTGGGAAGCACTAGCCAGGCCCCAGGCTCAGTGTGAGCGACGTCAAAGGGACAATGGAATGATGTTTCTGAAATTTCTTCATTAAAATAAAAGAATAAGCCATAGACAAGGTTGTTGTTGGATGGATATAGAGTGACACTGGGTATCTTGGAAATTATTAGTGATTAATTTCTGTCTGACCCAATATCCTTTTTGCTCTTCTGGAATGGCAGTTATTTTCAAATTAAACCTCAGTTGACTTGCACGTTACAAAACTCGGGCAAAACATTCATTCCCGCCAAGTTGCAGCACCCGGTGCATGAACATTACGCAAACAATAAATCCAAAATTCATAACAATACCTAATCTTAAGATCTACATCAGCATTCTTTTTCAGAACAAACTCTAAGCCAACAAAAAATACTCCATGTTCTCCCCTTGTACCATGGAGTTTTTTTATCTCCCTGCCTCCGTGCGTTGTCGCAGTGTTTTTATGTTTTTGTTTAGTTTGTCTGTCGTATTAGTATATACTGCATATCAGTTGCACCGAGACGAATACCCTCCAGTCTCGTTTTAACAATTGCCTTGCGACCATGTTGGGGAAAAATCACACCACCCGATATTTCACCAGTTTTTGTTTATTCTGATGTTTTGCTGGACATTGTTGTCGAGGGAGCTGTGGCGTTGATCAAGTGCTTCAGGACGCGCAGATGGGGAAAGCGAGCCGGCACGCTCGTGAAGCTAAGGCAGCGCGGACTCAGGACGCCGTTGCCTAGCATCCATCTGGCGAACCTCCGCTCTCTACCCAACAAAACGGACGAACTTCTTTAGCTCTCCCGGACAAATAAGGAATTTTCAAACTCTGCTGCTCTGTGTTTCACGGAAACCTGGCTGAAAGACGCCATACCGGACAGCACGTTGAGTCTCCCGGGCTTTCAGCTGACGCAGATCGCGACGCAGAATCAACAGGAAAATCACGCGGCGGCGGGACATGCTTTACATCAATGAGAGGTGGTGTACAAACATAACAGTGTTAAAGAAGATGTGCTGTCCAGATCTAGAAGTGCTCTTCATTAACAGCAAGCCGTTCTATTCGCCGCGGGAGTTTTGCCCGTTCATTCTCGTAAGTGTGTACATTCCTCCGCAAGCACACGTGAGCTCCGCTTTACAGAAACTCGCTGATCTGATCACAGACACAGAACAACAACACCCGGACTCTGTTTTAATCATTCTCGGGGACTTTAATGAAGCAAATCTCTCCCGTGAACTGCCAAAAAACAGACAGCACATCACATGTCCCACCAAAGACAGTAAAATATTGGATCACTGTTACACCACAATAAAAAATGCATATCACTCTGTCCCACGAGCAAATTTGGGGCTCTCTGATCACTGCTTGGCTCATCTTATACCGACCTACAGGCAAAAACTGAAATCAGATAAACCTGTATTAAGGACCATAAAAAGATGGACAAATGAAGCAGAGCAGGATTTACAAGCTTGTTTTGACCTCACTGATTGGAGCGTCTTTGAAGCTGCTGCCATCGATCTGGACGAGCTCACAGAGACTGTAACATCATATATCAGTTTCTGTGAAGACATGTGCATTCTTACCACCCCCCCTGGCATCATTAACTTACAACAATGACAAACCATGGTTCACTGCCAAACTCAGACAGCTCCGTCAGGCCCAAGAAGATGCTCACAGGAAGGGGGATAAAGTCTTGTATAAACAGGCTAAATACACAATGGAAAAGGAGATCAGAGTGACAAAGAGGAATTATTTTGAAAAAATAAGGATATTAAATTCTCTCCCAGTGGATCGGCCATCAGTGGACCAAAGTCTTAAAGAAATACAATACAACAAAAGACAACATACCCCCAGCACTGTGGGAATCAAACACATGCAGACGATCGGAACGCGTTCTACTGGCAGGTTGAAAGACAACCCACACAACCCGCCCTGAACACCTATCACCACAACCATTCACACTACAGCACCCCCTCTTCCATCCTGCAATCAGATCAGCGAAGAAGAGAGGTCCAGGTCTTCCGGAAGCACAGAAAGGAGGAAAAGCACCAGGCCAGACTGTGTTACACCAGCCTGTATGAAACTGTGATGACCAGCTGCCGACCCCACTTCACACAGATCTTCAACAGATCAACGGAGCTGTGCCGAATCCCTTCATGCTTCAAACGCTCTACCATCATCCCCGTCCCAAAGAAACCCAAAAATACTGGACTTAATGACTACAGACCTGCGGCTCTAACGTCTTTGGTCATGAAGTCTTTTGAAAAAAAACTGGTGCTGGCCCACAGAAGGATATACTGGACCCTTGCTGGATCCTCTTCCGTTTGCCTACAGAGCAAACAGGTCTATGGACGATGCAGTAAACATGGGACTGCATTATGTTCTGCAACATCTAGACAGACCAGGGACTTATGTGATCCTGTTCGTGGACTTCAGCTCGGGCTTTAACACTATCATCCCAAACCTCCTACTGCCCAAACTAAATCAGCTCTCCGTGCCCACCTCCGTCTATCAGTGGATCAACAGCTTCCTGACAAACAGACAGCAGCTAGTGAGGCTGAGAAAATACACATCCAGCACCCGTACGATCAGCACTGGAGATCCTCAGGGTTGTGTTCTCTCTCCACAGCTCTTCTCCCTCTACACCGATGACTGCACATCTAAAGACCCCTCTATCAAGCTCCAGAAGTTTGCAGATGACACCACACTCATCGGCCTCAATCAGGACGGTGACGAGTCTGCTTACAGGACAGGAGGTTAACCACATGAGGTCGATTAACGCGGATACGCGTTTTGTGGTATCTTCTCCTGATCACACCGAAAATAACTTAAATTACACTTTCAGTTTTAATCTTACAGATAAGAGCAATACATCAAACGAATCTGTAAATGGTCTACTTTTATATGTATACACTCATAATAACAACAAAACATTGCGCTTTTGAAAAATAATCAAAGCAAACAGGATGCGCTTTCTGCCATCTCGGTCTCCGTGAACTTCTTTCTAAAACGCGTCACTAAAATGAACTGTAACTCAGCAAATACTCAACAGAGAGACATGAGAGATATATCTATAGAAAGTTTGACATGTCTATTTTTAAACTAAGCAAGTCTTATCGAAAGCTAATATTCTGTGATAAAGTAATCCATATAGAACCAACGCGATGTCCAGTCTTTCACATATACCTTCATTATCTCTAATGTGACCAAGCCCACGCGCTGAGCGCTATTGATATTATAATAATCCACGTGAAGCGCGCCGTGTGTAAACGCCCACATCACAGCAAACAAACCAGCAAGACCTCAAGTTTTACTGTTCGCGTCGCGCTGAGAGGAATAAGACAGAATTCACATCAAGAAGCTTTGGATTACCTCAGGAAAAAACATGAGTAAGACTCTTTTATTAACCTACTTGTATTAGTTTCACATAACTTGTACACATCTTACTAGTTAGACTTTCTCCAAACTATAATACCTGACTAAATGTATAATCAAGTGAAACATCACAGCATCTAAATGTCACGATGCCATGATGTTTTTTTATGTTCTATAACAGACAGAAATACGATATAAAAGTAATATGAGTTATAATGTCACTAGCATAATGTCAGTAAGAATGATTAGTCAAAACTTTAATGTGATAGGATATTCTCTGTTCACGAATATAGCCATATATGTTTATAACTATAGTTTTGGGATTGTATAGGCCTACATACAAAGCATGCTTGTGTTTATGTATGTAACTAAGCTTCTGTTCATGAATATATGCTCTGGTGTAAATATTTGAATGTGTTATACCCGTGTCTTATGGAGTAATGACTCTGAAATGTTTGAAACTGTTTTAATTTTTGTTTAGGACTGTGGCTGCATCACCGGCACCTTGCACAAGAAAGGCACACGCACGTCATTCAGTTTTGAGTTAGCTGGAAAATCACACTGAGTAAGTGCACAGTATAGTAATTTTATTATTCCTAATATGTGGTAATATTATTTGTGGTTGATAGTGTTAAAATGTAAGAATTGCATTCTGTTTTCTCATGAAGTATGCAAACTATACTAAGGTTAATGTGGGGAATACACACTCTGGCCATTCACCTGCATCTCCAAGGCAGGGGGCCACTCGTTTCAGGTTTTCAACCTCCATCAGAATTTAGAGTAATGGTGCATTCACTATTTACAGATGTTACTTTCATTTATTTAGTATTCGTCCGGTAAAAGATGTTTGCTATGTGGTAATGTGTTCCTTTGTTTAAGATAAATTAGTACAGGATCAGTGTGACAATTCCTAATAATGTTAATAAGTAGTTGTGTAAAACAGCATGATGCTTTTTTATGTTTTTTTTTCAAAGGGGGGATTTTGTGAGAATAACAGTGCAAAAGAATCTGTTGCAAAGAGAGCCAATGGATATAAGCAGACGACTTGGTCATGGAAAACAGAGACTGAAGTTGAAATGTTCCACAGGCTCTGAGATTCCTGTCTGCACAAGAGCCTGGACCACAGCTAAGACTATGTGATGCACACACTCCCAAAATGATGTGGTAGTTATATATATTCTAAATAAACTACGAACAAAAAAATAGATACATTTCTTTTTTTTCCTCATTATTTCTTGTAGCAATTACCTCTCAGTCACACACCTGACAGCTCATAATGCAGCTCATTATGCAGGCCTTTGTCCTCTCAGGTGTGAATCACATCATTATGCATGATCATAAATACATAAATTCTACTCACAAATACCTTTTCTACACAAAAAGTGTCTTAGAAAATTTAAACCAATATATTGTTTTCTGTGAGTGAGTAAACAAGATGATTTTCACATCATTTTGAAGCAAAAACTCTAGTCTACAAGATCAAGTTCTCAAAAGTCTTGTGGACAAATGTTCTGTATGTGTTTTATGGGCTTATTTCAGTGAATTTTATTTTTTCACTAAGCACGCATAAACGTTGTTTTTTCAAAAACACAATCACATACATACATGCTGCCAACATATTATTGTAGCCCAGTTTGTGCAGATTATGGTGCTACTAAACTTAGTCATTAAAATGTTTATTAGCAACTGAAAAAGCACAAATGTCAGGACATGTCAAAACTTCTCCAGGGCCCCCAAAAACACCCTCAGCACAGACAGGAGGTTAAAGAGCTGGCTGTCTGGGGCAGTCTCAACAACCTGGAGCTCAACACGCTTAAAACTGTGGAGATGATAGTGGACTTCAGGAGAAACCTCCCTGCACTCCCCCAACTCACCATCATGAACAGCAATGTGGCTGCAGTAGAGTCATTCAGATTCCCGGGCACCACCAACTCACGGCACCTGAAGTGGGATAATCACATTGACTCCATCGTGAAAAAGGCCCAGCAGAGGTTGTAATTCCTTCAACTAGCTGATGAAGTTCAACCTGCCACAGGAGATGCTAAAACAGTTCTACTCTGCTATCATCCTCTGCACTTCTATAACTGGTTCAGCTCAGCTACCAAATCTGACCTCAGAAGACTTCAGAGGGTAATCCGGACTGCTGAGCGAATCACTGGCACAACCCTCCCTTCTCTCCAAGAACTGTAATCATCCAGAGCGTGCGCCCAAAAGGGTGGCACAAAATCCTTTTTTTTTTTCTGGACACCTCACATCCAGCACACTCCCTCTTTGAACTGTTGCCATCTGGTCGACGCTACAGAGCACTGAGCACCAGAACGACCAGACACAGGAACAGTTTCTTCCCCCAGGCAATCCATCTCATGAACACTTAAAAATAACTGTGCAACACACACTATTTATTCACTCACACACTTATTTATCTAACACACATACTCAAGTCTACACCTCAAATTTGCACATAATATACCTGTACATACATCTGTCTATTGTTATATACCTGTACATTCAATTGTCGATTTATATATTTATATTCCTTATTTACAATTTTGCTTTAAAAAATTTTTTTATTTATTTTATTTTCTGTGTTTTTTGTTCTGTCACTGTCCTTCTGTTACACTGTGGAAGCTTCTGTCACGAAAACAAATTCCTCGTATGTGTAAACATACCTGGCAATAAAGCTCATTCTGATTCTGATTCTGATTTTGAAAAGACACACATTAAACTGAATGGTAACAAAAAGGTGTATTCTAGTTATGTTGTCTTGCTATAAATAACTCGCTGATAAGAGTATCCTTTGTTATATATGTGTAAGGTGATATATAATATATACAGTAGCAAATCTTAATTGCTTATATTGATGCTAAATGTAAACTATATAGATATAACGTCCGACAATATAGTAAAGTTGACTATCAGTACACCTCCAATTTACAGCATACAGTATATGCAATGTACTCACATAAAGCAATATTTTGCTAGCATGATTGGTTATATTTTACAGTCACACAGCTCTAATCTGCTAAATGCAACTATAAAGCAGAGAGATAAGATGTTATAAAAAAAGATTACCATGATTTTCTGTAAAAATCTGTTTGGAAATGTGTATTGTGAAAAATATATTACAAATAAATTTGACATGACATACATTTTTTCTGTCATTAATATTTTGTCATATTTTTCATAGTGCAGCAATGCAACCTGAAATACATCATTTGGATTTTCTTTAACAGTTGATACAATGCTTATTAAAAATATCATGTAAATGTTGTTATGCCTTTATGCTGATCTAAGGTAATCCATTGTACAGTATTACAGTCTACAATCTAATAGAGTAAAAAAAAACTCAATGGCTCTAAAAAGGTTTCATTTTCTTCAAGTTAGCAGTTCTTTTTCTTTTGATTGTGGGATGGAATATGAATAGGACTATTTTTGAGATTCACCCACATACTGTGGACAGTTTAGTATATACAGAAAAAAAATAAAAATAAAATAAAACTATAAAATGTTCAGGCACTATTCCAAACATAATTTTCCCTTTCCCAGTGGCATGGTTTTGACTGTATTGGACTTGAAGCTGGGCTACAATATGCTTTTACTGCCCCCTAGAGCCAGATTACAAAAGTGCAGTATAAAACAATAATTTCCAGATGAATGTAGGGCAGCAAACCCATTTGAGTAGTGCTCAATGATTTAATGTGTCATCAATATTATGAAGCAGGTTGCAATTCAAAAGAGGCTCAGAAAATAGTTATTTCTTAGAAAAGCTTGATCAGCATTTGTTGCAGATGCCACTTGCTGTAATATTTTATATCTATGCAATACAATTCAGACATTTTTATTTTTACTTTTGAAGTTTCTAAATATTATTTTTTCTTTATTTTGAAGAGTTTATCTATAGTTTTATTATTTAAAATATTTGACATTAAAACATTAAATCTAACAAACATCTTGGTGTAAAAACGTTTTGTTTGCTTGTGCTGTCCTTAAAAATAAATTACACTTGCTTTGTTGACACTGTAGATACTAAAGTATCTAAATGCTTTTAGTGGCCACTATAGGGCAGCGTGGTGAACATTGGTATTTTAGAAAGCACAAAGCACAGTAGTCTACGTTGCACTAAACGTCTTCCAGAATCAAGATCCTGCTTTCTGATTCATTGTCATTAGGATCTGTCCCAAAAACCTTCAAACTGGCTGTTACTAAGACTCTCATTAAAAAACCACAACTTGATCCTGGAGAATAAGTTAATAACAGAGCAATCTCAAATCTCCCTTTCCTGTCAAAGATACAAGAAAAGGCAGTCTCCTCACAGCTATGTTCTTAGAGAAAAATGGTATCTGTGAGCATTTACAGTCAGGATTTAGACCATATCATAGTAAAGAGACTGCTCTCATCAGAGTTACAAATGACATGCTCTTATCATCTGATCGTAGTTGTAACTCTCTTTTAGTGCTACTGGATCTTAGCACTGCATTCGACACTACTGACCACAACATTCTTTTGAATAGACTACAAAATTATGTTGGCATTAGTGGAATTGCATTGGCAAGGTTCAAATCATTCTTATCTGACGTCATCAATTCGTAGCAGTGAATGAAGTAGTATCATATTGTTCACAAGTGCAGTATGGAGTACCACAAGTCTCAGTACTAGGACCACTGCTTTTCATACTTGTTACCCATGGGAGATATAATCAGGAAACATGGTGTTAGCTTTCACAGCTATGCTGATGACACTTTATTTCTATATTTCTTCATGGCCCGACGAAACATACCAATTCACAAAACTAATGGAATGCATAGCTGAAAAATATAAACTGGATGATAAGTAATTTCTGAAAAAAAACAGGTGTTAATTATTGGACCAAAAACCTCTGCATGTAATAATCTAGAACACTGTCTAACACTTGAAGGCTGTGCTGTCAATTCTTCGTCATCACTTAGGTGTGCTATTTGATAGCAATCTTTCCTTTGAAAACCATGTTTCTAGCATTTGTAAAACAAAAATTTTAATCCAAAAGTATGTCTACATTACAACCTTGGTGACAGCCAGCGGCACAAGCCACAGAAACCAGATGAGTCCTCTGTTCAATCTGATCTGTGTTGCAGCCTGAAATTAAACCACACCATGCTGGTTTTGTCTGGCCAGAGGAGAACTGGCCCCCCAACTGAGCCTGGTTTCTCCCAAGCTTTTATTTTTCTCCATTTCTGTCACCGATGGAGTTTTGGTTCCCTGCCACTGTCGCCTTTGGCTTGCTTAGTTGGGGACACAATTTTTGGCAATATTGTTGACTGATTGCACAGACACTATTTGGAGAGAACTTGAACTGAGCTGGATGAGAATCACTGAATCAAGTGAACTGACTTGTCCCTGAAAAACTGACCTGTTTTCTATTGTATTTGTCATCATCAGCACACTTTTTATTTCAGAGTTTTTCTGTTTAACACTGTTAAGCTGCTTTGACACAATCTGTATTGTATAAAGTGCTATGTGTATTGTATGAGTGACTTGAAGGTGACTATATAGGCCACTATGAAAGCAACGATAAAACTGATCCAGTATCAGATTTTGATTTAACTTTGGCAAAGTGCAAACTGAGTATACAGCTATTATGCACACCCACCCATAGAGAGAGAGAAAATAAATGTGTGTGTGTGTGTATGTATATATATATATACTGTAGAACGTACTATATATATATATATATTAATTACCCATGGTGAGTATAGGTATCGGTGAGTTTTTAAAATCAAATTTAAGACATTTTAAGACCTGCCTAAATAACATGAATACTGTATGTCCATGCAGAACAAACTCAAATAATCTCAAAATAATCATGTATCTCAGATTCTTTTATATAAATAAACAGGCTTGGGTTTAAAATACTCAAGACATGTCTCTACAATACATATGTTTTCAAATTGGTTTATGTACCAATATATTAATACATACACATTAGAGGTCAAACAATATTGCACTTTGCAGATACGATAATAATGCGTTTAAAACTAGGCACAAAAAGAAATGTAAAATCTTTTTATACCTTTAATTTGATCAAATTCTGTAATGACCCAAGTGGACATTAACCTGTGAAGACGAAGTCTTTATGAGTGAATAACACAAATGTTAGCCAATAGCCGAATATCATTGTTTCAGCAAACTCACACATAACTGGTATGCAACAGTCACTTTTTTCCATCGAGCCAACTGCAGAATAATAAAATCAAGTACATCCCAACATTTATTTCTTTTTTTTTCTAGTTGAATGTACTAATGGACTCAGAAATATGTCACATTAGTAAGTAAAATGAGGTTAAAGGGTTAGTTCACCCCAAAAATGAAAATTAGCCCATGAAGTACTCACCCTCAAGTCATCCTAGGTGTTATGACTTTCTTCTTTCAGATGAATCCAATCGGAGTTATAATAAAAAAAAATGACTTTGATCTTCTAAGCTGTTTAATGGCAGCCAGCGGGTGTTGCATGCATCAGTCCAAAAAAAGTTAAATAAAAAGCGCCCAACCATTAATAAAAGTGTCTCACAACTCTCCGTGGGGGGGGGGGGGGTGAACAAAGGCCTCCTGTAGCGAATCGATGCGTTTTTGTAAGAAAAATAACCACATTTAAAACGTAATAATCACTTGTATCTAGCTTGCGCTCACTGTTGTAAAAAGGAAGCAGTTCCGGGGGAATGACGTATGAAGTCGGCGTTGCGCATGCGCCGCTCAGAAGTGACGAACACGGAAGCGTAGGGGAGAGATCAAACAAAACAACGGTCACGAATTAGAGTACAAAATGAGAATTTGTAAAGAAGAATGTCGGATGATTTCGATATAAGCCAAAAGGAGACTGGTTTTCCTTCGCTAAAGTAAGGAAACTTTGCTCCCTTTGATCCTGTAAACAAACGTTGGATTTCACGAGACTCACCGGCACATGCGCAGCGCTGAACTCATACGTCATCAGCCCGAAGCTGCTTCCGTGTAGGACTGTTGGCGCAAGCTAGATTAAAGTGATTATTACATTTTGAATATGGGTATTTTTCTTACAAAAACGCATCGATTCACTACAGGAGGCCTTTGTTCACCCCCCGGAGCCATGTGAGGCACTTTTTATTATGAATGGATGCACTTTATTTCACTTCTTTTGGACTGATGCACTGCAACACCCGCTTACTACCATTAAACAGCTTGAAAGATCAAAGAAAATTTTTAATATAATTCCGATTGGATTCGTCTGAAAGAAGAAAGTAATATACACCTAGGATGCCTTGAGGGAAAGTACTTCATGGGTTAATTTTCATTTTTGGGTGAACTAACCCTTTAACACTCTTCCATCTCTGACATGATGATCTGTATTGCCTCATGAAAACCCCACTATAGCAGCACTTCACAAGAAAGAGAGAGATAGATAAATGGATGATGGAGGGTGTTACTGTACCATTCTGCATGGGCTCATCTTTCCAGCGGGAGGTGCATTTGTCTGCTTGCTCTAAAATAAATGGGAGAGGCACATTTTACTTTATTATAATGACAAACAGAGAAAGGGAGAGAGAAACAGCTTGCAAACACACAATTTGGGAAACAGCAACTTCAAGACTCGACAATAAGGATGGTCTGATGGCCTTGGGCCAGTGTGAGAGAGGTTTGAGGTCAATTCAACTGCACCGTCTATGTGTTATAGGAAACTCAGAAGAAATCTGAGATTTATATTATATATACATACTGCAATGTTTTTGATCCGTACGATTGTTTTATATTTTTAAATAATCTTTATATAAGTGCTCATCAAGGCAGCATTTACTTGATCAAAAATACAGATTTAAAATACAATGTAAAATTAAAAAGTCTGCAGCAGCGTTGAAAGGGCCCTTGCATCTAGAGCCACCTCCACCTGATGGCTTCAGGAAAACAGTGAACGTCTCGGTTACGTATGGTAACCCTCGTTCCCTGAAGGAGGGAACGGAGACGTCACGTCGGATGACCGACGAATTGGGATATCGCTTAGAGAGACCAATCTACTTCGAGTGTACACTAAATGAGCCAATGCACATTGGCATGCGATTATTGCATCCAGCTGCCGCTGATCACAGCGTGAGTATAAGTAGGCAGCAGATGCAGCGCATATTCCGGTTTTCGCTGAGGAGCCGAGACGGTGAACCGGCCGCTCAGCGGTGGTACAGGAGATGTGGCGACGGGACGTGACGTCTCCGTTCCCTCCTTCAGGGAACGAGGGTTACCATACGTAAGCGAGACTTTCCCTTTCAGTCGGTCACTCCCAACGTCAGATGACCGACGAATTGGGATCCCTAACAAAGGGCAGGAAGCCACCTGCGCCCCTTCTTTTTGGCATAGGCCGGGGCTTACCACAAGAAGACAAGTTACTGCTGCTATGGCACTACCCAATGAATAAGACTGGATAACACTGTGAAAACGTACCCGTTCCACTTGGAACAGAAACTTTGCGGAAGCCCCATCCTTCCCGAAGGAGGATTCGGAAGCAAATACACATATGAACATCCATTTAGGTGCATATGGAAAATTAGAGGTGATTGTAACCCTCTTGGAATGGCATAAGTCTGCCAGGGAAACACGGGCTTGAGGCTATACCGTGGACTTTACACATATGGGATCCACTTAGGTCTACCCAGCCCTCTACCGGTTCTCACGGATTCAGTGAGTGAAGGCCTGGCGCCGGACTCTCCGCCATGTCTGGCTGCCGAGGGGACGGAGGAGCTCAACATGGTCTACTATATGGACTCTCTGGAGCGGTTTTAGCAAGCCGACACTAAGCCGGGGCCTCTCGGTGCTTCTACCAGTTTGAGGTGAGAACACAGGTGGATACCGGCTCCACACGAAGGCTATAGAATCTAGCGAACGTGTTAGGGGTCACCCAGCCTGCAGCCCTACAGATATCTGTCAGCGAGGCGTCACGAGCCAGCGCCCAGGAGGATGCACCACTTCTAGTTGAGTGAGCCCACAACCTGAGCGGGCAGGGCACACCCTGTGCCTGATAAGCCAGGGTGATGGCATCCAATATCCAGTGGGCCAACCTCTGCCTGAGACAGCCTTCCCCTTCTGCTGACCCCCAAAGCAGACAAAGAGCTGGTCTGAAGTCCTAAAGCTTTGTGTCCGGTCTACGTAGCACCTTAAGGCTCGGACGGGACAGAGCTAAACTAGGGCTGGGTCTGCCTCCTCCGGGGCAGTGCTTGCAGGCTCACCACCTGATCTCTGAAGGGATTAGTGGGAACCTTGGGCACATAGCCGTGCCGGGGCCTCAGTGTTACCTGGGAGTCGGCCGGCCTGAACTCTAGGCATGAATCGTTGCGTGCAGGTCCCCTACCCTCTTGAGGCCAGTGCAAGCAGGAGTAGAGTTTTCATTTTTACAGAAACTTCAGCTCGACTGTCTGCAAAGGCTCAAATGGGCCCTATAGTGCTGTGAACACTAGAGTCAGGTCCCAAGAGGGTATAGAGGGGTGCCGTGGAGGATTTAACCTTCTCGCCACCCTAAGAAACCTGACGACCAGGTCATGCTTCCCAAACGATCTCCTTCTACGGGGTCGGGGTTCGATTGCAAGGGACATAGACTTGGAGTTGAGGGACAGCCCTCGTCAGAAAGGACTCTTCCAGGGTGGCTGGGTCATGAGGAGCATTAGTTCCGGGCAACCAGGTCCGGTGGCCAATAGGCACCACAACATGACCCTCTCCTCGTCGCCTCCCGTGACCTTTCACAGTGTCTGTGCAAGAAGGCTCTTGGTGGCAACAAATACTGGCGAAGTCCCTCCAGTCAGCCTGAGTGCCGTGCATGCCATCCAAGTGTTTCCCCAGTCAGGGATTAGAACAACTGGCGTGAGAGTAGTTTCTGGGATAGTAACAGTTTCGTAACCTAGAGTGGGCTTCGGAACGTCTCCAAATCACTATGGGTGTCTTGGATGGAGTTCGCCATTCTCCCGGAGCTCAGCTCGAACAGCTCGCGGCTGCCCGTTGGAGCAGCCGTCAGGAATGTGAAAAGCCACGGAAGCGACCTCAGATGACTTCATGACTCACAGGAGGAGTTGTGTCCGAGGTTACGTCATGCGACGGGAGCGCAGACCACCTTGTCGTTTGAGTAAGCAACGTTCATCAGTTTGTCCCATGCTGACATATAGACAGTGCTTGCCGTCGTAAGCGGGCCCTTGATACAGATCAAGGCAAGGTGCCTGTGCCGCTCACGGGACTCGAGTCAATTGATGTGCGTGGGCGTTGGAGCCCTCGTCCAAGACCCCGTGATACTTCAGATCCCTATTTTTTTTTTGTTATTGTTTTTTTTTGATGATGGCCCCTCCCATGAATTTAGGCATCCGTGTAAAGCACAGTATGCTTGGAGACCTGTTCTAGGGGCACTCTTGCCCGGAGAAATGCAAAGTCTGACCATGGGGTGAAGGTTTGGCTGCAGGCCGGTGTAACTTGGACCTGGAAGGTGCTGCGTTGCCACGCCCACCTCAGGACTCGACCATGGAGCCAGTGCTGAAGCGGTCTACCAGGAGCCTCTGAAATTTTTTCAGTGAGACCGCCATCCTGCTCTTGAATGTACTCAAGCAGTTCAACACCAACTGAGCACATTCCTGCGTGAGGCGTTCTGTCTGTTCGACCGAATCCAACCCTATACCGAGAAAAGAGATCCACTATGGAAGTCCACTCGTCGGGGAATATTTTGCTCTTTTCCCCCAGGTTACCCTACGTCCCACTGGCTAGGTGCGAGAGCACCCAGTCCCTGTGTTTTTCGCACACTGATCCCCTGAGACTGATTTAATATGGCCATTCGTCTAGGTAGTTGAGAATGCGAATGCTCTGTTCTCTCAGGGGAACAAGGGCTGCCTCTGCAACTTATGTGAAGACATGGGGCGACAGGGACAGCCCGGAGGGAAGGACCTCGTACTGATATGCTTGTCCTTTGGATGCGAACCACAGCAATGGTCTGTTGTGTGGAAGGGTCGACACATGAAGTACGCATCCTTCAGCTGCAAAAAAAATCTCGGGGACGGATGCACCCGAAGATGGGTTCCTGCTTCAACATCTTGAACGGTAACCAGTGAAGGGCCCGTTTCAAGACACGCAGGTCCAATATTGGTCGTAACCCACCGCCTTTATTGGGTACAATGAAGTAGGGGTTGTAAAACCCTGTCTTCATATCGGCTGGAGGGAGCGGCTCTATCGCATCCTTTACTTCGCCACGCAGGACGGGGCGATCCTCTGGACTCAAGACAGGGCAGTCTGCTGCTTTCACTGAATTAAAGTGGACGCCCCCTGAACTTGAAGAGGGCCCGGGCGACCGGAATCGCATAGCCAGCCTGAAACCGTTTCGAAGAACTCCATCGAGACGGCTGGGGGGTGGCGCTAGCCAGACTTCCCAATGCCGCGCTAGTGGCATCAACGGATCTACAGGCGTACCCGCAGTGGGGCAGTGTGGAAAAACGCAGGGACCCTGCCCGGGTGTCTCGTAGCCGGTCCGAGGCGGGGTCTGGTTGTGTGTAACACTGACCTGCGTTTGAGCAGAGGTTGCGTGGGTAGTCCGTTGGTTTGTCCTCCTGATCCGCCCACTGCTGCTCGCTGGTGAGAGAGGATGGTGAGTGTGATACGGCTCTGGATCGTCCTCAACCCCCCGTCCCCTTTGGGGACCCAGAGATAGAGGAAATTGCTCTTGTCAAGTATTTGGGTACCAGCGACCCGAGAGGTCAGTGGCGGAAAAAACCCAAAAAGATTCTCCACCCGGCCCTCCTCCGGGGGGGGAGTGGTGTGCTTACCATCTCCTGAAAAGCACGTCCCTCCACCTCTCGGTCGCCCGTCTCCAGGCCTCTTGCTCTCTCTCGCTTGCCACCAGGTTTGGCGGGCGCCTGGACGGGCGGGGCGGCTGCCCTGCTACCAGCTCCACGGCACAGCTTTGCTGGGCGCTGCAGGAGCAGGCGGTGGCAGCTGCACGCCGGGGCAGGATGTACCTGATGTCCTCAGTCTGCTTTGGTCAGCGGAGAAACGCTGGGCAAGTTCTCCACCGTGTCACCAACAGGCCGGCCTGGGACACGGGGCATTCAAGAATCGTGTCTTGTCCATCTCGCACATGTTGGCCAGACACAGCCAGAAATGGCGCTCCTGGACTACCATAGTTGACATCGCATGACCCAGAGACCACGCCGTAACCTTCGTCGCTTGTGGCGCGAGGTCCGCCGCGGTGCGGTGCGGAGTTCTCTCTGAACTTCTGGGTTGTGACCACCCTCGTGCAAGTCCCTCATTGCCTTGGCCTGGTGCACTTGCATAACTCCGTATTGTGTAAAGGGCGAGGGCAGCTTCTTCCACAGGTCGTATAAGCAATCGCTGGCCAGGTCTTACCTACAGACCCGTGAGGGGGGGGATGCAACGGTCTACCTCCTGTTGGAGTCGTTATTAGGACACAACTGCATCGCCACGCGATCCGTTGCCACCGTGGGGACCCTTGAACCCCCTAGCGTCAAACCACCATCAAGGGTGGTGAGGGAGAGGACCGCAGCAGATTCGGTTTCCTTTCCTGCAGTAAAAGGTGGCCGTCCCCGACCTGGTGACTCCTGCATCGCACCTCCAGGAAGAAAGTCACCGTGATGCGGGGCGCTGAATACCCAAGTGCGGACCACCACGATAACCATCGTAGCACCGTTGAGGGCTCTGGAACACAGACGTGGTATTCTTCCACCCTTCGAGCCCCTACACCCCGTACGCGTCTGTATAAGGCAATATACCATTATGCTCTGGATCCATTCGGCATTGCTACAGTCCGTCGGAGGAAGCAGCGCAGCCTAACATCTTGGTGCTCCTCCAGAAAGCTCTCGCTCCGAAAGTGCCTCCGATGCCGCAATCGGTAATCTGGTCGTTGTAGGAGCCGCCAGGATACGGCTGGTACACTCGACTTGTAGAGAGCCAGCACGTTCCTTTGGCAGCTCGACTGGTTGCGAAGCGCAAGAGGAGCGATTGTCCCCCGAGGGTTGGTTCCCTGGAGTGTTTGCCATCACTGTTACCCTCAGACTGCCCGTGCTACTGCATGAAGTAGCCCCCGCCTGACTGCCGCCATGACGAGAACTAGATCGAGGCAGAAGCAACGGAGCTCTGCCCCTTTGAGGAAACGGAGCTTGGCCCGTGACTCCGAGATTAACATCTTCTCGCAATGAGAACATGACTCATCCACAAACACCACCTCAGCGTGCTAGATGCCCAGGCATGTGAGGTCGCGATTTTGACCATCACCCGGCGCCAGGTAACGTCCGCATCCAGAACGCCCGGGTGATACATTGCCTATAGCAAGACCCACATCATCTTTACAAAGACATAACGTCAAATTTGCCATGCAACATCGTCTTTAAAAAGACGCACTCCGTAATTTGCTCGTTTAGGGACTAGCTCTTTTTAGCGTTGCTGACAGGCGCATAGGGGAGATGGCCTTCTTCAACACAACATGGGATGCAGTCCTGATGTGTTCAACACCACTCGACACCGGGAAACCCCCCCGCTGAGCGCCGTACCAGCCAACACGAGACTCTCAAACTCGAGCGCGCTGAACTCGTCAGGTCTTCTTTCACTCAAGAGTAGGTCATGACATAACGATGTGATCGCTCTGGGCTTGCTGAAGCGAAATCTGAATATTGAGCTGCATTCTGCTGCCTAGTTATACTCTCGCTGCAATCAGTGGCAGCTGGATGCAATCTTCGCATGCCAATGTGCATTGGCTCGTTTAGGTTACACTCAAAGTAGATTGGTCTCTCTAAGCGAGATCCCAAAGTCGGTCATTACCGACGTGACGTCGGGAAGAGACCTATGAAAGTGATTTTTGTGACAAAGTAAACGCATTTAAAATGGTAAATATAGGAGGAATATTTCAAAATCTTTTATATGTGCCAAACTTCCTTCTGCCAGCTGGTGACGCTATGACTATAACTGAATGTGGGCAGTTAGATGTCTTTAGGCCGGGACTTTTATCAAAAAGTTAATTTGAACATGTTGTTCATGGAAGTTGTTGAAACACAGCCATACAATGTCCGATCTGGCACCTGCTGGCAACAGGAAATTACTTGTTTTACACTAACTTAAACATGCAAAGTCCAATCTGCCCCAAACTTCACATATTTGGTACAAGTCCTAGTCTGAAAACATCTACATGCCAATAATCAGTTATAATTTATAGCGGCACCTGTTGGCAACAGGAAATGTCATGTTTTACACTAACTAAAATATGCAATGCCCAATCTGCCCCAAATTTTTTGTTTGATAAGAGTTCTGGCCTGGAGACATCTAAAGGCTAATATTCAGTTATAATCATAACGCCACCTGTTGTCAACAAGATTGCCATGTTTCACACCAACTCAAGCATAGCATGTTTAATCTGAACCAAACTTCACATGTTTGATAAAAGTTCTGGCCTGAAGACATCTACATGCCAACATTCAGTTAGTCATAGTGCCATCTACTGGCAGCAGGAAGTTTGGCACATATAAATGACTGACATATTCGTCCTATATTTACCACTTTAAATGCATATTGCCCACCGTTCACAGTTTTCCTGAGGCCACTGGGTGGAGATGGCTCCAGATGTGAGGGACCTTTCAACACTGCTTGCAGCTTTAATTATTATTATATTTATTCTTCTTATCATCAGTATGAGCTGTGAAAATATGGCCACAAGTTAAAATCTTAACTATCTGATTTGGTTAGAAAACAAAACAAACAAACAAAAACTTATTGAGCCCTGAAGACAGCAAGGCAAAAAAAGAGACTTAATTTTGTTCTTATTGGTACTCTTGTCGTCCAGGATCATGTGGTCAGAATTATCAATGTGATGGCACAATAACAGATCACAATGTACATCACAGGATGAGAATGCCAGCAACCAGCGTATCTCTGGCTGCGTTCCAAACCGCATACTCAATGAGTACTTACTTAATGAGTGCTAAAAGAGTCTGTACTCTATAGCCTGGTCGCATTAAGTATGAATACGATCAGGATTTCATCTGCCATGTTGACGTTATCATGAACTTACGACGTTATAACAAGCGCAACAACTTAAAAGATACGCACAACAGGTTTAATTCATCTGTAAATATTTTGATGTTGATGAAACTTGCTCACTTTGTGGTCTTGTTGAAGACACAGCTGCCCTTTTATTTTGTGATTGTAGTATAACCAATACATTTTAGGTTGATTTAAGTTCTTATATTTTTAACCCTACTAATGTGACCCACAGTTTTATCCTTAAAGATATTTTTTATTACGAAAACCCAAAATCGTTATCTCTTGTATATGTTGTTAATTTCGCATTTTTTCACCCACTAGCAAGACCGGCTTAAATCTCCTTTGTTTTCCTCTGTTTCTTGTTGAATTTATCTCTCGTTTCATCCCTTAGGCATATAAATAACAAAAACAACAACAAAAAATTATATTTTTGATGCATTATGATTATATGAATAGCATGATTATTCAAATATATTTAACCTTGCCACTGTGCTTTTTTCTGTGTATGTGATCTCGTTCTATGATGTATGCAAACCCAGTATATTTATTATTATGGTTTAAATTATTATCATTTATGGCTGTCTGTAATGGATATCTATCTATATATATATAATTTATTTTATTTTTTTTACACTGAAAATCATGTTTTAGTAAAACAAACAAAATGTAATTTGTTTTGTCATATGCCATAGCTATGCATGAACACACACTAGACAAATGCAGCCAAGGTGAATACATCTCAATTTTCAGTCAAGCAACGAATTAATGCATAAGTTAATGAAATAATTATATTTTATTTACTGACAACAATAAACATGAATAAATGAGTAAAGGAATTAATAAAAGTAAGCATCACAATAAATACATACATATACAAGTCAACAATACATGAAACAAAGCTTTATTCAAAATTTTTGTTCTAATAATCACATATTTACAGGAGGTGAACCCATATCCTACTGCCATCTCAACACAGCTGAGGCAATTCTGCAGCTGACCACCATGTCCACCGCTGTGTAGCTCCAAACATTCGTGTGCCTGCTCTCCATGAGCATGACTACCTGTAAAACATTTACACAGGTTAAAACATTTTACAATTCATGTTGTCAGCTTTCCGTTTTCTCTTTTCCAAATTCATTTCTATGTTTACAATCATCTGCTAATTTTTTGTTAGAGCTCTAGTCTGTCAAATGGCTGAAAAACTCAATTTGAATTTTTTTACTTAAATATGATCAAAATTCAAATACTATTCAAATTTAAAAGGCATGATTTCAGTTAGAAGAGGATAAACGCTTTTGGCTTCTCTCTCGAGTCCACAAAGGTACGCATTTGAGCAATATTACTAATGGGCAGACAGGTTTATTCAAAAGCAGAATAGAAGTACACGGCGGGTATCTTTGAAAAAAGTGCATATGATTAAAAATAAGTGTTTTAAACCATTATAATTATAAAGTTGCTTACACATTAGAACAAACCCATCATGCATTACAGTGTTTACGGAATATTCATACGCCCCTAATTTTTCACTCTTTGTTATATTGGAGCAATTTGCTAAAATCATTTAAGTTAATTTTTTTTTTCCTCATTAATGTACACATAGCACCCCATATTGACAGAAAAACACAGACTTGTTGACATTTTTGCAAATTTATTAAAAAAAGAAAAACTGAAATATCACATGGTCCTAAATATTCAGACCCTTTGCTCAGTATTTATTAGAAGCAACCTTTTGATCTAAAACAGCCATGAGTCTTTTTGGGAAAGATGCAACAAGTTTTTCACACCTTTTTTGGATTTTTGGATTTGGGGATCCTCTGCCATTCCTTTTTGCAGATCCTCTCCAGTTCTGTCAGTTTGGATGGTAAACGATGGTGGACAGCTATTTTTAGGTCTTTCCAGAGATGCTCAATTGGGTTTAAGTTAGGGTTCTGGCTGGGCCATTCAAGAACAGTCACAGAGGTGTTGTGAAGCCACTCCTTCGTTATTTTATCTGTGTGCTTAGGGTCATTGTCTTTTTGGAAGGTAAACCTTCGGCCCAGTCTGAGGGTCCTGAGCACTCTGGAGAAGTTTTTCGTCCAGGATATCCCTGTACTTGGCTGCATTCATCTTTCCCTCTATTGCAACCAGTCTTCCTGTCCCTGCAGCTGAATAACACCCCCACAGCATGATGCTGCCACCACATGCTTCACTGTTGGGACTGTATTGGACAGGTGATGAGCAGTGCCTGTTTTTCTCCACACATACCGCTTAGAATTAAAGTTCTATCTTGGTCTCATCAGACCAGAGATCTTATTTCTCACCATCTTGGAGTCCTTCAGGTGTTCCATGCGGGCTTTCATGTGTCTTGCTCTTAGGAGAGGCTTCCGTCGGGCCACTCTTCCATAAAGCCCCGACTGGTGGAGGGATGCAGTGATGGTTGACTCTCTACAACTTTCTCCCATCTCCCGACTGCATCTCTGGAGCTCAGCCACAGTGATTTTGGGTTCTTCTTTACCTCTCTCACCAAGGCTATTCTCCCCCGATAGCTCTGTTTGGCTGGACGGCCAGCTCTAGGAAGTGTTCTGGTCGTCCCAAACATCTTCCATCTAAGGATTATGGAGGCCACTGTGCTCAAGGGACCTTAAGTGCAGCAGAAATTTTTTTAACCTTGGCCAGGTCTGTGCCTTGCCACAATTCTGTCTCAAAGCTTTTCAGGCAGTTCCTTTGACCTCATAAATCTCATTTGCTCTGACATGCACTGTGAACTGTAAGGTCTTATATAGACAGAGGTGTGTGGCTTTCCTAATCAAGTCCAATATGTATAATCAAACACAGCTGGACTCAATTGAAGGTGTAGAACCATCTCAAGGATGTTCAGAAGAAATGGACAGCACCTGAGTTTAATATATGAGTGTCACAGCAAAGGGTTTGAATACTTAGGATCATGTGATATTTCGGTTTTTCTTTTTTAATAAATCTGTAAAAATTTCAACAATTCTGTGTTTTTTCTGTCAATATGGTGTGCTGTGTGTACTTTAATGAGGAAAAAAAATTACTTAAATGATTTTAGCAAATGGCGGCAACATAACAAAGAGTGAAAAATTTAAGCGGGTCTAAATACTTTCCGTACCCACTGTATGTATAGTGAATAACAAATTACCGAAAATTCACAAAGAGTACTTTTTTCATTTAAAAACTTGAGATGCTGTGGGATGCATTAATTTAAATTTACACTCAATACGTTATTATTGCATACTTTTTTATAATGTACTACAATACTGAGGTTGCAGATAATTGCCACTATTTGCAACAAGTAGTATACTTGATAGTAGAAATCCTGCTATTTTAACAGTGTAAATAGGTATTTGCACTTAGTGTAAATAGCATATTGCTAAAAAATACTGCTATTTTCACTTAGTGTAAATAGAATCCATTGCTAATACGAGATTTGAAAAGGGAGGAAAAAAAAGTTTGGCAAAAGATTGCGTCAAAAAGCCAAGGGCACACGCTTATCCATCTGCGCCACTGAAGCTGATGTTTTAAAGCCACTTTTAACTAAATGTAAATATACACTCCGTATTTTTAATTCCATAGTGAGGGCAATTCATACAATACATTTAAACTGAGCTACTTTAATACCATCTCCGAACTTTCTACCACGACTCTGCTGTTCTTCGGCTGGTTCTTCTCTGTATACGTTGATTGACAGATGTCTCGTCCAGTCAGCGGTGAGTAATCCCAAACCAATGGCGCTGTCTCAAACTATACCTACCTCTTCCGGTTTGTCTGATTTGTCGTTGTGTTTTCTGACTTGTTATAATGGTTTTTGAATTGTTGTTGTGCTTTCTGAATTGTTATTTTGTTTTTTAGACTTGCATTTGCGTTTGTAATTTGTTCTTTTGGTTTCAATTGTGATTTGCTTTGCACTTTGCACTTCACGGCCACCGTAGGATAGGCTAACAAAAGCATTAAGATGCAACGATACTTACATCGTCATCGCATCTCGTGCGCCACTGATAAGGCTGCCTGACGCACACCTAAAATTCTAATACAACGTTTTTTTGCATTCAAATGTGGATTTTTATTTTCAATTCGACGAATATTCGAAATTCTAATTTTTTTTTTTGACAGCCCTACAAAGCTTCATACTTTTGTGGTGTAGTGGCTAACAAGCAACGTGAGCTGAACAGGTTGCTGGTCTCACATGTGGCCGTTATCAAGTCTCTTTACTCCAGGTTGCTGCAGGGGGATTGAGGTCCCTGTAATAAGAACTGTAATGGAGACTGACTTTCAGAAGCTTCGTGACATTATTTGATGATTCTTTTGAAGCTTCTGAAACTCGAGCTCCATTGACTGATGTTGTATGAACAGAAACCAGCAGAGCAAACTTGACCAAACTCACATCCTCAATGTCTCTTGGTCTTCTTCTAGATGCTGTCATTGGCTCTGGGCTCATTGAGGATGAAGAGACCACAGCAACATCCAGTCCTGATGAGGTAGTAAGAGGTGGAGTGATGGAGCGTCTCATCCATGGCACTGGACCATTTCCAGGATGCTGCTGTGGACTTCTCCATCCTCACTGCTCACACCAGTCTGCAGACATTTCAGCTCCTGCAAAAATGCACAAATATAATACAAAAGCAATCATTTTAACAGCACAATGCCATTTGATTTCTGTATTAGAAGTAACAAAATGATCTTACTTTATATTTTTGATTCGGGTTTTCCCTTTTTTTCCGCAAAAGCTCTGCAGCAAATGCACAGAAATCAATAATAAGAAAAGTGCTGTAACACGCTTGTTTAGAAATTGCAATAATTCAAAAAAACCTACAACTTAAGATTTAAAAAGATATTTTATGAATTTTCTTAGTGTACTCACTGAGAGCCTTTGATGGCAGCATTCCTTCATCAGTAACTCTGCACCTGATAAACACACATGTGTCTCTTCGGTCCCTGTACATCAGCGAGTCAAGTCACCGCTCTGATTTATCTGCTCAATACTGCATTTACATGTTGAGGTAGCTGTGTCGCTTTTATCCAACACAAACGCTCCTCAATTTATCAGTAGAACTAATGGACAAATGAAACAGATAACTCATGTTTAGTTATTTTATGTTGATTTGTTTATTTACATTACTTACATTCCTCTAAAGCAGTGTTGACAAAAGTGAATTCTACTATAATAGCACACATACATCACTCAGATGTCTTTTCATGTTGTGATGTGCTAATCTGCAATTCTTTTAGAACATTTTCCGGTCAGATGTTAAATAGACATATTTAAGATGTATATGGTTTATGTAAATCCACTTTGGAGACAAACATGTGCTTACTGGAGCTCCCCTGTTAGCTATACATAATAAAACAAGTTTTTACAGCAACATCACAACTATACCATTTAGCATCTTTACACTTTCAACAATTTAACAGTTTACTCTAGAGTAGTTTCAACAAAATGTTCTTGTAACACAGGGGGACCGTGTTTGTTTATAATACTCACATTTTGTAAACAACCCGCGTGCTCGGTCTCTCTTCTCCGCTCTGTTCGATGGGACGTATCCCCTCCTCCCGTGGCTTCTGGGATAGACAGTGTCCATCGATGAGCACTCATGAATCAGAGACATCCGGGATTTCCCCGCCTACTCCTTTATGAATACGTGGTTTCGGACATACTACCTCTCTTCACGTCCCTTTTCTCCTACTATGGCATAGTAGTAGGTACGTCTGCATATTCGGGGGTCGCAACACAAGTAAAACAAAACCTACGGTCCGATCTCGTGAGAATTAGTACACAATGCAGGTAATTCTCGCCTACTCTTTCACGAATACTAAGGATTCGTACATACTTATTATTTTCACCTACTGTAGTTTCGCCTTCTATAGTAGGGAAGTCTGCGGTTTCGAATGCAGCCTCTGTGTCTGAGTGAACCTGCCACTCTGAGGCATCTGAATCTCTTTTTCAGAAATGCAAAAGTAAGCATTTAGGGACACTGACAGTCGACATGATTCATTTCAATAATCACAATCTCCAAGGCACTGCAAACACACAGAAAACTCATTCACACTTTAGATAACACACAGGTAGGAACTGGGTCAAAGAATGTCAGATATTGCTGAAATGTTTTCAACGAATAATTCTCTCTTTTATATGAGACCTTCAACTAGATACAACAGACATCAAGAAAACACTTTATACTAGCATTTTGGCCGTTTATTAGTACTTATAAAGCACATAATAAAGCCTAATTCTGCATGACCATATTCTAGATCCCTTTAACACTACCCCATAGCTAAACTTAACAACAACCTTACTAACTAGAAGTAGCAAGTTAGGAGTTTATTGAGGAAAAACTCTTAATAGTTAATAGTAAATATGTGTTCCATAATCTAAAGTGTTACCTCCATCATATGCTGATATAATACTGATAATAGCTCTGTTCATAAAGCTAGGCATTATATGAGCACTCCTAAATTATAAAGGAACATCACATTTACACTTTGTGAAAAACATTTCATTCAAAAATACATGTAATTAATAGTTGACTCTTTTTTCCTTTATTGTGTGCTTCTCATATTGCTGCATGACTACGATAATATTATTTGTTTTAATATTTGTTACAATAGTTGATTTCCCCAAATGTATTTCCCAATATTGATTTTGATTCAAATGTACATTAATATACTTATTTTGAATAGGGCAACTGCAGGCCAAATGATTAACTGTACATAGTTACATACCCGAAACAAGCTGAGAAGCATGATCCTGTATTACTTTACTGCAGCAACACGATCACAAATCTGTCAACACTGCACAATGACTCAGAATGAATGTTCTGGAACAAACTAACCTGGAACATGCTTTACTCATATGAAACAGAACAGAGAAACTAACAAGATGCCAATCATTCCTTTCTCTTTTAAAGCAAAGATGGTGGAATGCCATCCTGGACTGTATTGGATAAAGACAAAAAAAATGGATGGGATTCTGCCTTAGAAGGGAGCTGCCTATGCAGATGATACAGGTGAAGTGTTGCGATTTAAAAATGTTTTTTTTGTTGTTGTTTTTTTAACATTACCTGACATACTGCTGTATATTAGGCCTTCAACATCATGTTGTCATCCACGGACTCGCTGATATCTGACACACAAAGTCAAAAGAAAAACAACAAATAAGAACACAGCAGAATTAATGCAGTAATCATAAAAAAAATCCTTCCTGTGTTCTGACAACACCTCTGTTCTGTGGCTCAGAATGAAATTTTCCATGGCTTACCTTGTTCTTTGTGATATCGGAGTCGTTCCAGAGTGGTTTGGAGCAGCAGAGGCTGAGGAGACATGCAGAATGAGAGAGTTACACTTACATAATGCATGAAAACAGTCTTCATCAGAGGAGGGCAAATGAGGATATGCATTAAACACTGTGCACAGCAGAAGTACCAAAGACTAAACTGTTCATGTTATTATTGGTGTTTGGTACACTTGCTCTTACTTTTTTCTCATACTTAGGGTTGATCTGAACAAACTAGTTTTGCACTTTAGCTTGCATGGCATTGGCATACACTTAAAAGGTTCACGCGAAAGAAAACCGAAATTCTGTTGATCTACTGGAACACAATAATTCTGAAATAAAAGAGCACGACGCTCGCAATGCCAAGGTCATAGGTTTGATTCTGAAGGAATGCTAGAACTCCTGGATGTCAAGATCCTGAGTGCGATTCGAGTCATTTTGTGTAAAAGCTTCTACAAAATGCAAATAGTAAAAAGGGCATTTATTAAAACTAAGCTGCACAAAATTACTCTATGAACTTCTGCAGATTCTTGACATCAAACTATTTGCGGTTTCTGGCTGTGCAGTGCTTGAAGTTAGAAACACACTGGAAACAAGTGACAGGTTTATTTGAACAAGATCTCTGATGTCACAAGAGTTTGAGTGGTTGAGTGCTGATTATTTTATGAATCTGTAAAAATGTAAGATGCTGTTATTGAGGGACAGACCAGTCCATATCAGACTTAACAGCAGCCTGGCAGTACTGTTACTCATTTCACAATGAAAATAACACAAATGGAGATATTTTGAAGAATGTTGGGAACCAAACAGTTGACGGTAGCCATTGACTTCCATGGTATTTTTTCCATGCTACTGAACTCAGTGGCTACTGTCAACTGTTTGGTTACTAACCTTCTTAAAAATATCTTTTGCGGCGTTCAACAGAAGAAAGAAACATACAGATTTAACGATGATGATAAAAATAGAACAAATAATTTATAATAGAAAACTCACATGCAAGACAGCGTGTTACACATGAACAATAGGCCTACCAGACAAAAGAAAGGTGAAAACAGAGCAACTTAATTACTGGGCAAATGAGGGAAATAATGACCAACACCGGAGCAGATCAAATTAATAACCACAGGAAACTACTGAAAACAAATTAAAAGACCACGATAATGAGAACAACAACAGAAAGACTAAAAGCCAGTGACAGTGAGTAAATAATGACAGGATTTTTTTTATTTGTGGGTGAACCATCCCTTTAACAGGCTACATGTAAGAAATAAAAGATCAATCTATCACTTTATCACTATACTTTTTTGAAATCTTAAAAAGTATGAAGTTTACCAAACACAGAAAGTACACCTAGGTTACTTAGGACACTTAGGTTAATGGTTTAGAACAAATACCGCTTGAGGAATATCATTACTGCGCTGGAACACAAATACTGTAAAAGAAGTTTCTGTTGTCTCTCAGACAGAGGGTAAAAGTGCAGAGTGTGAAACTCTAACCGCTGTTGTTACAGGACACACTGCTGCCAAGAGAAAAAGGCTCATTTCACCACAGAATGACGCCGAGTACACCACACACAACAGACTGAACAAGAGCAACGGAAACTGACACCGCTTCCCTCAGAAAGATGCGAATTTCCCAGAAAACAAATCTACAAAGATAAAGATAAGACTTTAAATTACAAGATCTACTGAGCTTCTACTTTAAAACCCTTGCGAAATCAAACAATATGGTTGCCAGAAGTGTGCAGCTTTTCACTGGAGAACCTGCAGCCTATATACAGTATATACAAATATGTGCAACAACTAGCAAACCATTATTCTGGAAAACATCTGCATCTACAGTTCTTTGTCAAAATGCTATATTTACTCACATGCAAATATAAATACCTGCCACCACGGGCAAAGTTATTTAGCAAACCATAGTGAATAGTTGAGACAAAACAGTGGCAACAATGGGCAATCAATCAATTACAGCTGTCTTTTTAAGGAAGACTAAATGTGATTATTCATATTCAATTTTGTGAACGGAGAAAGTAAATTAAAGTGGAAAGACTTTTAGATTGCAAAACAAATCATTAATGACATTGACTGAGGTGTTGCAGATGTTTCTAAGAGGTGAGACACTTTATATTGAAGATTGTTATAATAATGGAAATGAATAAGGATTAAGAAAGTCATTTGGGATGGGTCATACGACACCAATTATAATTCCCATAATAAGGTCCCTCCAGTCATTATTCAGCAGCTATCGCTTCGCTCAGGAACTAATCACCCACCTCCATCCCCAGCTCCTCCTCTCGTCCAGTCAGGACTTGGCAGGACTATATCATTGAGTCAGACCATTGAGATCAGGTGGTAAAATAATCCATAGAACATTAGGATCTGCTACATTTATCATTGAAGGTTGGTTCTGTTCTGTTTACCCTAGGGGGCTTATTTATGCTTTCCCTGCTCCTATCCATGCTAGGCTGCGTTGATGGGCAGGGAGTGTTTGCCCAGAACGGAACCATTCCCCCAACCTAAAATGTATGCTAATCATAAGTTATATTGACGATAGTGGTCCTGACAGAACTAATTTATCCTCAGTAGAAATCTGTTAAATGCTAGTCTGTTATTCCAGAAGCAGTTAACAGGAAATGACACTTTATCAGATATGACGTTCTTTGAAGCAGCATATCACCACACTTGCTTCACGCTGTGCTTCCTCATACCTCTGAACATATGCAACCACATACATGAATGTCCCACACCGAATGAGTAGCACGATAAGTCACACGGCCCTGGCATTTCCCTGACTGCTCAACCTCTATTCATGAGCTGTAATGAGGGAATACATCTTCAAAGCTTGATAACTTAACTTCAGATTTGGCTCACCCTTCGTACTGCACTGCATGTAGTTCTGCGTATTTTTGCAACTTTGAAGCCCCCTACTGCTAAGTAAGTGTAATTCACATAAATATATCTATAAATCTATAAAATCCATAAATGTGTCGTAGTTACAGCGGATACTAGATGTTCCTTTTGCCTTTGTTTCTGCCGTAAAGTAATTCGCCCTTTCCACAGATTGCTTTACGGCTCATCAAACTTACATGCTCTCAGAACAGATGTTTGGGGTGCATTCGTCATACTACATTTCTTTTACCCCTCCTGCAACGGCGCCATTCCAACTGCTAGGCTCACACACTTCGTCTGAGCACCAGCTCGTGCGTCCGCCCTTGCTTTCGACAACTGGCATTCCTTCCAGTGTACGCTTTTGACAAGACGTGCTCTCGCGACTTATTATGTCATGCGGGTAGACACCATTGGCTGGCTCTTTATCCAGCACAAAAAGGCTGGTGTGAACCGAATTTCATTTAATAAGGATCTTCCAGTGATCATTGTAGCAGTAATATAGGCCCAGCAAAGCATGTCAGATTGTAGTGATTTGCTGTTTGCTGCAAAATGCTCCGAACTGGCCTGCCATTGTGGGTTTTTGGTTCTGTGCAACTGCAGCTCGTATGTTTACTATCTCTTAATTCCCTTTTGTAATCATCTCTAATTCACTACTTCTCGCTCACATTTACTTGATTTGCTAAATTAGTTTTGGTGAATAGTATGCTTAGACAATGCAGAAAACATGCAAAATAAATGATTATATCAGTGGCACAATTCATTTTTAAAGATTTCCCACTGAGTCTTTATTATCAACATGTTGCATATATGCATTCTGCTTTGCATTCAGCAAGTTTCCTCCAACTTTGTATTTGAAACGCCTACAGACACGCACCATCCTATAGGTTATTTTGCATGTGTATTGAGGTCAGTCTCTCATGCAGTGTTTCACTGACCCTTTTATTTAACACAATGTGAAAATATTTACATTTTAAGACTACAGAACATTCATCAACCCTACTCTCGTAATACTAAATTTATGTTCCTTGAGCCCTTCAGAGGCATTTCTGTAATGTGTGCACACGATTGCATGCATGTTTATGTGCATCTTGACCGGGGTTGGAAATTAATTGGGGCTTGAGGCGAAAATTCCTCCAAAATGAACAAAAGTGGATCCCCAGTTCAAGATAAGGTGGCAAAAATGTATCTAATAAGAAAAAAACGTGGTTTTTGGGCCCTAATTCAGACTTATTAATTGAATAGTTAATTCATAACAAGATGGCGCTCTGGATGAAGATGGCGGCCTCCGTGGCGTGCTCTGCAGTTGTTTTTGTTAGTTTGTCCTGCCTTTAGTTATATGCCTGCAATCAGTTTCACCAGAGACGAATTGCTGGACATTCGGCACTACACATCACCCGATATATTACCGGTTTTCGACTATTCTGATGATTTGCTGGACATAGCAGTTGGCGGATCAGCTGCGCTGATCAAGCGCTTCAGGACGCGCAGACGGGGGAAGCAAGCCGGCGCCCTCGTGAAGCTCAGGCAGCGCGGATTCAGAACGCTGTTGCTGAGCATCCATATGGCGAATCTCTGCTCTCTACCCAACAAAACGGACTAACTTTTTCTGCTCTCCCGGACAAATAAGGATTCTCACACTCTGCTGCTCTGTGTTTCACGGAAAACTGGCTGAATGACGCTATACCGGACAGTGCGTTAAATCTGCCAGGCTTTCAGCTGTTTAGAGCGGATCGCGACGCAGAATCAACGGGGAAAACATGCGGCGGCGGGACATGCTTTTACATCAAACGAAAGGTGGTGTACAGATTTACGTTGTTAAAGAAGAGTGCTGTCCTATCTAGAAGCGCTTTTTCATTAACGTAAGCCTTCTAAGTGCCGTCAGTAGTTTTTCTCGTTCTTCACGTGAGGGTTTACATACCTCCATCAATGCATGTGGCTCTTATATTTCTACTACCAGGTTTGAAAAAACACCCCACCCCGCCCCCTCTTTTTACTCAAATCGTGAAGCGAGGTCGCCAGGTCTTCCGAAGCAGAAAAGGAGAAATGCACCTAGGCCCCAGATGTGTTACCGGCGGGGCCTTCTGAAATCCTGTGCTGACGCTCACACTAGAGGTCCACCACTGCCGACCGTTGCTCATGTACGACACGAACCACGTCTGCCAGTCACAGTCAGCGCTGACCTGGGATTGTCTCTATGCTTCGTCCTCGATGCCAGAGGGCCGGGACAAGGTAGACAGCAGAGTCGAAGGTCGCGCACGGATTCACACTGGGGTACGAGCGAAGTAGAGAGATGGAAGTAACTGTAGACTAAGAGAGAGAAAAGTACTTCGAGAGAAGAAAAAGATGAGGTGCAGAATATAATGTGGGAAGGAGCCTTAACCGAGAACTGAGAGGGACCGTCGAGCGGCAGATGATGTTCACACAGAAAGACACAGGGGGTCAAAGTGAGGCCGGGAACCAAAACGCACCAAACGACTCTGCGAGGGAACCCATAGAGAGACGGGAACCTGCAGAGGGGGATTAAAGTGATCACACACTCAAGGGTCTGGACAAATGTAGAAATAACACGGAGACAGCACAGTCCAGAATAATAAAGGCGAAGAAGAATGAGCTAAAGTGAAAGAGGAGGGGAAAAGGAACAGGACAAGAAAGAAACGAAGCCCTCAGAAAAAAAAGAGAAGGAGAAAAGAACGAGAAACAGAAAAAGTTGAAAATGAAAGAAGGGCGAAAATAGATGCACAAAAAACATACAATACAAAAAAAAACCTACAAAAAAAAGCATCAGATAAACAAACCAGAAAACACTATGTAACGAGAAACCTAAAAAGTATAAAAAACAGTCTCCCCTAAAAGTTGCAAGACACACACACAATAACGACACATGCGAGACAAACAAAACAAACTGGGGTTAAGAACAGGACAGTCGTCACAACAACCGAACAACAACAAAAAAGAGATCATGACGAAAAAAAACCCTGCTCATACCCCAACAACAATCAGAAAAAGGGAAAAGATCCACAGGAAGAAGTCGCAGGCTCTACCAACACAACCCACAATACCTAAAACAAACACACAAGGACAAAAGCGGGTGGACCACAATGAAGTGAACATATAGCAACAAACAAGTTAAAACACAAGTCTCAACAATGAGACATAATCAAAGAAAAAAGAGGCGGATAATACCAAGGATCCAAGAAAGCAATAATATAGTTAAGAGAACTAAAAAAGCAATCAAAGAATACAGAGTTATGTCCGAACGCTAGCGAATCATTTCAACCAACTTCTCTCCAAACCAGACCTCACGTGAGCAAAGGCTAACAAAAGCACCTACCCCTCCACATCCACACACACCCCCTTGACTTGCAATCGGTCCTCTACAACTCTGCACCAGAACCCAAACACATTTTTTTTCTCTTCCCTCAGCCACTCTCAGACCGCATACTTGAACACACAACACTATTCAACACCCATACACTTTTATCTAACACCCAAACACTTATCCTACACTTAAATTTGCACCATATAACCTTACTACAACAACGTCTAGTCTAGACCGGCACATACCATTTGTCAATTATATATTTTATCATTTATTACTTTTCTATTTGTTAAAGGTTAGTATCTTTTTGTAGCTGTCGCGTCACGGCGGAGCTTCATTCACTAAAACAAATTCCTCGTATGTGAAAACCTGGCAATAAAAGTTCATTACATTTATGTCTCACATAATTGTGACATGAATCAAATTCAAGTAACCCCTTCCAAGGGCCCTCGATGATCTCTGTGTGTTTGTGCTTGGTCTGCAGTTCAGAGAACTCATTGTCATGACTTTAAACCCCAAAACAGAAACGTTTTATGACAGCTTTTCTTGGAAGAGCCACAGGGCCAAACTATGACTTATTCACTAAAACAGATGCAAACAAAGACAAACACACACAGGTGAACAACAGACCTGTGAGTTCAGCGTCAAGGAATAACATCAAATCAGACACAGTGAAAAAAAAATGCTCATTTGCTTTTCATTCATTCACTTTGCTTTTCATTAGATTTTTAGTCTTTAAAAAATGTGGCAAAATTCAGCTAGATAGGTTCACCATCTTGAGTCAGTACTGTATGTTATTCCCATATTAGAGCAACGGAGAAACAATGTGGAAACAGAGAGGCATGTCCCCCAAACAAGTCACAATGAGAAATTTATAATTGTAGGGTGTTGTAATAAAAAAGATGATGTTTTAATTATGTAGTGCCTTTCCCAAGCTCACAGTTGATTTACAATAAGTAATTAAAGGGATACTCCACCTAAAAGTGTTTCATCATTCACTCAACTACCCTCACGCAGTCCCAGACGTATGACTTTCTTACTTTAAATTAAAACAAACAAAGATTTGCAGAAATATATTCCCTCTTTGTAAGTCCATATAATGCAAGTGTACTGGACCTCCATATCTGATGCTTCAAAACCATCACACAACTGTAATCTATAGCAGTTGATGAATCAATGTCCTAAGGTCAAATGATTGGTGTAAGACAAATACTAATATATTATGCTCTTGAGTTAAAATAAGCAAGCTAACATGCAGTATTGCCATCTATATCTGTCATTCTATGGACATGGTCAGGATGATCTGCTGAAGTTCAAACTGAGCATCAGAATGGGGAAGGAGTTGATTTAAGTGACTTTGAAGTGACAGGCTGGTCTGAGTATTTCAGAAACTGCTTATCTGCTGGATTTTTTTTTTTTCACACACAACCACCGTAGGTTTACAGAGAATGATCAGAAAAAGAGCAAATAGACAGTGAGCGGCAGTTCAAAATGAAATGAAAATGCCTTGTTGATGCCTGAGGTCAGAAGAGAATGGCCACACTGGCTCAAGCTGATAAGAATACAGTAGGTATGCAGAAGAGCACTGACTTCAGATGAATTGGAAGAAAAAGTTTTTTTGTGGTGTTGGAAACTTTCTAAATCTTTTTTTGCAAAACTCCAGTTCAGCTGAAGTGAACACTTGTAGAAGTAAAACACCAATAACTTTTATTTTACAGTGGCAGATTATCAAATAATTACTGTAAGTCTTATTTCCATCTAGTTCCTTGCACAATTCTATGCTATGACCTCTAAACAATAGTGCATGATTTCTAGACTAATACATTTTCACATTTACATCACATAGCTTGGAATCCAATGGAGGATACCAACAGTGTCCGTGGAGAATCTAGTGACACCAGAGAATAACACGTTATTTTACAGCTGAAGAACAATCTCCAGGCTCTAGCAGATACTGAGAACCTCAAGCGGCCAACATAGGACCTTAACATTAAGTGGTAGCAGTCCAAGCATATCTGAACCAGTGAAGCATGCCATAAGAAGCCTGAACACATAAAAGAAAATGCAAACCAGTTTTCTTCATGATTTGCTTGTAATATTGTCCATGTCCTTCATATTACAGCCAGGCATAACCAGCAGTTACCAAGGGGAACAAGGCAGGTGTAATAATGGCGCTTTTTTCCACTGCATGGTACGTCATGGCAGGACCTCGCTTTTTGGGGTGTACGATACCTGGTACTTTTTTCAGTACAACCTCGGCTGAGGTTCCAAGCGAGCCACACAGTTACCAAAATGTGAGGTGTAAACCCTGCTGATCACTGATTGGCCGGAGAGAATCGTCACTATCTGTGCCATTGAACTTGCGACTTGAGACACTAGAGCCGCTAGATTAAATCATCACAGCCAGCGAGGATCGAACAACTTTTTTTTTAACGAACGCAACAGTTTCGAACGAGCACACTTTTTTAAAACAACAAAATAATGGCTGTTTCTTGGTCTGTTGAGTAAGTACAGACGTTCCTCTCGTTGACAGCCGAGGAGCTGATCCAGCAAGAGCTTGATCGGACGATGCGGAACGAAAAAAAGTTAAAAACATCCACATGTCGAGAATGAAGAACACAATTCATCGATTTGCTCCATTGTTGTGTGTTTGTTTGTATCGTGTTTACGATGATGTCATGGCAGTAGAGGCGGTTGCATCTTTAAATAAATCAGGTTATAAGTCCCCGCCCACTCCTCAAAGCCTGTACTAAACTGCAGTGGAAATGCAAACCGAGCTGAGCCGTACCATGCAGTGGAAAAGCGCCATAAGATCACCAAGATTGTCTGTGGAAAGTATAGAGGAACAACTGATTTTCCAATCACAGACAAGCAGGGGTGACTTCTTACATCAAAAGCAGAACAAGAAGCTCAATGGCCAGAGCACTTTAGTGAAATCTTATATAAACCACCACCAGGGATCCAAGATGTCTGCCGAGAGCAGAGATTATTTGTTAGGCTCCACACCTGCTCTTTTGTACCAGCCTTTCTTGCGAATTCTGGTTGGATTGGTCTACATTCAACAGTTTTATTTCTTTTATAGGAAAGAAATCAACATTTATTCATGGAAAAACTCAGGATTACCAGCTTTAAACCACAACATGGGAGTAACAATATGTGACTGCACATGGCTGATCTGTTTGTTGGACTCTACATCTGCTCTTCGACTTTCTGTACAAGCTTTGTTTACAAATTCTGGCTGGTTTGGTTTATATTTTCAACAGTTTTATTCTGAGGAGAAAGAAACCAATAAATCTTCTGGTGAAAAACAGGAATTTCAGACCCCAGTTTTGGAGACAAAGGATATGTCAGCATATGGCTACTTTGTATGTGGTTTCTTTGTTTCCCATTTGGTCAACGCCTGAGGTCTGAAGGGCGTCTGGGCACTGGTGGACACACATGGTGCTGAAGCGGTGAGGCCTTCTACAGGCCTTGCACAGGACAGTGGCTCCTTCATGGAATTTAAACAGAATTCAATCATTGCTGGAACAGCAGAAGTGGAAATCAGTGATCTTTTGTTTGTAAATGATCAGGAGACCATGGGAAATGCCTCGCAAAAACTAGCCCCCAACTCTGCTCTTCACATATAAACAACATGTCTATAGTGGAACAATTTGGTAAAAAGTCGGTTGGTAAAGGATTTTTTGGGTATGCAAGTGCGCAAGAAAAAGAGAATTGAAATACTTTCAAACAGTGAATCATGCAAAAGTGATCTGGGACATAAAGTCAAAATCTGGCATATGTGGTACTAAAAAAAATATACAGTGGGTACGGAAAGTATTCAGACCCCCTTAAATTTTCACTCTTTGTTATATTGCAGCCATTTGCTAAAAATAATTTAAGTTAATTTTTTTTTCCTCATAAATGTACACACATCACCCCATATTGAAAGAAAAACACAGAATTATTGACATTTTTTGCAGATTTATTAAAAAAGAAAAAAAACTGAAATATCACATGGTCCTAAGTATTCAGACCCTTTGCTCAGTATTTAGTAGAAGCACCCTTTTGATCTAATACAGTCATGAGTTTTTTTGGGAAAGATGCAACACGTTTTTTACACGGGATCCTGGATTTGGGATCCTCTGCCATTCCTCCTGCAGATCCTCTCCAGTTCTGTCAGGTTGGATGGTGAACGTTGGTGGACAGCCATTTTTAGGTTTCTTTAGAGATGCTCAATTGGGTTTAAGTCATGGCTCTGGCTGGGTCATTCAAGAATGGTCACAGAGTTGTTGTGAAGCCACTTTTTCGTTATTTTAGCTGTGTGCTTAGGTCATTGTCTTGTTGGAAGGTAAACCTTCGGCCCAGTCTGAGGTCCTGAGCACTCTGGAGAAGGTTTTCATCCAGGATATCCCTGTACTTTGCCGCATTCATATTTCCCTCGATTGCAACCAGTCGTCCGGTCCCTGCAGCTGAAAAACACCCCCACAGCATGATGCGGCCACCACCATGCTTCACTGTTGGGACTGTATTGGACCGGTGATGAGCAGTGCCTGGTTTTCTCCACACATACCTCTTAGAATTAAGGCCAAAAATTTCTACCTTGGTCTCATCAGACCAGAGATCTTATTTCTCACCATCTTGGAGTCCTTCAGTTTTTTAGCAAACTCCATGCGGGCTTTCATGTCTTGCACTGAGGAGAGGCTTCCGTCAGGCCATTCTGCCATAAAGCCCCGACTGGTGGAAGGCTGCAGTGATTGTTGACTTTCTACAACTTTCTCCCATCTCCCTACTGCATCTCTGGAGCTCAGCCACAGTGATCTTTGGGTTCTTCTTTTCCTCTCTCACCAATGCTCTTCTCCCCCTATAGCTCAGTTTGGTCGGACGGCCAGCTCTAGTAAGGGTTCTTGTCGTCCCAAACGTCTTCCATTTAATGAATGGAGGCCACTGTGCTCTTGGGATCCTTAAGTGCAGCAGAAATTTTTTTGTAACCTTGGCCAGATCTGTGCCTTGTCACAATTCTGTCTCTGAGGTCTTCAGGCATTTCCTTTGACCTCATGATTCTCATTTTCTCTGATATGCACTGTGAGCTGTAAGGTCTTATTTAGACAGGTGTGTGGCTTTCCTAATCAAGTCCAATCAGTATAATCAAACACAGCTGGACTCAAATTAAGGTTTAGAACCATCTCAAGGATGATCAGAAGAAATGGACAGCACCTGAGTTAAATATATGAGTGACACAGCAGTTTTCTTTTTATAAATCTGGCAAAAGATGTAACAATTCTATCTGTGTGTTTCTTCAATAGGGGTGGCTGTGGGTACATTAAGATGAAAAAAATCACTTAATTTCTTAAGCCAATTGCCAATATACAAAGAGTGAAAAATTTAAGGGGGTCTGAATACTTTCCGTACCCACTGTATATCTACAAAACTACAAACATATTTATCTTTAAAGGTTTAAGGAATAAAGTGGTTAGTGAGCTAAGAAAAGTAAAGTCATCTTATTTCAAGCAGTTGTTTGCTGACTCACAGGGCAATAGCTTATTTAGAAACATATGAATAAATTAACCAATCAGAACTTCAGTCAAAGTAAGGACTTAACAAAACTGAATATAAATGGAAAGGTCAGTACTCATACTTTGGAAATTGCAAATGAATTTAATACCTTTTTTATTAAATCAGTAGAAGAACTTGCAGCAAATTTCAATTCTGTTTATCACATGATGTAGTAAGAAATTCATCTTTTTATATTTCATAGGTTGATCAAGATAAAATCTGTAAAATTGTTAAATTACTAATAGCTCATTTGGTAAATGTATCTATTAAGACTGGTGAGTTTCCACAAAATTTAAAAACAGCTGTGGTGACCCCAGTTTTTAAGTTTGGAGAGACTGATAAGGTGTGTAATTAAAGACCCATTGTAGGGTATCAGAGCGAATCAGACGATTTAAGATTTGATCAGATTGGTGTTGAACAACCCAAAGAGCCGAATTCCACAAACAGGCCCAAGACAACTGATGTAATCTGTCAGTTGCTACAAAAAAACAGTAGTGATGAGGCAAAGACCAGAGGGGCAGTAAGTGGGAATTGTAGAGTTCGGAAATGCAGAACTACTGTGGGTCATCATCCTTTTCAGTGAAAGGTTTGCATCTATGGAACAGCATGCCTGTAGATTTAAAGTTGTAATTAGAACTCACAGTTTTCTCTACAAAGCTGAAACAATGGCTGAAATCTCTACAGCGATGTGAACATTGAGTACCTTAGGCTTATTCAGGCTGGTTAAGTTTACATTTTCTTTCTGTAGGCAGGATAATTTACATTTTATGCTTGTGACTTTGTATAAAGTTACATATGTGCTTAGGTATGTTAATATGGTAACATATACTCACATATTTATCTGTATATACACATGTGTACTTATACTTGTTTAGTTCCTTGATGATTGTGTTTGGTTTTTATTTGAATGTTTTGATTTCATGTAAAAGCCTAACCAGGGACGAGGGCTGTAAACTAGCTTTATGCTATATGCCCTATGTGCACGTCATCTGTTGTCTGTTTGTAACAATGCCTAGTGTATTGTACCTGTTAAATAAACAAACAATTAAAATAAAAAACCAACAGCAGAGGCTAATTTTCAAGAAGCAGAGATGTTAATGTTGCCCCACGAGAAAGGAGAAATCATCTCAGCCATCAGATTCGTCAAGAGGTTGTATTGACCATATATTCACATTGCAAAATTGCCCTCGGGACAAATCCTCAGTGAATACCTCGAAGACTGGACAAGTGCTTGGCATAGATCCCTATGGCCAGCTATGGACGTGTCAAGCCAGGACCAGCTAAGACCACAAAACAGTTTCAAGCAAGAGGGGCGATCATATGCTTGTGGCCATTGATATAAATGTCTTGACCTGCTGGACGGACTACAACTCTTCCTTTCCCACCTAATACCAGAATAACGAATCTCGATCTTCAAGCAGACAGAGCTGGATGCAAAACATTTTGAATAACATCAATCCATAAGTTTCGTTTCCTTGCTGCTTTCAATTTGGCTTGCTTAGTTGAGGTTTAAAAGACTATTAATAATCAGTAAAGTTATTGATTGACTGCACTGACACTACTGGATGAGAACAAAACTTGAATTGAATTTAGCTGGATAATGACAATATTGTATTCTGTAGAACTGCTTCATAGCTGAATCCAATTTGTTTCACAATTGGCAAATTGTGCGTCATCAACACTTAACCTGAACTGAATCATCACTGAAATATCTTGAGCTGAATAATGAATTTATTGTCTTGTTAGAGCCGCTTTACCTTTATTTTCTTAATATAGTGCTTTATACAATACTGATTGTGTCAAAGCAGCTTTACAGAGTCAAACAGGAAAATAGTTTGTCAACAATGCAAGAAGACAATAACAAAAAGCCAATTTTTCAGTTGAAGTCAGTTCATTGAAGATTCAGTGATGCCATCATCCAGTTCAGCTCTCTTCCAATAGTGTCTGTGCAATCAAGCTGACATTATTGCCAGAAATTAAGCATCCCCAACTAAGCAAGGCAAAGGCAACAATGGCAAGGAACCAAAACTCTATCAGTGACAGAAATGGAGAAAAAACCTTGGGAGAACCAGGTTCAGTCCAGGGCCAGTTCTCCTCTGGCCAGACAGAACCAGCATGATGTGGTTTAATTCCAAACACAGGTCAGATTGAGCAGAGGATGCTTTACAGCAGTCTCATATTTGATTAAATTTTCATAATTTATTCTGCTATTTTCCTGTATAAATAAAGGTGACTTCACTTGACACTACTCTAACCCCTCACCAATTAAAGCTGAAACGGTGGCAAAAACGTGTGGCGGTCCAATACAGTAATAACACTAACATGAGACTGTATCAAAGTTGTGGCCTTTCCACCTTACTTTATGGCTCTGAATGTTGAAGAATGACAGAGAACAACTGGACCAAACTGCCAACTTTCCATACAAGGAACCTCCGGGAAATTCAGCAAATATTCTGTCCGGAATCCATCTCTAACCAACAACTACTCACGCAGTGCAAGCAAGAAAGTAAGTATGGACACTATTACCAAGAGACGGCGATGGATATGTATTGGGCACATCATCCAAACAGAACAAGAATAGGCACCAGAGGGAAAATGAAAGTGAGGAAGACAAAAGACAACCTGCCGTTGAACAGAACTGAAGACCCAAAACCACAGCAGGGATACCACTCAAAAGTTGCAGAAAAGAAACAGGAGTGGTGAATCCAGGAGGTAGAACCAAGCTAAAGTTGTATGGTTGCTTTAGCAAATGCATTTTTATTGCATGTTTGCTTTCATTAACAAGGTTTAGGGTATGGTTTTAGTGTAGGTGGCACTTTTCAAACATGATAAAGCATTAACCTTTTAGCTTCACTTAATGGACATTTCATTTCTGAACTGCCACGAAATAATAAACAATATATACAATATACATAAAACATTGCCACATTTGCTTTTATGTTTCAGGAAAAACAAACAAACAAAAAAAAACATTCACTGTACAGTACAATTCACTTTGAAAGCGCTGCGATATGTGCAAGAAGAGAATATCTACTCTTAACCGAAATGTTGGGATGCCTTTTTTCCCCCTCCCCCCCCCCCCCACCCCCCTCCCCCCCCCCCCCCCCCCCCCCCCCCCTCCCCCCCCCCCCCTCCTCCCCCTCCCCCCCCCCCCCCCCCCTCCCCCCCCCCCACCCCCTGGTCATCGTGTTCTTTATCTGGATCCTGGTTTGTAGTATTTTTTTACTGCACCACTTTCTCACTTTGTGTGCAGACCCATTAATATCTATACAGTTATTCGTGATACAACTTGAGAGCAAATTATCTTTTTGCCCTTAACTATTAGTTTAAGTGTCTATAGGCCCTCATCGACATGTGGAGCTATCTTTGTATAATATGTGCACTTTCACTTTAGTACTCGTGTTCAAGTACCTGATCCCAGTTTCTTCTGCATTGTACTCACTGCTGATCCACTTATGCTTGGTTTCATACCTAGGACAGAATATGTCTCATGCCTGGTTCAGATCCCATGCTGTGCACTCGTGGGCGCCTCAGACTTGACTGTCTCGCATATCAATGACTTGCTACGTTCCCTTGCTTTGCAGGTGTGCGTCGTTGGGCCTGCTTTTCGTTGTGATGTGCAGGCTCGCTCAATTGTGGTGAAACTGTCGTCAATCTGAGGAGTTTAGCGCAGGTCCTCAGCATTACTAGTCTAGAAAAACTTGTTTATGTGTGAAATTTGCATGTATTTATCTATTATCCCCACGCCTATGCGAATGAAGAGCCCGGGCGCACTCTGCCCCTTAGTTTTCACTTATTACCTGACTTTTCCCCCTATTTGTCACTTCTTATGTCTTCTAACTGAATTCTCCACCCACAAGTTAGGCGCCCTGCGTTATTTATTGCGTAGCACATGATGACCCTCCACGTATTTGATATCTTATTATATTATTTTTTTTTTTTTTTTTTTTTTGTTGCCAAATTTTTTTTTTATTAAGTAAAGAGATATTGATGTAATATGGTCTTCGGTATCATAAAAAATTATTTGGTAGCACCAATGGACAGTCATGAAATCAGACCGTAACATAAGGCTGGGCGATATAGCTAAAAAAAAAAATGTATCAACGATATAATGTTTCATATCGTTCAGTATCGATAATTATTTACATTTTTTATAACCTTTTTTAAAACAAAGAGCAATAGAAATTTTTTTTTTAATTTAACCACTGTTTTTTTTAATTAACCCAATTTATTGAGACAAAAAAATAATATTTTTAGTTTTAACAGTCAAACACAAAATAAAAATTAAACAAATATCAAAATAATGGTAGCATATGTTTAAATTGTCAACGCAAGGAAGTAACTCTATTAAAACGTGCATTATGTCTAAATTAACTTGTATAAATCAAATATAATTTTGTAAATTACATAAACAATTATGAACAAAACAGCATCATATAATTGTGCATTCCTTAATACAAAGAGCCGAAGCGCCCATCACACAGACTGCATTTAAAAACATAAGAGATGCAGTGAAAAGGAATAAACCTCCCAAATTCGTGACGTGTTTTCTAAAAGATTAAACTGTTTTAACTTTGCATGGCTAAATCTCTTGTGTGACACGAGTGCAGCAGTCATATTTGTCCGTCTAAAAAATGCGCTGAATATGCGTTCTGTGTGAATGGCTTGGTTTCGGTTTAACCTATTCAAGATCTTATCGGTATTGACCTTCTATATTTCTATAATATTTTGAATGCATAATGCAGCAACTGCGCGTCTCGTGGGCTAGACTAACAAAACATTAAAATGCAACAACGTCACTTACATCATCATCACCGCATCTCGTGTGCCACTGATGACGCTCCCTGACGCACACCTAATATTTGATTTTACTATTTTTGCATTCAAATGCAAATGTTTATTTTAAATTCGACTAATATTCATTTTTTTTTTATTCACAATCTCCTCATCACAGGCAGGCACAGCACTCATTTCAGCATGTGTTCATGTTTTTGTGTGCAGTCTGCGTCACTCAGAGCACGTGCTGTGCACTATATCAAACATTTTATATCGTTATCGAAGAAGGTGTACCGTTGATAAATATCGATACCGTTTTATCGCCCAGGCCTACAGTGACACCATATTAGTTTGATATATAGCCTACTCTATGGTGCTAAATTATACCATGTTCAAATAGCAATACCAGGAAGATCTTCACAAACTACACAAAATGATGGACCTGTGGCAGTTTTTAACTCATTATGCATGTTTGAAGTGAACCAGACACACATGTAACCAGTGATATGCTGTTGTTAATGAACAACACAGCATTTCTTGTCAAAGGTCAGCTTGAAACAGGTTGCCAACCAAAGGAAAATTACTCTGTAAAAATATTGATCAAAGTAAATAAATCAAAGATGATTGTAGCATGTGTTACAAGAAAATACAATTTCAGTTTTCTACTTCAAAGGTCATGTACCACATGTAATGTGCTAGTTGCCATTTCTTTGTAATTATGTGTGATATTTACTAGCAATGAAATGAAGCAATTAGCAATGAGTGAAAATTGCTTCAAAGAAAATTCCCTGACCTCCATTTTTCTTGTTCTCCATGTTACCCACCACTGCAAATAAATACTGCATTTGGCTGGTGATGGCTGTTAATTTCTCACCATAAACATTTCATTGTACTTCAAATTTCTTCAAAGGACACCTTGATATTGTATATGTGAAAAAATGGCATTACCATGCTATTATTGTTCAGTTACCCTAGTACTATTGCTACAAAAATCATACAAGGCATAATCAGACTCGAGCACCTGACTCAACTCTTGAGTAGAAACACAGGTGTATCTGAACAGCTGAGGATCATGGGATGTCTTGAGCTATTAGTTAATTTGGTAGCGAGGATTAAATGATTTTATTAAATATAGACCCATTGACATGGCAACAGCGACGTGTATACGAGCCGAAGATGTGTTTTCATGAGAAGAATGTGTCTGATAAAACGAATTAAAACCGTCGCCCCTTTTGTTAGCCGCTACTACTCTTGATGCTGCTACTTCAAATTACTGTTTCTAATGTCACTGCAGACAAACGCTGCCTATGTGAAAAAAGAGTCTGCCTATTTGAAAACTAAACCCAGTCGTAGGAATATATTACATATAAACAATGCAGTCACAGAAGTGTGTATCCAAAGGAAAACTGCCTTTCTGCAGGATTGTTTTAAAAGAGTGGAATAAGTCCACATCAGTATACACTGTGACCTCCTCTTAGCCCCGATCACAGTCTCATTTCAATGTTTTCTGGATGAGTGGTTGCTACGGCAGTATGCAGTTGCTAAGGTGTGCAGAGTGTAAGTCAAAAGAATCCACACCCAAGTCTGTATGGCATTATGTTCTCTACGATATATGGCCAGTGTTTCTGCCTCAATGGACTTTTAAACTCGGTTACACGCTATATCCCATACCCAAACAAACAGCTATAATAAATAAATAATCACAAGCCTGATGACATAAAAAGAATATATGACCCACATCCCATCCCACCTCCTAATCACCCCCCTTTCGCCACATCATTGGAGTCTTCTGAATTTTTTCCCTCCCTTTTTCCCCCCTCCTTTCTTTCCTTTTCTCTTTTTCCTCCCACCCCCCGATTTTTCCTCCCCCTCTACCCCCCCTTCTCCTTTCCCCCTCCCCTCCCCCCCCCTCCCCCCCCCCCCCCCCCCCCCCCCCCCCCCCCTTCTTCTCCCCCCCTCCCTTCCCCCCCCTTCCCCCTTCCCCCTTTACCCCTTTTCCCCCTCCACACAAGCCTTCTTATGACCCCCCAAGTAAATCTTACGCTTTAGGTTCATGCTAAGACTAAGGTCGTTTTGCTCGCACACCCCTAGCAGTGCACCAAAAACCTATCATGCATGCAAATATCCTCTGTAGGCCTACTGCACATTCACTGAGGTCAGGTGCTTTCTCGGTTTAGCATAACAATAAAGTATACAAAACCCCAGCATTTCATGTGGTTAGGTTATGTTTTGACGCTGGAATGCCAGCCGCTTAAAAAGCTCTGGTATTTCTGGTTTAAGCTGGTCCTTTGCTGGTTTAAGCTGGTCCTTTGCTGGTTTAAGCTGGTCCTTTGCTGGTTTAAGCTGGTCCTTTGCTGGTTTAAGCTGTCTATTTTACATGGATAAACTACAACAGGTAAATATGTCAGCTGTGTCAATGCTAGGGCTGGATTGACAATATTGATTTCTCATTTTTAATCTTCATTTTGATGAACCAAGGTCTTTTAGTGTGTGCTGTTTTCAGTTAATGTGTGGCCAAAACTTCACAAAATATGTGTAGTAGCAATACATTTTCTTCTTGTATTGCAAAGAATTGACTCGGGTTTTCATTCAAATTTCAATCGTTTACTGGATGTTCTTGCTCAATAAACAGAAACAAAATAAACACCGGTCAAAAAGCTGTGTAGCTCCGTCTTTCTTTCTTTCTTCCAAAAGGGGCACCAAAAAGGCACTTAAAGACAGTCCAATAATAAAACGGAGCATACCATTACAGAATGAACATGGGGGGTGTTTAACGAATATACATATAAATCCAAACACATGAAAATTATACCTACTCATGCACATCTAACTTTAATGTTAAACTTAATTATTCAAATTATGGCTCTTACAATGTGTAGTGAGCCTACATCTAATAATCGCAATATTAGCCCACATGTGCTGTGACTTACTTTCATATGAGAAAATTCCTCCGTTTGTTCAACATTCTTACACATGTGGTGATGTAATTTATTCACAATAAAAGTCGTTTTGATGTACATGAACCGATCATCATCTTCCTCTTCTAGTTAAAGCATGAAATGAACATGAATGAACATCAGAAGGTATACTGAAATAAATAGTACAACTTACTGAATTGCATTATATTTCATGCAATCGCTCAGTCAGTGTTTCAATTGTGGAAAGACATTAATTTAACCAAACACACCTTGTCAAAAATCATGTCACAAATGTTCGCAGCTCCTCAGGGAAAGTCATTCAATTTATACCATAGTCTTTAGCGGTAGAAAAAAAAAATGAGGGAATTTATTTGCTAAATATAGGAACTATATTACATATTGATTATATTTTTAATTAGCCTGTTAGTGATGTCTTCATTGTGTAATGCATGTTTGAAAAACAAGTATTATTACAGCCATTGTTTAAATGTTAATATATCAACAATGACTTGGAGTAGAAATATAATTATATTAGGGATGCACGATATATCGGCCACCATATCGGTATCGGCCGATAAATGCTCATTTTTTCTGTTATCGGTATCGGCATGATAAGAAAATTTGGCCGATATCTTAAAACCAATAAATAATGCATTATTTCCTTCAGAAACACTTCAGATGCACGCTGTTCGTTTGCAGCCTTTTGTGCAATTGTACGTTGTTATATTGTGTTTATTTGATGTATATCTGATTTCTCATATAGAATGCGTTTGGTTAAGTTAAAAGAGCGCTTCAGTTTACCGGTGATCATCTTTAGCTCAGCGCACGCAGCTCAAACAGCAGTGCACAACATTAATAACTATGATTGGGAATGTCGTGTATATAACATTCTAATGAGAACATTATAATAAAACGTTGTGAATTCTTCGGGTTTAGTTGCTGTGTTTCAGCGCGATGATATGGGAAGAGCGCATCCACAACAAGATCACACATTCTGACTATAGCACGCAATAACTGCGTCATTTTGTACATATATAAGTTGTAATATTATGTTTATGTTGTATTATTAATCTCAGGATGCATTTCCTTGAGTTAAATAAGCTGCCAGCAAAACGCTTCAGTTTACCATGTTCATAGTATTCATCAGCTCTTTATTTGAACATTTTATTGATACATTATTAATAAAAACAACCACTTGTATTTTTCTCTTATTATTTATCAACAACAATATGGTTTAGTAATTAAAATCATTTAATTATTGTCCGTGCAAAGTCTATTCCGTTTTATTGATCTATGGCACCCCACTTATTTTCTGACCGTCTTTTTATACCATCTGTGTTAATTGATTCGTCCAGTGACTTGCTTTGCACCCCTATTTATGCATTCCTTATTTTTAATTTTCCTCATTTGTCAAAGACATTTCTTCCCATCGCACTGTCACACTTTGCGTAAGGGAGAGAAAAATATTTTTAAAATGTCACCCCCCAACACCGTTCCCACCACACATATCGTGCTGCTTATGTTGAGGTGTTTGGGATGTGGCTTTTAATGATGAGCCCTTTTTTGTAATCAGGCTCTCAAAAAGTACATAACAATTTGGATATAGATTTATCGGCCAACATATCGGTTATCGGCTTTCAAAAAATAAACGAGAACCGGTTATCGCCCTACGCACAAACAGCTCTTAATATCCGGTGCCCATCCCCTCATACCACTCTACTATCATTTAAAAGTTTATATCCTCCAAAACCCTGCCCCTTATGTCGCAAACTTTAATATTTTGGTTTATTAGTATTAAACGCAGGTTTTGCTGCACGGGTTGATATGCGATAAAATCTTCGCAGTGTCATATGAATTATTAAATAAATTTAATGATTAATATTTTTTTGGCCCCCCTAATACTGCCCCAACCATCACAGACACCTATTTTACTATAAATCGGTTAAATCTGTTCTTACCAGAAAGACGTTGGAAGGTTTAGTCCTGCCAGGGCCGAGGTGGATGAATCCCTCCCAACATGAAAACCTAGAATAAAATGTTGAGAGCGATTAGAATACATGTTTAACCAATTTGTCCAGGCACACAACAAATCAACAACAAATTGTAAGTGAAGAAGGGTAACGCCAAATATTATTTCATAACAACTGCAAAGCATCCATTTACTACTGTATGCACAATTTGCTCCTTAAATGTATTTTTTCTGTACCTCAAGGGTGTCCGACACCGCCAGCGATATTACAGATATAATGGATAGCTCTCTCTAAGTGTTATACACCTCTTTGGTTCAGACAAACATGCAATCCCACCCTAATCTTACACCAACTTGAGGAACCTGATATATTGGGCCACACAAACAAATGTTAGGAAAGTACCGCAGAGCCAGTGTTTACACTCTTCTAAAAGTCAACCTATGAATGGCTTACTTTTAGTTGAGTCTACACATTATACTGGAATGGGTGAAAGTTAAACACACACACCCACAATTCACCCTAAAGATACTTTCACAGACACTGCCAAAAACAAAAGTGTAATATTATAATGTTCTATTATGCAAGTAAGCAGGAGCCCCGTCTGTGTTTGTATCGCAGGATATATGTCCATGGTAGAGCGCAGGGTTTCAGGAAACCAGCCCCGTCTGTCCCCCGAGGAGCATTACCATCTGCTTGACCTCTGCTGATCACCAGATGGAACAATCCTGACTGCTTCCCCACAACATCAGAGGAGGATGTCCTTCAGGAGCCTTTCCAAAGCGCCTCAGTCAGTTCTAGTCAAACCACTCAAGTGCTCTGGCCTCAAGTCACATTCAAGTGGGAGAAATAGTTTAGAAGGTCTTTGAGGAGATGGCTTGGGTTTGAGGAATTTATAAACTAGGAACTCATTGTGTCATGCTTATAAAGGAAGTCAACCCACTAAAAGAAATGTGTCATTTTTACAGTGAAAATCTTGATGTGAGCCAAGCTCTGAAATATCATTCAAATCTGCATATAGATTGAGAAAAATAGAGTGCCAAGGCCTGATGCCACACGCTCCTGGTTCTTGCATGTGTTGTAACCAAATGTAATGCAGGTTTTCTCATACAGAATGAAAGACGTGATTCGAGAGCTGCAACAGAGGGGAATATTTTAGTAAATAATAAATTATATATTTTTTCTGTTCCTTGCTGTTTAAGATTATTTTGAGGATTCAATGAACTCACCACATGAAATGTTTGCATGCCTAATTTTAGAGAATTACAGTTCTGCTCATAAGTTTACATACCCCTCGCAGAATATGCAAAACGTTAACAACTCTCACTAAATAATATGATAGTAAAAATGTATACTTTTCCCTGAATAATCTCTCTCTCCTCTCTTTCGGCTTGCTTCCCTTTCTTGTCAGGTGTCACCACAGCGGCATGAATCACAAGCCAATTTGGCACATTTTACGCCGGATACTTTCCAGAATAAACTATTTCATATAAAATATATTTAAATATACTCTACAAGACAAAATAATAACTGAATTTATAAAAATGACCCCGTTCAAGTGTTACAGGAATCGGAATGCCTCACGGGCTACGCGATCCGATGAGCCGCTGTGATTTCATGTGTTGGTTATATTTGTTTTGAGAGTCCCCTCGGTTGCCATGAAGCGTTCAACTTTCCCTGGTTCTTCAAAACTCCTCCAGCACTCATCATTCTTTGGTTTTTTCCGAAACATTTTTTCTTTCTTCTGCCATATCTGACCACTTTTCAACGGTGTCATTTTCTTTTGTTTAAATAACTTCTTTTTCAGTTAAATACTGCTCGCAGAAGCACCCAAATGTGTCCCAGAAGACCAAATAAGTACAATTACCCTGATCATCCAATTTCAAAAGTCCGCTCCATGCATTCACATTGCGTCATTAAATGCTTTAACCGTTTTGTAATAATTGTGCATGGTCCCTCAGTTGTGCTCCAGTGTTGGAAAAGATGATCTCAAAATCATGCAGTCAACGCTGGAAAGCGGTCAATATGCAGAAGATGCTGGCAAACCTGAGAATTTGCATTAGCTGGAGGTTTTTTCTGAAGACAGCAGGAGTTTAATTGTTTATACTGAGGGACTCATGAAACAACGAGTAGAACCTAAAGGTCATGGATCCTCCAGGTTATGACACACAGCATTATGAGTAAACTTTTGAATTGGTTCATTTTTATAAATTCAGTTAGTTTATCTTGTGGATTGTATGTAAAACCATCTGTTTTTGAAATGGCTTATTCAAGACAGCACTAATCAAAATAACATGCATTTTTTATGACCCCTCTTAATTAGTTAAAATTAACATTTTGCATATTTGCATATTCATAGACTTAGAGGAGAACTGTAAGTACTAAACGACTGAATTAAAATTACAGTGAAAAAGTTCATTGTGAAGTTGCAAGACTGCTTTAAGAATAGGCAACATTTCACACATAATAATTAAAGTGGAAGAGAGAGAGAGAAGAGAGAGAGAGAGAGAGAGAGAGAGAGAGAGAGAAGGAACGCACAAAAGCAGAAAAGTAAGCAAGAGCAGCCTATTGTTTTGGATCGTTTTTTTACCCTAAAGACTCCTAATCACATGTAATGGCTTGACAAATGGGCTGTTTTCTACCATGTTTGCGAATGGAGAGATGAAGGGAACAAAGCACACATGCATCATTTTCAGAATGTGGAAACGCATGCTGCCTAATGCAAGCATATTAAGATAGTGTTGAAAGAATAATCCACCAAGCTCAGACTGAAAGTTTAAACTCAGCTTGGGTAACGCCTTTCCAACCTTCTACACAAATATATTCACCAAGCAAAAGAAATATTAAAGCTAAAACAGATGTCAGCTAGTACAAATGCATCTGATGCCATAGTAATTCATGGTTAGAGATGTAGGTTCAAGCCTGGCTTGCAACAATTCCCCCCATCTCTTTCACATGCAGTAAGTAAATACTGCAAGCTCAATATTAAGAGATACTGGCACTTTTAGATCTAGATCTGTGTCTTGGCTCTGTAGTTTCCATGGTGACGCAGTTATATATGAATTGTATATATATGAATTGAACAAATTATACACACACACACAACTCTCAAAGCTTTTAACAGAGGCAGTGTTACATAGCTTTCACAAATAGATGAGAATAGATTAGATCAGGGGTGTCAAACTCAAGTCCTGGAGGGCCGGAGCCCTGCAGAGTTTTGTCCACCCGGCTCCAACCACATCATTCGTTTTCAAATAAACCTGAAGAACTTTATTAGTTGGATCAGGTGTGTTTAATTAGGGTTGAATCTAAGCGTTGCAGGGCTCCGGGCCTCCAGAAAAACACAGATGGTGCATTATTCAGAACGAGGTATTTGTAAATATATAAAAATAAGTTCAGTGACTATATCAGTGTAATGGGCATTTTAACTGTGGGACTCATGAACAACAAGTACAAAACATAAAAAGAGTCATGGATCATCCAGGTTATGACACACAGCATTATGTGTCAAGGGTGAGTAAACTTTTGAAAGGGGTCATTTTTATAAAAATCAGTTATTTTATCTAGTGGACTGTATGTAAACATCTGTTATGTGAAATAGCTTATTCAAGACAGCACTAAATCAAAATAACATGCATTTTTTATGATCCCTCTTATTTTGTTAAAATTAACATTTTGCATATTCTTCAAATAAACTATGGAGAACTGTAAGTACTAAATGACTGAATTAAAATGACAGTAAAAAAGTTCATTGTGAAGTAGCAAGACTGCTTTAAGAACAGGCATTGGACACCCAGAATTTGAAACTAGTCACACGCTCACATGTGTGTGTGTGTGTGGTCTTTCCTAGTCCGCCGGGGGTCCAGAATCAGTTCCTTGGTCTTCTGGGTGTTGAGTGCGAGATTATTGTCGGCACACCACTGCCAGGTGCTGAACCTCCTCCCTGTAGAGAGTTTCATTGTCGCCGTATGATCCGGCCTACAACTGTGGTGTCATCTACAAACTTGATTATGGAGTTAGAGCCATGTAAAGGTATGTAGTCGTGAGTGAAGAGGGAGTAGAGAATTGGGCTCAGAACACAGCCCTGTGGTACGCCAGTATTCATGGTGAGGATGGAGGAGTTGTGATTGTTAATCCTAACAGACTGTGGTCTGTTCGTGAGAAAGTCCAAGGTACAGTAGCAGAGAGAGGGGCTGATGCCAAGGCCAGTGAGTTTGGAGATCAGCTAAGATGGAATCACAGTATTAAAAGCAGAACTGAAATCAATGAATAGCATTCTGACGTAAGTGTTGCTTTTATCCAGGCGATTCAGGGCAGTGTGGAGAGCTGAGGCGATGGCATCCTCAGCTGACCTGTTAGCTTTTTTAGGCGAACTGAAATGGGTCCAGTGACAATGGCCTGGGCCGGAGAGAGGTTGAAAATGTTAGTAAAGGACATTACTAATTTTTGGGGGAAATGATAAAAATAAAACTGATGGCTGGTAAATTGAACTTCATTCAAATCTTCTAGCTCAAAAGCAGACAACACCTAACTTTATTTTTCACTGTAATACATGAGTCTTAAAACTTGAACTTGCCATGTACTTCTCTGGTGTACAGTGTGTTCATCTCTCAGCTGAAACAGTGCATTAGGTTATTTATGTTATGATGAGCTGTATATAAGTACAGACGCGCTGTATATAAATAGAAACATTAATGTTGTTACAGTATAACCTTAAAATGACAATCATTTGACCCAAGGAACTGTGGGTTGCTCTACATTATGAATATAACACATCACTGAAGGCCCAGAAAGAGAAATGTTATTCTCAGAAGTATACAGACTTTTCAAAGAAACTGACAGTAGAAGAGTCGGCCAGTTTGTACATGCTTTACTGTCTCTGAATGTCTGATGTAATCAAAACATTACACAGGCATTACTCACATTTTGCTCTTCTCTTTCACTTTTCATCACTGACCTCAGTGCAGTGTCCGGACCTGCATCATTCTTAACAAATGCTGCCAAATACATCTAAGGCTATATGATCACACTTGGTGCAACTGCAGTTAATTGAAAAAAAAAAGATGTCAATTCCACACACAGTAGGCGCTGTCATCAATAGTCTCAATCAGTATCCAGTAACAAGTACTGTTATACACACTGCAGTAATGAGAATGAACATTTTGAAATCATGCAAAAAAATTGAGAGGGGTCATGAATGAATAAATTTACATTTTTAACGGTCATGAAAGTAATGTCAATGCAAAAAAATCTTTACAATTTCTTTATTTCTTACCACATTTAGTCTATGTTCAAAAGGACTTTTAGTTTGCATTTTGCTTTCATGGTTTCCATTTCCCTTCCTGTGTTTGAGTTTGTTGCCATGTTGTTTGATTGTGTTCCCCTCAGTCTTGTTTAGTTGCTAATTTTCTTTGTGTATTTAAAGCCCTGTGTTTCAGTTCATTCTTTGTTGCTTATTGTTTTAGTGTTACTGGCTGCGCTGTTTCGGTTGTGTTACTCATTTGGCTGATCTCCTTCTTGGATTATCTTATTTCAATAAAAGTTGAACTTAGTTCCATGTCTAAACTACATATTTATTCCCACAGTACTACAATATGGTCTAAAAGCAGTAAAACTTTATGTGGTCTTTTAGAAAGACAGGCAGAATAATAGCCAGATAGATCTGAGAACAGCGGCGAAGAAATCTATCAATAAAGGTCATATAACACCACCTGATACAATCCAACATCACAGCCTGAAGTGCACAAACAGCCGAGAAAGTGTACAAAAACTCTGGGCAACATTCAGTAGCCAAGCAAATGCCAATAACAAGGTTATGGACAGAAACGTTGGTGTATTTCACACAGTGCTGCAGAGTACAATAGAGCCATGACCTACCCCTGCTGCACTTCAACAACACAAACACACAACTGCAGCGTGCTGAGGGACTGATGATGCCTAATGAATGTGCAGAGGTTTTCTGCATTCAAACCTCATGCAACAACAGAGGAAATATCCATTTCTTCCATCATTCTAACTTGAAAGGTAGTCATTTTAATGTTGATTCCTTTATTTTCTACAGGATGTTTTCATGGCCCTTACTAAAAATACTGTGGTCGTACTATGGTGATGTATCAGATAATAATATCATGGTATACTATTTGCACATCAGTGGACAGGACTGCATTATGTTAGTTGCACATGTGAGAGCAACAACAAAACAAAACATTAAGTAATGTGAAAAAAACAGTAAAGAGAAGAAAAAACAAGCACAGACAGGTATATGTATAGTATACTTATGTAATGATATACTTAAGTTAAACTTTAGATATTTTATGATTTCACACACAGCTTATCCAATAAGAAAGCCAGAACTATCTGTTTTGTAATATTAGTTCTACTGTTGAGTCTTTTGCGTTTGAACATGAGCCTTATGCTGAATGATGTGAAGCTGGCAAACTTCTTTCGGTTTGTGTCCAGCAAGTTGCGAATAAAAGAAAATAATTATACAAGATCAAGTATATTGCATTTTGTGAAGTACTTTATTCACTAGACTGTCCAAAATAGGCATTACAGTATTCAGTGATTACCACATTCATAAGCTAAGGCATTTACACAGTAAGATGTTTCAAATGACACTATGGTCCTTCCGTCATGCAAGTGCAATAACAATAAAAAAAGCTTCTCTAAGAAAAGAGAGAGTTTCTCAAGAGAAAATAGTCAGACATGCTACTCCACAAATGTTTAAAATGATGCATTTTATGATGCCTTGTTGTGTTGACATGCTTGTTTTTCTTCATGCAAACCAGCGAGCCATGACCGTGACCAAAGACAGCGTGTGTCAGGAGGACAATGGAAGCAAATACACTACAAACCATATTCAGACTATTTTGAACTGGTTGAATGAAGATTTAAGTGATGTGAGAACATATCTGTTATTGCATGCACATTTTTCAGAGTCAATTTTTTGTTAGCAATGCAGTTGTTGTTTTTACAATACATGTAAGAGACGTAATTGTTGCAAACATTGGGCTATCATTTAAATAAACACTTGTTGACAAACTATTCTTTTTCTTTTTTTAAATGGTAACAAACCACAAGCACTCGACCCACTTGGGTATTGTCTTGAAGGGTCTGTCTGGGTGGTATTTGGTCTGATTTAATCACAATAGGCATATGGTTGAAATATTGTGTATTAACCAGAGCCTTTTAACCATGGTACTGCATTCAGACACCAAAAACAACTAATGTAAGAGAGATAAAAATGATTTTCAGTGCAAGGCTGCTAAAAAAAGAAATTACTGGGATTAAAAGTGAGGCGATCTGACTGAGAGAGTGAGAGAGAGAGATAGAGAGACAGTGAGATGTATGAGCCAGCAGCAGGGGTCACGGACCAGCCGTCTGTGTTTTCACTGACCTCGTCTAGCCACAGCGCTCAGTGCCTGACATTTTCTGACATATAAATCTATGAATATGAGTCTTAAAGGGGTCATATGATGTTGCTAAAAAGAACACTATTTGGTGTAATGAAATGTGTTTATGCGGTTTAAGGTTAAAAAAAACACATTATTTTCCACATACTGTACATTATTGTTTCTCCTCTATGCCCCGCCTTTCTGAAACACGTCGATTTTTACAAGGCTCATCGGTCTGAAAAACGAGGTGTACGCTGATTGGCCAGCTATCCAGTGCGTTGTGATTGGCCGAATACCTCAAGCGTGAGACGGAAATGTTACGCCCCTCATCATACTGTGATGCTGTGTCCGGCCGGAGTGACGAGACAAAAACATTAAAACCCATTATAAACGAGGCATTTGTTGTATCCAGTGGGGACAAAATTACGGATTATAATGACTTATACTGTCCTTTTACGCGTTGCGTTGCATCGCGCCGCGTAACATAAAACCATGTCTGCATTGTGATCGGAGAAATGACAAACAACAAAAGCTACTCTACACTGCTCAAAACTCGCGTTTGAATCGTCATTGGCAAATTCTTTAAATATGAAAACGTACTTACAGTCTTTGAGTCCAAACAGCCGGCATTGTAGTCTACTCTCCCAGCATCAGGAAACAGTCATCCATAAAATGCACTGCACACATCTGAATATTAGGGTTGAAGTGTTAAATACAACTTAAACACTGATTTCTAGTTGTGTCCTTTTTTGGAAGTCCAAACAAAGTAGTTTCGCTTTCACAAACACTAGAGTGAGCGAGGCGGCGGGCTTGAGACGGCGCTGCGGCGGATTCTACGAAGGCGGCGAGCATACCACGTGAGCGACCCCGGCTGAGACTCCTCTTCGTCCCGTGAATAACGATCCGGCCGAACCACAGCGCGACTTTGTTTATGTCCTCATCAACCAGCACGGAGCGCTCCAGGCTGACGACAATATAGTCCTCTTTTGGAAAGACCAACAAAGTGTTTTTCGCTTTCACCACGAATCCAGAATGTCCTCCACAACGTGGCGGCGGCAGCAACAGATACATACAGCGATGAATAAAAGTTACACCTTCTCTTTGCGTGAACATTTTGGGTGGTGTTATGCAAACTTCCCACTCGTGTACGTAGACATGGAGTCGTTTGTTAGAACGAGCCGTTTTAGGTAGGGGTGGTTTACTCTAAACTTTTATAAATAATATCTCTTTGGATTTGAAACTTTAGTCTTTGCAACTTTACAGATCTTCTTTATGCACCAAGAGCTTGTAACACTCCAAAGAGAAAAGAACAATTGAAATCGCATCATATGACCTTTAACACTCATATATGCCAAACACAGGTTTTATTAAAGAATACTCCAATCTGTCATCATTTACGCGTGTCGCGAGGCATTTCTTTCTGCTGGGGAACACAAAAGATATTTTGAAGAATGTTCTTAGCAGTTTTGGTTCCCATTTCATTTTTGTCCATATGATGGAGATCAATGAGAACTGAAACTTGGGATTTTCTTCAAAGCTCTTCTTTAAACTTTCCATAGAAAAAAAAAAACATAATGAGAATGCAATACCGTTTGGATGACCTGGGGGTGAATAATGACAGAATATTCAATTTTGCGCTGGACTATCCCGTTAGGCATGCAAGTGCTTCTTTTTGTGTGTTTGCTACTAGCCAAAATTTTGCCACACTTTACATGATCTAAAATCTACTTTTACTTTTTGTGGACAAATATTTATTGTGTTAATGTATGAAATTCTGGTTCTGCTATTTACAGTGTACACATTTACAGTACAGTACACTGTGCTTACCACAAGTACTGAGTAATAATTACACTGGCTTAAGGTTAGGTTTAAGTTCATGGTTACTGCCTAGTTATCACCAAGTTATTGTGATTAATATAATAAGTATTTACAAGCATATCTGTAGCTCAAACTGAAGCGCACTGTGCTGGCAATGGCAAGGTCACTGGTTTGATTGCCAGTGAATGCATAAACAAACAAAAAAAACTGCATACATGAATACGATGTAAGTTGCTTTGGATAAAAGCACCTGCCAAATGCAACATTGTAAATGTAATTACTATAGTAGGTGCATAGCATCTACATGTATAGTAAATACTACGAAGTAAAGTAGTTGGTTTAATTGCTTCTATTATCCTCATAAGCTCCTTTGGATAAAAGCATCTACTATCTAATTAAATGCATATGTATAGCAAGGCTTTATTTACATGCAAATATATGTTACACACAAAGATATTATAAATAAAAGCTTTGTTTTGAAGCAGACAGTCAAGGAAAAGCAGCCAACAGGTGTCTAGCATTAACAAACATGGGAAGTACTTCAACTACTTCTACTGTTTAAAAAGTATCCCAGGATGCCCTTCATGAAGTTGCTTGAGAGGTTGCCCAGGGCGAGCAGAGCTGGAAATCAGACCTGCCTCCAAAGAGCAGACACAGAAAGACACATTTGCTCTATTCCAAATCCTAGTGGTCCAGAGAAGAGTGTTTTAAGGTGCACCACTGTTGTAAAGGCGGTCCCAACACGCATTGCAATGAGTTCAGTGAAAAGAATAAATCCAAGACCAGGAGAGAGAAATGTTGAATATGTACATTACAGATGAAATAGATGGACTATTTCATTTGATACTGAAAAATAAATAAAAACAGTTCAGTCAGTCTATTTAAAATGGACTATTTTACCCAATATTTGTGCATGCTCTGTATTTTGGTGCTTTTTTAAGTATCATTCCATTAGCATAGCAACATGTTAATGTCAAACTCTACTGAAATCAATTACAAGGCTAGTCTCCTGTACAAAGTGCTATTTGTGAGGCTGCTGCCGATGTAGATTGCTCCAAATCAGTCCTTTATGAGCGGGCATCAGTTTGCCGTGTCCATCTAGTGTAGACAGAATGATTGATTATAATAGCTATGAATGAGCTGGGCAGCGAGACCTAGAAACAGAAACAGAGCTATAACGACAAAATTGCAGTCATAAGAATCTGCAAAATGTTAATAATTCTAACAAAATAAAAGGGATCTTACAATAACATGTTGGCCCGATGGTGCTTACAATACAGCATAGACTTCTTGTCTCCTGCCATACTGCAATCCATCAAAGGCAAAAAATTAAGAATAACAACAAATAGTTCAACAGGAAGACTTGGAAGAGGAAATGAAAACTTAGACTTGATAACTTACAAGACTCATTCTTAACTAGTCTCTACAATCATTAAGTTTTCCGAATATTCTTGTTTTTTTTTTTCTTTGCCTGAATCAATAATATATACACTCTAAAGAGCAGACAAGAGAGGAAAAACCTCTGGGCATTAATAAAAGATTTTAATAACAAAACACTGACTGTACCAGGATTTCTCAGACGAGGAGCAGGCCAACTTTATGTAATTGCAATGACCTCGGGAGACAGACATTAGTATAAACCACTCAGCACACACATGTAAGCAATGCATCACGCTACACTCAAAGGTTAGCAAACTCTCAGTACAGTATTAAAGGTTTTATGGGAAACAAATCACTCTTTTTAGATTACTAGACAAGCACACACACGTCAAGCGTAATGCTCAACTGTTAGAACCCATTAAACAAAGTGCAGATTTTCCTGTGTTGACATATTTCCTGGATGGTCATTAGTTTATGTCAATCATAAATTATTCGCTACTTGCTATTGTTAGCTGAATGCAGTGTTCTCCATTAATTTTTTTCCCCCCAAATTGCATTTACAATTTTCCCAAATTCCAAATGTTTTCCATTTTAATGTTTCTGGATTCCATTTTAATGGCTTAATTACATTTTAATAATACAAAAGTATGTCTAATTAATTAATTTAAATGAACTTTAACAATTTATTCAAGTTTTAGCAAAATATAGTGCCCTATGAAATGTGATTTTTGTCTGTTAATGTTCTAGATTCTGTGTTTTATGATTTATTACAAATTTATGAAACAAAAATGGTGGTAATCGAATGCATTAAACAACTTTCAAGCTTCAGAAAGGTCATAAAGACATTGTGAATAATCCATAGGAATTGAGCTGTTCAATCCAAGCTTTTGGAAGATATACGATCGCTTTATATGATGATTTTAATTTAAATTTAATTTAGTCTTTTATTCACATATGAATATCAATGCACATACATAGAGCACATCAAATATGTTAAATGGAAGCTCAAGACTTGGTTGCCTGTGTGATTAGTGAGTCATTATTCACACGTCTGCAGAACTGAACATCAGTAAAGATGGCAGCTTTCAAACTGAACTTCTTCAGCTAGAACTCGTTTAATAGAAGTGCATTTCATCATTTAGCCTTTGAATCTCCTATAGAATAAAATATTAGGTGTTTAAAATAAGTCACTGAGTGTCTCCTAATTCTGTCCTAACTGATTCCAGCTTCCGTCAAGGCCAAGAACATGAATAATCAGCTGACTAGGAGCCAAACTAAGGGGCATCACCAAATGCCCTCCAACCATTCTGGAAAGAAACGTCTCAGAATCATTTGAGCATCTTTCAGCGCAGGCGTACACATTGCGTGTCTCATTCAGCAGAGCAAAGATCAATCTAAAAACCAGCTCATGTCCTTTAGAGCCTGAGAGCACAAGGAGAATTTCTATGGATCAGAAAGCTTATATCACTGGCACAGTCATAATCACAGAGTTTGTATACAGTACATACACTAGCACACACTGTGACATGAGCATGGCTGTCCTGTGGAAATAAATATGACACCACGTAAAGGGAAGGGTGAACTGCACTAGAGAATCAAATCCAGATCTCATGCATCAAAATATGTGAAAGTGTTTCCAGTGGTTTTGAGAAAACTTTTATGACCAATAAAATGTGTCAGCACAAAAGAATCTCTGGGTCCTCCCCAAAAAGGGTGAATAAGCTGTAAATGTTCAAACTCTAGCTGCTTTGTCTTTAGTAGGGGGGAAAATCCTGTCTTTATAGAATCACTACCCTTTACAACAACAAAAAAAAACTTGTATTCTATTCTGCAAATAATATTTTTATTTTAAAATATGGACATTCACTCTTAATCGTATGCCTAAACAGCTCTGTTAAAGTTGATTGCTTCTCACATTCAATTTCAAATTACATTACATGAATTAGGCCTATGTAAATGACACATTTTCAATTCAAAACAAAATTGAAAAAAAATAGTTTTTTTGTTCAAATATGAACAAAATAGTTCATATCACTGGTCATTTCCATCAAATATTTAGCTACCTGCATCTTACCGAACACTCTTTCATTGTTAAAAACTGAAATGTTACGTTGATCTGATTGCGCTGAGGCAGACCAGCCTAAAAAATTTACTAAAAGACTCCTCAAATATTCAGGGGGACATTGGGGGGACTTGTCCACTTCAAGACTGTTGTGGTTACGGCCCTACTTCAATGTGAAATATAACATTACAATAATGCAAAATAAATCACACACAGTAATAATAATGCTATCACATAGCAGAATATCATATTTTGGCTACTGTGACCCGTAAATTAAAGTGAGAGCATATGGCGGAGATACAGAAGAGAAGGGCTGGTGAGAGGTCAGCTGTGCCAACAGAGCTGTGACGTGACGCAAGCGGTGCATTCACGTCACCATGAGGAGTTTGCCATTAATCTCTGAGAAAGAAAGCAAACACTGGCGTAGTCAATGCATAGTGAGCAGGTGTGTGTGCATTAATGTGAACAATGAGATTCAACACATTAAAGGGGTCATATGATGCGACTTCAATTTTGGAGTGTTACAAGCTCTTGGTGCATAAAGAAGATCTGTAAAGTTGCAAAGACTAAAGTCTCACATCCAAAGAGATATGCTTTATAAAATTTAAGAGTCAAACACACCTACCTAAAACAGCTCGTTCTAAAAACCCCCCACATGTCTACGTCACTATGTGAGAAGATTTGCATAACGCCGCCCAAATGTTCACGCAAAGAAAGAAGGCGTAACTTTTATTCTCGCTGTAGTATTGTTGCTGATGCCATGACGTGAAGGCGCTGTGTTTCATTTTGAAAGTGAAACTACTTTGTTTGGCCTTCCAAAAGAGGTCACGACTAGAAATCAGTGGTTAAGGTTTATTTACAACACTGTTCCAGAACACTTCAACCCAAATATCCAGATGTGTGCAGCACATTTTATGGAGGACGTTTCCTGATCCTGGGAGAGTAGACTACAATGCTGGCTGTTCTGACTCCCAGACTGTAAGTATGTTTTTTATATTTTAAGAATTTGCCACTGATGATTCAAACGCGAGTTTTGAGCAGTGTAGAGTAGCGCTTGTTGTTTGGCATTTCTCCGATCACAAATGCAGACATGGTTTTATGTTTACGCGGCGCAATGCAAAGCAACGCGTAAAAAGACAGTGTAAGTCATTATAATCCATAATTATGTCCCCACTGGATGCAACAAACGCCTCGTTTATAATGGATTTTAATGTTTTTGTCTCGTCGCTCCGGCCGGACAGGGCATCACAGTATGGTGAGGGGCGTAACACTTCCGTCACACACTTGAGGTATTCGGCCAATCACAACGCACTGGATAGCTGGCCAATCAGAGCACACCTCGCTTTTTCAGACCGATGAGCTTTGTAAAAATCGACGCGTTTCAGGAAGGTGGGGCATACAGGAGAAACAATAATGTACAGTATGTGGAAAATAATGAGTTTTTTGACCCTTAAACCGCATAAACACATTTCATACACCAAATACACACCTCATATGACCCCTTTAAGACGTTGCTGAGACAGACCACGTCAAACACAACACCAACTTCAAATGAAACTACAGATTACTTCCCTATTAAACATACCTTACAGAAAAAATAGAGTTCTTTGGATTTCAGTTCATGTTTGTTAGCTTTAATGCTATCTATTTGCTAGTGTATTCCTGAACGTTGATAAGATTTTAGCAGATTTATGCAGTAAAAATAGTCAATGGAAATAACAGAATAAAAATATTGATGACTTGTATTACACTGCTACAGTCTTTATTATATTGCATTATATTTATCTGTACCCTCCTATTTCAGTCTATCAGTTTTATTTTCTTAATTTTCTATAATCTCTGTTAATTTACACTACTGTTCAAAAGATTGGGATCAGTAAGTTTTTAAAAAGTCTCTTATGCTCATCAAAGCTGCATTTATTTGATCAAAAATACTGAAAAAAAACAGTAATATTGTGAAATATTATTGCAAATATTACAATGTAAAATAATGGTTTCCAATTTTGAAATATGCTGTTCTATTCAACTTTTTATTCATAAAAGAATCTTGGGAAAAGAAGTATCACATGTTCCAAAAAAATGTTATGCAGCACAACTCTTTCCAACATTGATAATAAATCAGCATATTATACTGATTTCTGAAGATCATGTGACACTGAAGACTGGAGTAATGATGCTGAAAATTCAATTAACATCACAGGAATAAATTATATTTTAAGGTATATTATAATAAAAAAACGTTATTTTAAATTGCAATAATATGTCACAATATTAATATTTTTTTTCTGTATTTTCAATCAAATAAATGCAGCCTTGATGAGCAGAAGAGACATAAAAATCTTACCGATCCCAAACTTTTGAATGGCAGTGTATATGCATGTTCATGTACATATAGATATATTTCATCTGTAAAGCACTTTGTAAGCAACATATTAAAAGGTGCGATATAGATATAAAATGTTTTATTTATCTATTTTTGGTGCAAAAACCTTATGTAACATTAGTGGACCTCGGAAAAAAATATGATAAACTTTAAAAAATATGATCCCTTATACACAAATAATGAAGAAAGATGACTAAATATGCCATTGTATGAGTGCTGTAATTTATGTCCGAATGAAAGCAGGCCGTTTTTGAGGCTCGATCATGTGATTCACTCTCACCCTGAATGGCCCTGATCTGGATCATTTCCCCGTCGAGAGACTCGCTGCACTAGAACAGCCGGCTGCATGTAGATGTCAGAGCGGTTATGTAACACGCTGGCCTGCTCTCGTCCACTCTCCACTGTTCATTTCTGCCTGCCTCTCTTTCCATTCTCATTTCTCTTTCATAATGCCCGTCCTTCCATAATTGCATGCCCTCTTCCTCTTGTTTGCTGTACAGCATTAACCTATGCAAACAAAAACACTCGCGTATTCTTCAACAGCAGCTGCTCTACATGGAATTCTTTAGTTTCATTTTTACAACAGCAGACTGCAGAGAAGGATCAATTCCATCAGCATTGTCGATTTGAGCAAGAAACCGATGAAATTTATAAGTATTTTAAATTCAGACAGCCTTGCAATGTGAATTCAAAGGACGGGTGTTAGATTCACACAGCAGAGTCACTAAATTCACAATATGCAGTATAGCACGTCCTCATTGTTTTTATTAACCAGTTACTTAAATTCCCAGATTTTTTTTCAACCCAAAGTTGACTCAATACGCTGCACACATGAACACCTATACAGTTGTGCTCATAAGTTTACATATCCCTTGCAGAATATGCAAATAATTTAGGGATCATGAAAATTGCATGTTATTGTTTTATTTAGTACTGTCCTGATTACGCTATTTCACATAACGGATGTTTATACAGTGGGGAAAATAATTATTTGATCCCCTGCTGATTTTGTAAGTTTGACCACTTACAAAAAAATTAAGGGTCTATAATTTTTATGGTAGGTTTATTTTAACGGATAGAGACAGAATATAAAAAAAAAATCCAGAAAAAACACATTATATAAAGGTTATAAATTGACTTGCATTTCAGTGAGTAAAATAAGTATTTGATCCCCTACCAACCAGCAAGAATTCTGGCTCCCACAGATTGGTTACGTGCCCAAGTGGAACACAGATTAGTCCTGTCACTTTAAGAAATTACTCCTAATGTCATTGTGTTACGAGTATAAAAGAAACCTGTCCATAGAATGTGTATCTTCCATTCAAACCTCTCCCACCAAGCCGGGTAAGGGGTGTCCTGGCAAGACCAACAGAGCTGTGCTCAACGGACGTCGAGAAAAGATGATTAGACTGCACAAGTGCGGAATGGGCTACAAGAGCCAGTCGGCAATAGAGCTGTTGTTGAGGAATGAGAAGACTGTTGGTGTGAATTATTCGGAATGGGAAGAAATACAAAACTAACCATCAATGCCGCACTCTGTCTGCGTGGGTCTAGGATAAAGGTGTGGGATCAGCCCAGAACTACACGGGAGGAGTTTGTTAATGATCTTAAGGCAGTTGGGACAACAGTCGCCAAGCAAACCATTGGTAACACACTATGTTGCAATGAGTTGAAATCATGCAGTGCCCACAAGGTCCCCCTGCTCAAGAAGGCACATGTACAGGCCCGTCTGAACATCTAAATGATTCAGAGAAGGCTTGGGAGAAAGTGCTGTTGTCACATGAGAACAAAATGTAACTCTTTGGCATCAACTCGACTTGCTGTGTTTGGAGGGAGAGAAATGCTAACTACGACCCAGAGAACACCATCCCTACAGTCAAGCACAGAGGTGGAAACATTATGCTCTGGGGCTGTTTCTCTGCTATGGGTACAGGATGACTTCACCGCATTGAAGGACCGATGGACGGGGCCATGCACCGTAAAATTCTGGATGAGAACCTCCTTCTCTCAGCCAGAACACAGAAGATGGGTCATGGATGATGGGTTTTCCAGCATGACAATGACCCAAAATACCGCCAAGGCAACAAAGGAGTGGCTCAAAAAGAAGCACATTAAGGTCATGGAGTGGCCTAGCCAGTCACCAGATCTCAACCCCATAGAAAATCTATGGAGGGAGCTGAAACTTTGAGTTGCCAAGAAATCTTAAGGATTTAGAGAAATTCTTTAAAGAGGAGTGGAACAAAATCCAACCTGAGATGTGTGCAAACCTGGTGACCAACTACAAGACACGTCTTACCTCTGTGCTTGCCAACAAGAGTTTCTCCACCAAGTTTTGCTTGGGGATCAAATACTTATTTGACTCACTGAAATGCAAATCAATTTATAACCTTTGTACATTGTTTTTTTTTCTGTATTTTTTTATTAGACAGAAAAGTAGTGAAATACACAATCTGTCAAGGATAGCACAATAAATATACAAACTTGTTTCCATTGTGGCCCTTGATGTCAAGCACAGACTTCACTCCTGGCAACAGGTACTGGCATTGCATCATAAATACAGAAATTACAATAGAGTCCAAATTTACAAAATGTACAATCACTATTAAACACATACACAACATATACAAAATACAGATTCATCAAAAAAAAAAAAAAAAAAAAAAAAAAAAAAAAAAAAAAAAAAACCTACTTGAGACAACTTAACTTTTAAACTAAAACTAGCCATATTCAGAATACCTTTAATATCCAGAAGTAACTTATTCCATATTCAAAAGACCTATGAACATACATCGTTTTTATCGTTTGCTGGATGTTCCACGACTGGTTTTATGTTTTGTGATAGTTGTTCATGAGTCCCTTGAAGGTCCCGAGCAGTTAAACTGCCTGCTGTTCTTCAGAAAAATCCCCCAGCTCCTGCACATTCTTTGATTTTCCAGCATCTTCTGCATATTTGACCCCTTTCCAGCAGTGACTGTATGATTTTGAGATCCATCTTTTCACACTGAGCACAACTGAGGGACTCGTGAACAACTTTTACAAAAGGTGAATATTTACTGATGCTTAAGGCAACACAATGCATTAAGCATTAAACTTTTGAACAGGATGATGTGCACATTTTTCTTATTTTGTTTAAAGATCATATTTTTTTAATTTAGTACTGCACTTCACAAGCTACATAAATACTTCACTGTAGACGCAAGTTTGGTTCTGTATAAACTATAAAAGACTTAGACTTAGGTAAACTACAGCCAACTGGCCGGATTTGGCCCTCCGTGTGGTTTAATCCAGCCCATGAATCATTTATCCTGAAAATGGATATTTCTCCTTTCAATAGCTCCATTATATTGCAATACGACCTAACAATCCTCCACATGTGTTGCTGCAGCCAGATCCCAGAAGATCCAAACCACCCAGTCAGAGCATTAAACTTGTTCAATTTGGAATTAGTCAACCCAATATTATAATCAGTTTGTCCAATATGGCAACCATAAGCATGTGCCCTCTTTGCACTTGCCAAAAAACGAAATTATCAAACTCCTTTATGATACTCACCCCAAAGAAATGTTGAGTACAACCTGACTTACATATCTGACTTTGATGCAGCCTGGTATCATAAATCTCAAAGTGTTTGTTCATTAAGGCCAGAGGGTTTTTCCCCCCTCCATTTCCATCATCTGATAGAATTTGGGATCCTTGTCACTCTCGTCTTTGGCTTGTTTAAGTTGGGGTTTAAAAGATACTTAATATACTGTCGATTTGACTGCACCTGACACTATCACATCAGACCAAAACTCGACCTGAACTGAGCTGCTTTATAGCTGAACCAGATTTGTTTCATAACCGATGAATTAATTAACTGAATCAACACTGACTGACCTGAGCTGAAAACGAAAGTCGCGTCCTGTAGCTGCTTACAGCTGAATTGAGATTTTTGAATACTTGCGAGCCAATTGTCTCAGTGATAAAATCTGCTATGCATTTTTCACCCTGTGTGTGAGAATCAAAAATCAATCCATTGTTGACTGTGCGATTGTGAGTCCGCTTTAAATGCAGCTATTTACAGCATTAAATCAATAATACGCATTAACTGTTTTCAAAGCCAAACCTATAATCAAACATTTCACTATTGAAAGAGTTTTTTTTCCCATTTTAAGAGTTTTCATAATCCATTTATAATCCTCCTTTTTCAAGGTTTTCGAACACTTCTTTGCAGTGCAATACTTCAGGCGATGGCTGAATTATCCCATCAGTCACGGACACATATCAGAAAACCGCGCATCATGTATTAGACACTATTACACAACTATTTCTGTGCTCGAAGGGTACAAGAACATTATATTTATGAGGGAATTATACTGTTTGGACAATGTACAATTTAAAGCCCAATGTGGGCCCTGTGCCAAAACTTTTAGCCAGCCCTGGGCTCTTTTCATGATCCTTCCACGACTCATGACTCGTGAGAATAACAGTATTACAACAGAGATGTTTTCATAGTGTCTCGTTTAGACTTCTGTAGCTGCACTCATTTTGATTTGTTTCTGTTGAAACTGTCCGTGTCGGCTAGTTTCCTACCCGGTCTCATGGCAAAAACGTACCTGGGGCACTTTTTCGCGAGACGCGAAATACGTACCAATAAGTACATATCACTGCAGTTTCCAAAAGAAATGAACACTAGAGGCAGTAAAACTCCGACACCTTTTAATTTATATTCACACAAAGTATGATTCACAGGTTTCGTAATTTTCGCAAATATTGAGTATTATGTTGGGACTTCAAATACATTTTAATATGCGGGGAGATTGAAAACTGATGCCTTTTGACGTTAGCACAGCACATATCCAGCTTCATATCAATGGGTTTTCATAGACGATAGGTTTGTTCGTAGCTCACGGAGTCGTACTTGAGAGGCGAGGAGCTCCGGTTCGAATCCCGTGTAACTACGGTTCAACAAAACAGTTCAAATCTGCATATAAGGAAGTTCAAATGGCACGGTTGCATCAAAAAAATGTGTTTTTATATCAGTTTTGCTTTTGTTAACACTATCGGGTAGGTTTAGGGTTGGGTTTGGTGTAGGGCATATTTCCAACACGATAGAGCATTAACTTTTAGCGACAGTCCCCAGATATTTGAATTCTGAATCGCCGCAATACGTACCTGAAGAAACGTAATAAAAACACAGCAATACGTACCTATAATCAACGTAATAAAAACGTGCCAGGGTTGACGTATTGAACCCATGTTTTAGCGCCACTCAGTGGACATTTCTCTTTGAAACTGCGACGAAACGTGCATTAAGGTACGTAAAAACGGTGTTGCAGAAAAGTACCCAGAAGTATGTATTTTTATGAGACTGGGTCGTTTCTTTTACAGGATTCTAGAGAGGGCTGATAAGACCTGCTGGATGAGAAGCTAGACTAACCTAAAAAGGTTTAAGAGGAACAAGTGAGTAAATATTCTGCCGTCTGCTCATTTAGTCTTTTTATAATAGTTTATTGCATTTAACTTATTGCATAAAACATTATGAATCCAATATGCTGCAATGCCTGTTTGGTTAAAATGATCCTGGTTTGGTTACTCTAGGGAAGAAAAAAAAACCAAGTTTAAATATCAATTTATATTATGTATTTTTTAACAACACTGACCAGCCCTAAAGGAAAGAACAGCTAACACTAACAGCTCTAACGCGTGTGTGTGTGATGCTTCTGCTCATGTTACAGAAATGACCGTGAAAGTCATTGTGTTGCTCATCCATCTTTCTCTTTGCCCTTTTCTGTCCTTCAGTGCTTGAAGGCCGTCCAGCGCACCGGCACACAGTTTTGACTCACGTAGCATGTTTGCTCAAGCCCTTTATCCACTTACCCTCTCTCTACCCTCTCTGCCTTTGTTTTTCACACAACTTATTTAGATCAGCTTAGCAAAAGCTTACACAAACACACTTAGGAATAGTTCACCCCAAAATAAACATTCTGCCATTATTTGCTCACCCTCATGTTGTACCAAAACTGCTGTTAATGTTTACGAGTTAAGCAGTGTTCATGATATCTTGTTCCATACAAGCCAAAAAATAAAAATAAAAAATCCTACCACACATGCATTCAAGTATCATAAAAGTTGTCCATATTATTTCTAATATCCAGTGTCTTCTGGAGCCATAGGCTTTGTGTGAGGAACAGACTGAATCTATTTTCTTGAAAATGCTCCACTGCTGCTCTCAAATCTAATTCATATTTGCATTCCGATGCAAAATGTCAGGACTGACATCAATGAACCAGGCCTGATGTAACTGATTTGCTGTGCCAAATTTAAATTTGCTACACAAGAGATTTGAGAATGACTGTGAAGGGGATGATTATCAACCAAGAACAACAGCATCAGTTCTGGGACGGTTCTTCAATTGTTGCTTTTGTCCTTTTTGGAGCTCAACAGCAGAGGCAGATAATCAAATTAGGACTTGAGCAGCATTTAATTCCACCAGCCATTGTGCTCCAATACTAAAGCAATAGGCAATACTCCAATAATAAGGCAGTTTGAATAAAATAAAGTCAGTGAAAAGGAGTTGAGGCTCCAGCATTTTTATTGAGCTTAATTAGACCCAGGTGTGCTTTGCTAAAGGTTGTTCATGCGCATAAAGTTTGTGAGATGTGACATTTGCAGTGCAAAAAAATCTTATGATTATGGATAAATAAGATAAAACACAAATCTAATATATAAACAAATGGCATTTTTTTATTTATATAAACTGAATTAATATTAATATTGGCTGTATTATATACACACACTGTATGTATGTATGATATGGTTTTTCAATATTTTAATTATTTACAGAAGTACACTGATCAGTCACAACATTAAAGCCACTGACAGGTGAACTGAACAACATTTATTATGTGTGAGGTGTTCATGGTATGCAGTGGTTAGTACCTACAAAACTGGTGCAAGGAAAGACAACCAATGAACTGGAGTCAGAGACATGGGCGCCCAAGGTTCACTGATGCACGTGGGGAGCGAAGGCTATCCCGTCTAGTCTGATCACAGAAGAATTACTGCAGCTCTAATTGCTGAAAAACTTAATGCTGGCCATGAGAGAAAGGTGTCAGAACACACAGTGCATTCTAGTTTGCTGCATATTGGGCTGGGTAGCCGTAGACCTACAATGAGCATCAGAGTGGCCCATGGAGCAACGGAAGGTAGGTCACCTGATATGATGAATGATGTTTTCTTTCATCTACGGGATGTGCTGGACCAACAATGATGTGGCTGATCGGTGTATATCATTTCTATCATACCATACCTCAGATTTATCTTATATGCGTGACTGAAGTTTCGTCCGAGTGTGATGTTGCAGTGTGAATGAATGTATTTTGTCAAGTGAACTTCCCTTCACTTCCATGCACAGCAGTACAAGGAAACAAAGCTGTATATGTTGTTTTCTAAGCATCAAGTACCTTATGCAGTGCCCTTGCAGTGGTGTAACTCTGCCACAGAACAAAAAAAGGAAAAAAAGGAAAAACACATGAGACAATAAACTTGGAGACAGTAGACAAGTCTGGCAGAAACTTCTTGATGTGGTGTTAGCGGTTATAGCTAAAATAGACCGGTGTCTGAATGCAGCTTCTTTGTGTTCACTCTTGGGTCAGCCAGAGATAGTGAATGGATTTCAATATATGGATCACAAACAGCCTTTCACATGGTCAGAAGCAGTCAATGTGTCATGCATAGCCTAGCCAAAGCTAAAATTGACTGTTAAATTTGACTTACATTTTTAGTAACTCTTTTTCTACTCCTTTTCGGAGTCGGAACTGAAATTGTCCACATATACACAGTACTGTTATTGAAATCCTAACAATTCTGCTAACCACGGGGGTTAACCCTGTAATGTTTTTTTTTTCCATTTATGTTTAACAACCATTTATTTCCATCATGTCATTATTATTCATCGTCATTTTATCAATATTTGATTTAATATTTGATACATATATTCATTCACCTGCCTTTTGTTGATAATATCACTTGTTTGTTGATAATATCATGCTCTTTTGTGAGGGAACAGAGTGGAGGAAGAGCATGTGTGCGGATTGATCAGCTGTTATTGGTAATTCATTTTAAAAAATTTGAATTAAACCCCCAATCCGTGTTGTTATTATTTGACTGACTCCTGAAGACTGCCGGGTGACAAAAGATTTTCATATTCATCATGCCTCTCACTGAACTGCTGATTCAGGTTTGTCTTACAGCTCTTATACATGGTAACACCCTCTTAGAGAAGTCTTTAAGTTCTACTCCTTTGAAGCACCACTGCTACAGCCACATGCATTCAGATGGACATCTCTGCCTCTGTTAGTAAATGTAGTTTTGCACATCCCTAGAGTAGCTACAAACAACACGAAGCAAAAAACCTTCAGGGTAAAAGTTTTGCTTGCCATTCCAACACTAATTTGTAAAACTCCAAATGAAACTTCAGGCTCTTGCTTAATCAGGTTTGGCAAGCAACACCTAAACTTTCCCATCGAGCACCAGCAGAGTCAGACAGCTCTTAGAACAGCAGATTCAGAAAATCCCAACTGGTTAGCCGAGATTACTCCGCATCAGTCCAGGATCCTTCCACAAACACATCTCCACCAAACCACGTTTCCAATGAGAAATATAACTTACAGATATTGGGCTTCATTGGTGAAACACAAGCAAAACACATATCTATTCATAAAACCATTGATTTCAACACATTCATTTCAGGGGGGTAATTTACATAAGAACGGTTTGATGAACGATTTACACAGAAATGCGTTCCGCTTGTGTTTCATTAATGAGGCTCATAATGTTGTCTATTGAATTCTACACAACAACACTGATCCTGTGTTCAGCGTGGATTTTAGATTTGTTCTCAAACAAATCAGTTTTTTTTTTCCAGTATACTTCTCTTGAAGGATGTGAATGTAGATTCGCTCCAGTGTGTTGCAGTGGCAGACAGCTGGGCACATGCTACAATGTGTGTACATGTGTATTAAAATAAGGTCTACTCTACTGCAAACTAATTTATTGTGCTCAATAAACTCTACGTAAGCCATAGGTAGAATGACTTCTTGAAGTGTGGAAACACTGACTATATTGCATTTTCAAAAGATTGATCTGAATGTTTGAATGGCCTGACCTGACACCATTTTTATGCAGATTTGGAGAGTGGGACTTGCTGTTTGACTGTAAAGGGGTCATATGATGTTGCTAAAAAAAACATAATTTTGTGTATTGGGTAGGAATGTGTTTATTGCGTGTAAGGAGAAGGCGGCAGGGAGGTTCAAAAAAACACTATGCCCTGCCTTTCTGAAACGCGTCGATTTTTACAAATCTCATCGTTCCGAAAAGCTAGGTGTGCTGTGATTGGCCAGCTATCCAGTGCGTTGTGATTGGCCGAATACCTCAAGCGTGTGACGAAAATGTTATGCCCCTACCATACTGTGATGCCCTGTCCGGCCGGAGCGACGAGACAAAAATATTAAAACCCATTAAAAACGAGGCATTCGTTGCATCCAGTGGGGACATAATTATGGATTATAAATGACTTAAACTGTCTTTTTACGCGTTGCATCGCGCCGCGAAAACAAAACCATGTCTGCATTTGTGATCGGAGAAATGACAAACAACAAGCCCTACTCTACACTGCTCAAAACTCACGTTTGAATCGTCAGTGGCAAATCCTATAAATGAAAACGTACTTACAGTCTGTGAGTCAGAAACTGCCGGCATTTTAGTCTAACGTTACAGGATCAGTAAACAGTCCTCCATAAAAATGCGCTGCACACATCTGAATAATTTGGGTTGAACTGTTCCGGAACAGTGTCGTAAATACAACGTAACCACTATTTCTAGTCGTTCCTCTTTGGAGTCCAACAAAGCAGTTTTGCATTCACAACGAAACACAGCGTCACACACGGCGGCCTTGAGGGAGGACACGGCTGGAGGGTTAGAGTGAGCAGAGCTTGAGAACGGCGCGGCCGGCAGATTCAACGAAGGAGCATCCTGCGGGCTTGCGGCAACCACATGTGACGACACCGGGCTGGAATCCGCTTCGTCCACGGTGAAACCCGATCCGGCGATCCACAGCGCGAAGGTGATGTATTTCCTCAGTGACCAGCACGGCTCAGCTCCAGGCATGACAAAGCGGATATCGTCTCTTTTGGAAGGCCAAACAAAGTAGTTTCACTTTCACAAAAACACAGTGTCTCCACGACATGGCAGCGGCAGCAACAACAATACTACAGCGAGAAATAAAAGTTACGCCTTCTTTCTTAGCATAAACATTTGGGCAGCATTATGCAAATCATCCCACATCGTGACATAGACGTGGGGACATGTTAGAACGAGCCGTTTTAGATAGGCGTGGTTGACTCTTAACTTTTATAAAGAATATCTCTTTGGATTTGAGACTTTAGTCTTTGCAACTTTACAGATCTTCTTTATGCACCAAGAGCTTGTAACACCCCAAAGAGGAAGGAAAAATTGAAATCGCATCATATGACCCCTTTACTGATGGCATAACCGGTGAAATTCGATGGAAACAGGCCCCAGTTGCAGGAGATAAATACCCCCTCACCGGGGTGGCAGAATATCACCGATAGTGGTACACTAAACACATTTTTGTGCGTGAAGTTTTACGTGGATATTTGGACATGAGTGAAGTAAGAAGCTTTGCAAACAAAAGAAATAATAAATCAGCAAGGAAATGTTGCATTGCCTCATTAAAATGAACAGAAAGGAAGATCATGATACTCGTTCATAAAGACTGCTGTTGTGAGAATCATAGTTTGGTTGTGAAAAGGTGTAGAGGATGTGCTGAAGGAAAAATATGCCTTTCTACAGTGATCGTAAACTCATCACTCCAATCGGAGTTGAGTTTAAGACTTACTAGAACTCCAATTGCGGCCTGTTCTGTGTTTTTAGAGTCCAATGCAGCGATTTATATCCAAACCTCCTCATAATTCAGACTGATGACTGTTGCCATAAAGTCACATGGCAAGCTATTCAGGCCAAGTATCAACAACCTTGACAGGAAGAGACATTTAAAACAATGTTAACTTGACATTGTAGTCCATGGGCCAAGCCAGAATTTGGTACCACCTAAGGTGGCAAAATCTCTTTGGTACCAGTTTGTTTGTAGAGTCCATATAAGTACTTTGAAACATGGTAACCATTTCAAATGAGTAGCTTTACTAATCTTTTGGGACAATCATTATTTTTGCCATTATCGTCCTACAGTATCTGCACAGCAGGTTTGTATGAATGTCTATTGTAAGAGGTAGCCATACATGCTATATGTTGATTTTTTCAGGACAGTCAGGGCTATCCAGATCTGCCATAATTTTACATGATATTTGTTGTATACGTTTTATATTAGACTTCGTATTAAAGAAAACTATTTATTTGCATCTATTAAATTGTTATATTTGTATATCTATCTCAAAAGATATTGATGTTAGGGGGGATATCTTTTCAGATATGGATAGACAAGACTGTCTGTAATCTGGTGATATCAGAACCATGATGGTGGGACAATCCATGACCTAGCAATTTGAAGAAATATGTATGTACTGTATATGAAATAGTATATTATGCAACATCAACGACTGGTGCTAGTTTCAAAACCAGATTACTCCACCATACTTCATTGTACAGATAAGCCACTAGCATCATCTGAAAAGGAGAGTCCTGCTGTTTATTTTGATATGTGTTACCCTGGGAGGCTACAAGCACTTCGCGACTTATTCAGCTATGACTCAGCTGTGTGAAAATGAGTGAAGAAATGACCGATGATTGCAACTTTGTTTAATTTGATGCATTTTCAAATCAAGATTACTCCGACCATCTTTGTTCTACAAGCAAGGTAGCGTCACTCTGAAGCAGAAGGTCCAGTCTTTCATTTGATACCCGTTTTATACAATAACAACTTCGTGAGTAATTAAAAAAAAAGATTGATGAGTGTGTGGAGATGCAGAGATGGAAGTAGTTTAAGACGGCTGAAATTTCATGTGATTTCAAAACCAGATTACGTCACAATACTTTGTTGCACAGACTAGCACATAGCATCATTGGAAACGGCTAGTCCTGATGCTATTTTTAGCACCACATATTTAAATGTTCCTTGTTCTTGATATACCGGTATTTCTGTTATTTCAGAGCAATGTATATATCGCAGAATAGAGAAGTATGGCAGAACAAAGTGCATGTGGTACACAGCCAGAGTGTTTAATACACTGTTCGGATGATGACTCTAATCTTGTGGCACCTACGAAAATAGATTCATGGAACACACTACTCAGAGCAGCTAAAATAAGAGGCTACAGCCCCATCCTTGATCTTGCTAAAGACCTACCTGAAGGTAGCATACCATCAGTATTGTATCACAGGAAATGTCGTAGCATCTTCACTATGAAGAAACTGCTTGACAGCATCCTTGCAAAAGAAAGTTCTGCAGAAAGATCTCTCACAGAAGACATAAGAACATCCACTAGACAAGGTCCACCGGCATCAAGGGTGTATGAGGCCAAATGTATATTTTGTGACAAATGTAGCAAGTATTTGAAAGGTCAAAGGACAAAAGAGAGCCTGACAAAATGCAGAGAGTTGAGAGCTGATGATACAATCAGGAGAGCGGCTGTCAGGAAAGGTGACAACAGAATGCTAGCCATAGTCAGCCGTGAACTAGTAGCAGCTGAAGGTCATTATCACAGATCCTGTTACAGGGTGTACACAAAGGATCCAAATACAGACATAGACAAAGGTGAAATTAACTTGGACCAAGCAGAATGTCATTATGAAGCAGCAGAAAGAATGGCGCTCTATAAAGTTTTTGCATACATTAGGGAAGGACTGATTGAACATCCTACAGTGGTACCATTCACAGACCTGACCTCTAAACTGGTGACAGAAATGGCTGAATGTGGTGTAACACAAGTGGCACCTTCTACAAAGAAACACCTACGTCACAAGGTTGAAGCTGAATTTGGTGAATCTTTACACATCATACCAAATGACAAAGGAAAGCTGTTGGTATACCCTGACAATTTGACAATGGATGAACTTGTAAAGGTTTGCCAGAAATTAAAAGATTAACTGAAGGAGCACAAATCAAGCGTTAGCGAAGACATCATATCGCAAGTGGCACTGAAGATCAGAGGTGGAAGGGTAAAATAGACGCGCGGAGCCCCCAAGATATTACTCAAGCATGGCCACCACATGCGTCAGATCTTGAGATGATGAACAGCAGTCCTACATCTCTAGTGGAGTTTCTTCAGACACTCCTAACAGGTTCATCCAAAGTAGGTAATAACCCATTACAGAGGGTGCAAAGGCTCACAGCTTCATTCAGCCAAGACCTAGTTTATGCTGTTACTTGCGGCAAAGTCAAGCCTACAAAACATATTGTGTTGCCCTTTGCTGTCAAGTCACTCACTGGAAATGTGGAACTGATAAAGATACTGAATAGACTCGGCCATGGTGTTTCATATTCTCAGGTAGAAGAAATTGACACAGCCCTTTGCCTTCAGAAGCAAGCAGCAAGTGGAGATGCCATCCCACTACCACAAAACATCAAGCCTGGTCTGTTCACAACATTGGCGTGGGACAATATAGACAGACTAGAGGAGACAATCAGTGGTGAAGGGACATCACATAGAGTAAATGGAATTGCTGTGCAAACAAAGCCTATTGCTGATCATCCTGCTGAGACCAGAGCTTTGCCTTGCATCCCCAAAACCAAGAAGAGAAGCATTGAAGCAGTAGAGATGGTACTTCCCATTTACAATGCAGGACAGCGTGCCAATCCTCCTGTTATACAGACGGTTGACACTGATCATGCCTCCTTTCTACAGGATGCAGCAGACAGAAACCACATGTGGCTCGTCTTTCCAACAAAGATGTTTGCAGCTGGACTGGGTTCAACATCCTCACCCACAACGATACAAGTGTACAAGAAGATAGTATAGGCTATTTGCCCACAATCAATGCTCCTGCTACACAGTTATCAACAGTACATGAGGTACTTCACCAGTCGATAAGCATCATGAAGTCTCTGCAACTCAACAACATTGTTGTTGTTTTTGACCAGGCATTATATGCCAAAGCTACAGAAATTACCTGGAAACACCAGGAGCTATTCAAGAACATCATCCTTAGAATGGGGGTCTTCCATACCACCTGTACTTTCATGGCAACAATTGGAAAACGATTTGCAGATGCTGGTCTAAGAGACCTTTGTGTAGAGGCAGGAGTGATAGCTGATGGCTCAATCTCAGGGGTTATTGATGGTCACAGGTATAATCGAGCAGTAAGGCTCCACAAGCTGCTCTATGAGGCTTTCCTCAGACTAGCATGGAAAGGTTTTCATCCATGGTTAGAACAGAATCATCAGGAAGATCTTATTCACTTGGAAGCAACTCTGCAAGCAGTCGAAAACCTGTGTGAAGAAATATCTCAGACAAGATTTGAGGGAACCCTCGAGCAAGATTCATGTCAACGCATTCTGACACGATTCAATGATTCCTCAGCTACCTAAGAGAAAACAATGGTCCCCTGTCTGCCTTCTGGATGTCTTATGTGGACATGGTTGAGATTTTGCTTAGTCTTATTCAAGCATCAAGAGAGGGAAAGTGGATGATGCATCTTGCAGCAATTAGAGCAACCATTCCATGGTGTTTTGCTTATGATAAGCTAAACTATGCCAGATATCTGACATACTACTATGCTCAAATGTCTCGCCTGGAGGTGGATCATCCTGGTGTTCATGCACACTTTATAGAGGGTGGTTTTTCTGTCCAGCTGGGCAGGAACAATCCCTTTGGAAAGATTCCGGTAGACCAGACAATTGAGGAGACTGTAAACAAGGACACCCAGACTGCCGGTGGAACCAAGGGTTTCAGCCTAAAAACTGGAGCAGTCACCAGATACTATCTCACTTCAGAAAACAGAAGTCAGTATCTGAGGCAACTCAGGAACATGACAGGGAATGAGTATACAGAGTGTTTCAGTCATCAAGATTTACAGAAGCCCAGGATAGTGAAGGATATGGCAGATGTAAATGCCTTTGTAGAACTTATGGAGAGAAGCTGGGTAAACCCTCTAGGTCCAGATCAGTCTGAAATCATTAGTCTTTCCACAGGAATGGCTGTGTCACCAGACATAGCCAGTGATCTGCTGCAAGCTCACCAGACTGGAGAGCAGGCATATCAGACGTTCAGAAGTGAACGTTTAGAGAAAGAGTCACCTGCAACCAAGTTCCATGACAAAATGAGAAAACAGAATCTGAAGACATTCTCAAGCATCAAGACAAGTGCTAGAGTAAAACAAGCACAAAAGAAAGAGGTGGTCTTGAAAGCTGATAGAAATCTTTTTGGGCATATGATCATTGCTTCGCAAAGTAGAGAACTTCACATTAAAGATGTCCTGGCTCATCCACTTGGTCCATTGCCTTGGGCACTCTCAAATCCAGATGGCTCATTGCGGAAAACTAATAAGGCTGCTCTTGCAAGAGAGTTAGAGAAATCAGCATCATCAGTTGAAGATATTGGAGAATACTCTGCATGCATCATTGATGGAATGAGCCTTGTTCAGAAACTAAAAGGTGATGGCAAGACTTTTGGAGAGATTGCTGGTTCTGTGCTGAACCTAACGTTGCACGAAGGAAGAAACAGTAAGCGAATAGATGTGGTCTTTGATGTGTACTGGAAAACATCAATCAAGAATGCTGAGAGATACAATCGTGGTTCAGCAAGTAGCACTCAATGAAAGAACATTGCCCCGGGACACAATGTAGTGCAGTGGAGAAAGCTGTTAAGCAATACAGACAGTAAAACAGCCTTGATAACATTCATCGTGGACCAGTGGAAGCTAGCAGAGAACCGAGTAAAGCTTCAGGACAAGCAGCTATTTGCAACCTGTGGAGAGAGATGTTATTGTCTGACCAAAAAAGACTGGAATGTTGTTGAAGAGCTGAAATCTTCCCATGAGGAGGCGGATACCCGTATGCTCCTACATGCAAATCATGCTAGCCAGAATGGCTATCAAACCACAGTTATTGTGAGTGAGGATACGGATGTCATGATCCTTTGTCTTGGATGCTGTAAGAAGATAAACAGCCCCCTTTATCAGAAATCTGGCACTCAGAATCGAACAAGGTACATCAACATCAGCAACCTTGCTCAGCTCCTTGGAGATGACCTCTGTGATGCTCTTATAGGGGTACATGCCTTTACAGGTTGTGATAGCGTAAGTGCTTTTGCAGGACGAGGAAAACTTACCGCTCTCAAACTTGTGAAAGGAAACAGGACATTCCAAGAGTCCTTCAAATCCCTGGGAACATCCTGGGATGTATCAGAGGAATTATACAGTAACATGGAATCATTTGTCTGCAGGATGTATGCACCATCGTCTAGTGTATGTGATGTCAATGATCAACGTTACCTGCTATTCTGTACCAAAAGGGGTAAAGTGGAGTCCAGCCTACTTCCCCCTTGCAGGGACTGCTTAAAGCTGCATATACAGCGTGCCAATTACCAGGCAGCTGTCTGGAGGCACTGTCTGGAAGGACAGCCAGACATACCCGAACCAAAAGGACATGGATGGACAACTGATGACAAAGGTATGCTTATAATAAATACAATAATTACATTTTCTAATAACTAATAATAAAATAGTATAAATATGTATAGGTTATTTCTAGACATTTGGACACCTCACTGAAATGGATGAGAAATATCTTCCACTTATTTGTACAGGTATGCTGATGTTAGACTGGATGCGGGGACCCCCAGCACCAATGGCTGTTCTGGAGCTTATGGCCTGCAAGTGTTCACGGACTTGCAAGCTTCCCGACTGTTCCTGTCTTGCCAACAAATTAAAGTGCACAGAAATGTGCAAGCTACAAACCTGCAGCAATCAGAGGGAGGAGGAGGAGGAGGATACTGATGTCATGAAACTGGTTGAATATGATGACGAAGACAATGATGATGAATAAACAGAAACAGTTTGCAATGACCAAATAAGTTCATGAACAATGTAGAATTATTTTGTTTTTCTTTGTATGACATGTTCTGTTCAAATAAAGTAACAAGATTTTTTCATTCTTTGGCTCAACGGTTAGTGTCATTGAAAGCTGATTTCTGTGACAAAGCTACCACTAACAAAAGGTTATCATGTTGTAATATCATCTAGAGATATGTACAAAAAAAAAATCATACTAGAATTTGCCACCTTGGGTGGTACCAATTAGTGAAAATTGCGGCCTGGGCCCACGGACTATTGTTTTAAATGCGTTATGCTGTTGAGCAGTAGGTTTATCTGAACTAGATGATACCAATAATAATTGCACAGCAGTGTCAGTCCAGTGTGGTTTTTGCCTTAATTGTCAGAACAGAACAATATAATGACTAGGGCTGCACGATAAATCGCATGTGATATTTAATGTGCATCTTTTTAGTAAAACCGTTTCTGTAATCAGCGGTAAATCTCCATCACGTGCGTGCTTTCACGTTGAGCAGCATTAACTACACAGAGCCATTGTTCACTGATGAGCTGCACAAAACCACGTTCATATTCGCGCAATTTTTTGAGCAGCTCGTCAGTGAACAATGTGAAAGCCCGCAGGTGATGGAGATTTACCGCTGATTACAGAACCGGCTTTCTGACAAGATGCGCATTAAATATCGCATGTGATTTATCGTGCAGCCCTAATAATGACGATATAGTGTTGACAATCATGTGCATTTTTGCTCAATAAAATATTTGAGAGGCAAGAGTTTGAGAGGCAAGTAGCTCTCTTGCTTGCAGCCCATGCATGATCACAAAGCACAAAAACATAGCAATTACATCTGGCTAATTCCTTTCTTACAGTCTGAGCCCTAAAATGGCAAATTTGTATAAATTATAGAATGAGGAAAGGTTGAAAACTGCAGGAGAATAATAGATTGTCTTAATTTTAAGACCGGATCTTCTGCATATAATGGATTCGGTTTCCCTTTTGTCATCTGGAGGAATCCAATGAGTTTATGAGGAGATCATCAAAGAGCTTGTGTCTAAATAAAGAGACTAAATAAAGAGACTAAATCTTTAACGCTGAGAGGTTAAACAATGGTGTCAATGGTCCTCTTAATGAATCGGAGGCATTTTGGACACATTGCGACACATCTGTTTTGAACAAATCTGGGTAAAGTCGACATCCTGGAAAGCATCACTCCATCAACACCCAACCAGCTCTCCTGAAAGAAGATTACCTATATGACGGAAACAGCCAGTCCATACCCCAAAGTGTTTTTGTCAGTACTTTCATTATATTTTTGAATGGCTGTCAATGGAGAAAGATCTTTGCCTGCAGAATGGTGTAGTTATGTCATCTACCAGCACTGTCAAACATAACCAGCCAAACCCTGACCCCCCCCCCCCTATGCAAGGACTTATGGGAACACCACTGAACAATGACACCACTGAAATGAACCATCTCAACAAACCAATTTGCAAAAACGAATCAGATTTCCGACGTTAGTTGACAGAGGGAGGCAGTCTAGGACAATGTGTTCAATTATTGTCTCTGCTCACACAGTTTACATAATAATGCAGCATAAAAACCAGATGTACACATCTGTCACACTAGACCGCTATGTGACTTTGCAGGCAGCGTTTTTACACGAAGGCACCTCATGAAACTGATTTCGGCCAGGCTTCTGAACGGTTTAATGAGCTACAACAAAATAGAACGAGTTTTGGTGATAACTAAATGAATGTTTAATTACTATAATACTGATTTCTCGCTAAAACGTACATCAAAAGTGCAAAATGTTAGTCAGAAATATACATTTACACACAAACTGACCACCAAACGCAACTTTCAGATGCCATCTTTATTTTTTAGCTCAACCATCACGGAATGGAACGCACAGGATTGTGGGATATCAAAGGCAGCGAAGGAAACATCTATGCTATGGACGTGCCTTGATGCCTTCCTACCTTGGAAATGCGTCCACCGAAGGCAACATTTTTCAGTTTTCAGATGCAGCCGTAGTGTTTAGAAGCGAGCAGCGCTGCTTTGTTTACAGCAGTAACCAAGGAAACGTTCTATCGCTGCTGTTCCATAAGCGCCACCTGCTGCCAGAGAGTAAATCTGCGTCTCATTCAGCCCGTCTGCTTTTATATTTTATGCAGCATAATTTCACAAAGTTATAAAGTCAGACCATTCTGTTGCATTCTGTTTGCTTTAAATGCATTTTCTGTGCAAGGTACATTTTCTGCTGGAAAATGTGGAAATGCTGATATTTCTATTAAAAAACAAAACCTGTAAAAAAATGTATTTCCCAACCTAGAAAAGAGCACAGGCAAAACCTATGTTTATATAAAAAGATTTATTTTTTTTTTTTTTTTTTTTTTTTTTTTCATTTGCCTTATTCTTTATATTTATTTGGAATTTCTGTTTATTTTTGTTATTTGACAAAATATGTTTTAATTTCACAAAGAAAGGTGCAGCATTTTATCAGCGAGAAAAAAAATAAAAAGACTTTTTCATTTATAATTTGTCTTCAAATCTCGTTTTGTATCGTGAAACCAGTATTGGGAATCGTATCGCATCGTGAGTTAAGTGAATCGTTACATCCCTAATGGTACCATGTTATATGAAAAGTTCAGTTTAAACGTGTTACTTGTCTGTTTGCCAGGTTATGTGTGCATTTAATGCACTTTAAATACATTTTATTCCCATCAGGATTAACTCATTATTTTCTGTATATGTCCTAAATTCATGCATCTCTCTTTTTCATAAGGTTTTGTATTTAAAGCAACAGTATGCCTAGCCAGCAGCTATCACTCTGCATCTCTCATCTGGTTGCCCACTGAAGCTAAGCAGGGTTGAGCTGGTCAGTACCTGGATGGGAGATCTCCTGGGAAAACTAGGTTGCTGCTGGAAGAGGTGTTATTGAGGCCAGCAGGGGGTTCTCACCCTGTGGTCTGTGTGGGTCCTAACACCCCAGTGTAGTGACAGGGACACTATACTGACAAAAAGCACCGTCCTTCGGATGAGACGTTAAACCGAGGTCCTGACTCTCTGTGGTCATTAAAAATCCCAGGATGTCTGGTGAAATTCGTCCATTGGCCTCTGACCATCATGGCCTCCTAACCATCCCCATATCTGCTGATTGGCTTCATCACTCGGTCTCCTCTCCACCAGTAAGCTGGTGTGTGGTGGGCGTTCTGGTGCAATATGGTTTCTAGTGCAATTTTGTTTTTCTATATCATCATATGATTCAGTCATTTTATGATTTAGTGAATTTTAATGTGTAATAAATAAATGATTTTGACATTGTAAACCTTTTCTTTTTTGGAGAAGATCCTGGTTGAAGTAAAAGCAAACTACCCAACCTTTCCTTATATCCTCATATCCTCCCCATTCTAGCCTGTCTGTCTTAATTCTGTAGACCTCAAATTGATTTTATAGTCTTAGATCCTGAACCAGATGATGATGTAAAGGTGATGTCAGTAACAAACAGCAAACTCTTTTCTCCCTTCCTGCAGCTGTCCATCTGCAACTGATTTACAAACTATTATTACAAGCACAAACATCTCCTCTTTGTAATTCCTAGTAATTTCCCTGAACCCTCACTCTATTCTGTCTTTCATTCTCTCTGCTGGCATCGGTTCTTGGTTCTGTGGCGTTATTGAGCACTAAGGGGCTCAGAAACATTCCTTAAAGGTGAAACATCCATTTAAAATGCTGTTCTCATCAAACATCAAACCTGCAAAGCAGCAGTGCAGGTAAATCCGGATTCCAGCACAGCCTTCAGCATTTGGGCACATGTTAGCCATACAAAATCAGACTGTTGGTTGTGGGATCGCTGGCATGCGGGCCTGCTCTGGCAAGAGAAAGTCATGCACATCTCAGGATTCAATGTCTCTGTGTGCATGGGACTTTGTTTAATCAGTATTATCAGAGTTGCAATCACATCCATGTTTGCCGGTGGCAATGTTACAGCTGTTTTAGAGGAGAGAGTGGTGTCAAAATTCTTACCCTGTGAAGTACAGATCATGCGTGGGTTTAGACCAGAAAGGAATAAAAGGCCTGGACAGGACTAGTTTTCCCTAAGAAGCTCAAGTAAATGTGTTTTTCACAAAAGCCAATTGATTTCATTTTTACGATTCAGTTTTACGCACATCATAATAACCGAATGTCAATAAAAACATATGCTTTTTTTGACTTTAAAGTTAATATTGCATAGAACAATACATGCATAATTGCACTTGGACAAAAAAATAAATAAAGAGAATTTAGTTATTCCCAAAAAAGGCTAATTTGAAATTAAAGTTTCATCCTAGAGTGTCTAAATATTTAGTTTCAGCTTTAGTTTTAGTTTCAGGAAATTGTATTCTAATGCATCCCAGTTATCTCCACAAAAACAAAATAGCCTACCAAAGCAACAGCCTAGGAATACAGACTTTCTCTCAAATCTAAACAGTCAAACATGCTTTACAAGAAAAAACATGATGTCTTAATCAAAACATAAAGCTATTTTAACCATGCTTTTTTTTAAATTTAGAATATTAAGGCTTAACATAGATATATTGTGTGTCTCTATTATGATGAATTGTGGAATGGGTTACTGGCAGCAGATATTGCTTACTACAAGTAAAGTGTGAGAGAAATGTGTTGTTTTACCTTAGTAAGCCACCTTCATAATCTCTTTGTAATAGTGTTCTATGACAACAAACGCAAATAGAAAAAAAAAATCATTTGCATTTATATTGCAGACTCTTGTATGTAAACAGCATTTATTATCAATAAGGTGCCAAAAATATAGCATCTTCCAAGACCACTTTCTGAGCACTCCACACAATTCTATGGTGTTTTCTTATAATGGGGTTTAAAAGTGAGAGAAAATGCTTAATGTAAAAATACTGCCCTTGTCCTTGGAATATAGTGTCGTTCTTTTGGCAGTTGACTGTTCATGAGAAGGGAAGTGTGAGAGAGATGTGTTTTTCCCAGTGACTGCTGTAGTTAATTACAGCAAGGTATATTAACTGTTTTTACCGTTAAGCTTTTGGAATTTTCCTCCAATCAGATGTAAAATAAAACCACAAATTCTGATCATGAACTGCTGAGAACGGCCACTGGCAAAGCTGCAACAGGTATGATGAATTAATTATTCTCTAATTATATGCACTTTGTTGTGATCACATGAATAATCCTTTTTTTTTTCTTAATGTACACATTCAGAACACATGACCTTCTGTAACACTCACTCTATTAATGACTACAGCAATCCCAATTCTGTTCCAGTCAGCCCATAAAACCACGCACGTTAAGAACTGTAACTAAAACATCATTTAATCCCATCTGAATAGTGCTTAAAACAGCATACATCCAGGGTTTGGCCTTACAGTACTTGACTATATGTTGAAATGCTTACTCCTTGACAGCTGTCAAATGTATGGATTCTTATTGGATTTTGTAAGCAATTTTTTCCCAAATTCAGATTAGAGGTCTATGACGGATAGATTTTCCAATTCCTCCAAACACAAGGCTTCAGATCTCACATTGTTTCATTTGTTCCAGCAGGCAAAAGCAGGGTTCTTTCCCTTGCTGTCGCATACAATCGAAAAAACATTGAGTATATTCCAACTCTGTACCTGTAAACAGGTTTATTTTGGTTGTGCAATAGACAAATAACAAGTTTTTAGGTATTTATATTTTGGGAGAGTCACACAAGTATAGTTTCTATATCCCACTTCCCTCACACACATCAGTATCTTTTCTCCCGAACCCAAACTCAGCATTCAAAACTTGTCCCACACTGCACTCAGCTGCATCAAGTCCTACATGAATGCAGAATTCTCCTTGAGAATATTCCTTTAGCATGTAACAACAGACAATCGTCCATTCGTAGTCTCAGTATGTACATGTCTGTGCTTCTGAAAAAAAAAAAAAAAAAAAAAAAAAAAAATCTGAAAAAATCTACAGCATTTTTTTTTTTTTTTTTTACATTTTTACAATTTTTTTACTACAAAAATAGGAATAGGTTATTTGACTATGTAACATGTAATGATTAGGGGCATTCTAATAAATAAATATTTATTTATTAGGGGCAGTTGTGGCCTAATGGTTAGAGAGTCGGACTTGTAACTCGAAGGTCGCGGTTTTGAGTCTCAGGTCTGGCAGGGATTGTCGGTGGGTGGAGTGAATAACCAGCGCTCTCTTCCACCCTCAATACTCGACTGAGGCACCGAACCCCCAACTTCTCCCTGGGTGCCACAGCACATGGCTGGTGTATGTTCACGGTGTGTGTGTGTTCTGTTCACTACTGTGTGTGTGCACTTGGATGGGTTAAATGCAGAGCACAAATTCCAGATATGGGTCACCATACTTGGCCACACGTCACTTCGCTAATAAATTTAAACGTATTTTCAATCATATGAGAAATACAGAATGGATGGACATACGGACAGACGGATGGCTAAAAAGATGGAAGGGCAGACGGACAGACAGGAGAAAGGATGGACAGATTCATGTATCCATGGATGGCAAGATGAATGAAGAATGGAATGAATGGACAGATGAATGCTTTCTTAACTGACCCTTCGCAAAGGCCCGCCCCCCTTCGTTACTGTTGCTACGTCAGACAAGCTGTCCGCTCTCTCGCCACACATCATGTTCTCACGCAGTGAAAAATACATCACGGAGCAAAGAGGAAACGGAAAAGCACCGACAGACTCTAGTTACTTTTGCAGAGCAGGTTACTTTTGGTATGAAACAAAGTCTCAACTTTCAAATTTTGTCATTTTGTAATAAATTCAAACAATAAATACTGTTTATTGTGACAGATCGCTGTAGCGTCTCAGTTCAAGTGGCACGTGAACTGTTCATCTCTTCCTCTTGACTAGTTATAACACGAAATAAACATAAGTGAACCTCAGAAGGTATCTTGTTCCAACTGCGGAAAGTCAATACACCTATTTTTCAAGTTCAATCCACTGACGTTAATCTACTCTCCTGTCTGGTTTGTTTGTTGGACAAAATGGCAGATTCTGTGTTATGACTGGTCAGATCACCTGGGCAAATCCAAACTGCCTGTTGTGAGGGTCAATAACGATGGAGCTCATGGAACAACAGCTGGTAAGAAAACCAGAATATAAAACATGTTATAACATTCATAATATGTTTTGTAAACAACACTATACAATATTCAGGGCATTTTTAAGCTCAAGTTCAAGTTTCTGAATGACAGGGTGTGGTGGAAGAAAAGAAAGAAAGATGGCCACAGAGAGAGAGACATGAAAGTGAACACATCAGCTTCTCTGGATCTCTTATCCTCCCTCCCTGACCTCATCAATTATTCACTCCATCCATCCAGCCAGCCCAAAGAACATCAATACATTACTGTCACTTTCTACACAACCAGCCAGACCACAACAGCTTTCTCTGCTTTTACACACTTTCACACTCTCAAATGCTCGGTCTACTGTGCATTCTAATGCTGACAAATCAATGGATGAACATCTAATCTGGCAACCTAAAGTGCACCTAGATATTTCTTCATAATTTAAAGTAACTTCTATTATTATTGAAGTTGGTCAGGTGTTTTCAAGGCAATATAGTGATGTAAGTGTAAAATCAACTCTCTACAATGCAAATAAATCAATCACATATGTGACTAAATTTTGAAATTTTAATTGTGTTTATTTAATTTGGAATATAGTTGACACTTGAATGCTGTTGAAATCTTGAATGTTTCAAATGTCCCAGCTTAAATTATTTACTCATTTAGAACAATGTAGTTTATTATTATTACTTTTAGTCATTCTGTGGTGATAGAATGTATAATATCGTCCAGTTTACTTCAATAAAAGCCACTTTCCAAAATAATGCGTCCAATTCATAGAATGACACAACAGTATTGTCTATGTTGAGAGATGGCAACAACATCAGAACAACCATCTTGATGTAAAATAAACTGGCATTACTCCAACACTCATTCTGCAAGACCTCATCAGTTAGCATAGATGTTGAACTTCACGTCTCGACACGACTCGCCTGTGATTGCTAATGATGAAAGACATTTCTACCAAAACCTTTAATCTTGTCAGAATCTGGAGAAACACCTTGCAATCTCTAACAACACCAGTGTTCTTTTATAGAGGTTTTATTTGTAGTAATCAGCCAGCAAAAACATCAGCTCAGCATTTACGCACCAAATCATCTTTCAACAAAACCTTAATGCAGTAAGGGGTAATGGGACAGTGAGACTGTATTCTCATTCTCTCTTTAAAAAAAAAAACAAATACTTTTATACAAAGAACATGTCTACACATGTCTAGTCAAAGACAAGAAAGCCCAGTGGCTTTTGAGGGTTCATAGTAAAGACTGGGGTCATGTTTAAAGCTCAGATGCTCAGATGCTCATCAAGCTATCAGCTCTGGACATGAAGAGCACAAAGCAAGCAACAGCACCAAAGAAAAAGCCACCCATCACGAGGAATACAAATGTCATTGAATTATGTCTCTGAGAAAAGCAGCTATTTCTGCACACAGAAGCGTTTCCAAAAACCACTCAAATACTTATCTGAAGAGAGCCACGAATGTTTATCATTGTTGCTCTCCCAATGTGTTCTTCACTGCTAAACTCAGACAGCTCCGTCAGGCCAAAGAAGATGCTCACAGGAAGGGGGATAATGTCTTGTATAAACAGGCTAAATACACACTGGAAAAGGAGATCAGAGTGGCAAAGAGGAATTATTCAGAAAAAATAAGGATTAAATTCTCTTCCAGTGACTCGGCATCAGTGTGGAAAAGTCTAAAAGAAATCACCAATTACAAGACACCATCCCCCAGCACTGTGGAGGATCAACACCTGGCAGAGATCTGAACGAGTTCCTACTGCAGGTTTTGAAAAGACCCCCCACACCCTCTCTGAACATCTCTCCACACAACCATCAACACCGCCTGCAACCCCCCTCTCCCCCACACCTGCAATTCAGGTCAGCGAAGATGAGGTGCGCCAGGTTTTCCGGAAGCAGAAAAGGAGAAAAGCACAAGGCTCAGACTGTGTTACACCAGTCTGTCTGAAATCCTGTGCTGACCAGCTGGCCCCCATCTTCACACAGATCTTCAACAGATCACTGGAGCTGTGCGAAGTCCCTTCATGCTTCAAACGCTCCACCATCATCCCCGTCCCAAAGAAACCCAAAATTACTGGACTTAATGACTACAGACCTGTGTCTCTAATGTCTGTGGTCATTAAGTCTTTTGAAAGACTGGTGCTGGCCCACCTGAAGGACATCACTGGACCCTTGCTGGATCCTCTTCAGTTTGCCTACAGAGCAAACAGGTCCGTTGATGATGCTGTCAACATGGGACTGCATTACTGCATTATGTTCTGCAACATCTAGACAGACCAGGGATTTATGTGAGGATCCTGTTCGTGGACTTCAGCTCGGCCTTTAACACCATCATCCCAAACCTCCTCCTGCCCAAACTATCTCAGCTCTCCATGCCCACCTCCGTCTGTGGATCATCAGCTTCCTGACAGACAGGCAGCAGCCAGTGAGGCTGGGAATATTCTCATCCAGCACCCGTACGATCAGCATTGGTGCTCCTCAGGGTTGTGTTCTCTCTCCACTGCTCTTCTCCCTGTACACCAACGACTGCACATCTAAAGACCCCTCTGTCAAGCTCCTGAAGTTTGCAGACGACACCACACTCATCGACCTCATTCAGGACGGTGACGAGTCTGCTTACAGACAGGTGGTTAAAGAGCTGGCTGTCTGGTGTAGTCTCAACAACCTGGCGCTCAACACTCTAAAAACTGTGGAGATGACTGTGGACTTCAAGAGAAACCCCTCTGCACTCCCCCCACTCACCATCATGGACAGCACTGTGACTGCAGTGGAGTCATTCAGGTTCCTGGGCACCACAATCTCTCAGGACCTGAAGTGGGACACTCACATAGACTCCATTGTTAAAAAGGCCCAGCAGAGGTTGTACTTCCTTCGCCAGCTGAGGAAGTTCAACCTGCCACAGGAGCTGCTGAAACAGTTCTACTCTGCCATTATTGAATCTGTCCTCTGCACTTCAATAACTGTCTGGTTCAGCTCAGCTACCAAATCGGACCTCAGAAGACTTCAGAGGGTAGTCCGTACTGCTGAGCGAATCATTGGTACAACCCTCCCTTCTCTCCAAGACCTGTACTCATCCAGAGTGAGAAAAAGGGCTAGCAAAATCACTCTGGACCCCTCACAATCAGCACACTCCCTCTTTGAACTGTTGCCATCTGGTCGACGCTACAGAGCTCTGAGCACCAGAACGGCCAGACACAGGAACAGTTTCTTCCCTCAGGCCATCCATCTCATGAACACTTGACAATAACTGTGGAACACACTATTTATTCACTCATACACTTATTTATCTAACACACACACTCAGTCTACATTTCAATTTGCACATAATATACTGTACATACAACTGTCTATTGTTATATTCCTGTACATACAATTGTCGATTTGTATATTTATATTCCTTATTTACTTGTTCTATTTTTTCTATTTTGTTAATTATCTGGGTTTTTTTCTGTCAACTGTCATTCCTGTTACACTGTGGAAGCTTCTGTCATGAAAACAAATTCCTCGTATGTGTAAACATACCTGGCAATAAAAACTCATTCTTCTTCTTCTTCTTAATACAATTAAAACAGCTCCCCAAGTTGTTAGTAATAAAGAAATATTAATTGTACCTCACCTTCAGCATTCTAATTATTTTCCCCGTGCCGGACAGAGATTGAGACGGTGCCGCTGCATGTCATACCAAACCTCTCACGGCAGGTGCGTCGTCAGCTTGAGATCGGTTTATGAGATCGGCCTTTATTGAGGTCGACGATCAAACTTCAGTAGCCGATCAATCAGAGCACCACCAATACACACATTCATATTCTTAGTTGATTACATCTACATTCACTAGTGGTCATAAATAATTTTTATGAAATTTAATCATAATTACTATTCATTTATTTATTTATTTTGTTTTGATCTTATCGTGCGGGTTTTGGCTATCATGTGATGTACTTGAACACGCAATTTTCTCGTTTTTTTAAGATGACTCTTATGCCTGAATTGTAATTAGGCACTGAAGAAGGTCCAAAACTTTTGTCTTTTCTTGGTTAAGCTGTGGGTTTTATGTCTTTGTTGTCTTTTTTCATCCTCATAGTGTGTAGGCCTTTTAGTATTTCAAAGTGCCTCCAATTGACAAATCGACATTTGATACTGTACCATCACAGTACCACAGTAGAGAGTACTTTACTCTAAGTGATTCAATGTCTTTTGTCTTGCATGTGATGACAAACAAGCATTTGATTGAGAAACCTCATTCTCCACATGCACGCAGAGCCACCACTGTCTGAGGAACTGAATGACACAGGGTCGAGCACTCTATAGATGTCTGAGCACATGCACCACATCAAATGAAGAGCCACAGCTCAGTGCATAAAGAGTTCAGCATTTTTACACTAAAGGCTTTTTAAAAAGACTTTAAAAAAATCAAGTTCTAAAGACTGTGACATTAGTTGTGGTTGAGTCATACGTGGCTAAACATAGAGCTCTGCAGTTTCTGTGTTCACTTGCTCTACAGCTATTGTCAGTGAAACAATACCCAAACAACAGTGCAAGAAACGGGACTGGACTTGGAGCTGATAAATATATAAATGTGCCCCTGCTCATATTAGCATTTACAATCAATCGCGGATCAAATTCATTCTTATGATGTCAGTTCAATAAATATTAATTTAGGTGCAATATGTAATATTGACAATTAGAGCTGTTTCCCGTAACCTCCGAGGACAAAGCAGTATTGAGAGTTTAAGAACACTTCCTTTAGGTATTACATGGAGCGATGAAAACAAAATGCCATCGAATCGTTTCTGAAGACATTTAGAACCTTCAGAGGTACATTCTAGCAGGGCTGAACGATTTTGGAAAATAATCTAATTGCGATTTTATTTACCAATATTGCGATTTAATATGCAATTTTTTTTGTTCTGTATTATTCAACAAAGACGAGTTATAAATCATTGTATAGTATGACCAACACACTATTAGATAGATTAAACATAAATGTTCTTTTCTGTAGGCCAGACCATATGTTACGATGAAATTAGGTGATGCATAAATTGATATGAATTACATTTTTATTGTATTGAACGTTTGTTTAACTTCCAACCTTGTAAGCATGTAATAATTGTTTAAATAGCCTGGTGTAAACATTAATATGAAAGTCAGTAACAAATCACACAAACTAAAGTAGATTGCAGAAATATAAAAACAATCTGTTGCTTTAGCACACTACTTTAGGTCATTCAAAGTCACTGTAATAAACATATGTAAACATGTGCACCGCACTTTTTAAACACTGTCTGTTAACTTTAGACCAGTGCTTCTCAAACTCTTTTGGTTGCACCCCCATTTAAACTGTAAGGTAAACCTAATATTTAACAAAAAACCTACGGGGGAAAAAAACACCTGCATCATTTGAAACATTGAAAAATAGCATAGCGAGAATAACTGTTATTATTATTATTCTCTCTGTTATTTAATTTATTGTTGGTTTCATGCTGTCCGCTCTAAGGCAGTGTTTCCCAACCTTTCTTTAGTTTTTGGAAATTTTAACAAATTTGTGGCACCCTACAAAATTTATTTTGTCACAATATTTGAATTTCTAACTTCGATGTGATAATTTGAAAAGTATAGATATTCGGTATAACAGGGAAGAACTGCAGAATATAATGTCATACGGATATTTTTTATATTATTAAAAAATGTTGACAATCAATGGTGGCAATCAGTAGGATAATTTCTAATGAGGAGACCAATTTATATGACAGTTTTTAATGTAGGCTTTTATTCATATGTAAATATTGTGAGATAGTTATAATGGTAATTTAAAAAAGTTTTGCTCATTCAGTGTATTTTTGATTTTACAGCTGGATAATTTTGTTGCAGTAGCACGAGATAGCTTGATTTAAAACTTTGAATTGAATAAAAGATGACAAGGAGGCTAAGCAGTTAATAATAAAATAAGAACAAATAAAGAAATTACTAATGATAGCACAAATTAAAAAAAATAACGATAGCCCTACAAATGAATAATTGCTTTTTAGTTTTTCAGGTAGGTCTAACAATAGGGCTATTAAGAGATTTTTTTTTTTACCAGTTATCCAAATACTGTTTAATCCTAGAAAGCTATTATTATCAGAGGACACGTGAGCATAACTGTTAGCAGATCAATGAATGAGAGGGCAGGTTACCAGAGTTGCCCATATACCACACCATGTTACAGCACAGTAGGGCTATTGCAGACAGAAACAATACTGTACTACATCGATGTTTCCTGTCAGCTTGATTTTTGGACTTTGCTGTTCCGATGAGCATGACGGTATATGAGTGGAGCACTCACATGGGCCGTGAGCGACTGAGCGGGGCACACACACGCATAGAGCGGATAATACACAGAGTCACATCACGTGAAAGTGAATCCTGAGCGGTGGACTAATTTTTGGCAGCCGGAATTTCAGTGCATCTCTTATTATTGGCGAAATCAGAAATGGATATTATGCTTTTTTTTGAACATTTTAGCAATTAAAAAATATTTAAAAATATATATTTTTTTACACGGCACCCCGGTTGGGAAACACTGCTCTAAGGCATAGGACACACACAGGCTTTCCTCCTCACCAACGACATTAAACACCGTGTCTACACCGGACGCGAGCGGCAAAATACAGTAGAACCCATTATAATCAGTGACGCTGTGTACACTGGATGCGGCGCGACACGACACGACAAAACCCAACATTAAACTGATGCCTTGTTCTATTTATGACATACTGACACAAAGTTCAAATGATTTGCATCGGTTGCTTTGTCGCTTCAGTGTAGAGCTGTTGCGGCACGATGCACAACTGTAGTGTCCGGTATAGGCACGGTGAGTGAAGCAGAGAGTAAGATATGCCTCGTCATATTTTCTGCTTTTAGCTTTTGAATGACCTGCATCTGCCTGAGTCTGTGCGACTTCATCTATGGCTTTTCTCTTCGCTTTCACAAACCGATCCATCTCCCATTCTAAGTTACGTCCTTTGGCTGTTTACTGATTTATTTATTTTCTTTTTCTGCTGATGGCCCGCGCTCGACTTGAAGCAGCGCTGCTTAGACCGATGGGTGTGTCATCAAAGTACTGCGAGAGCTATAAGAGAGCGCAGACGTCTCCTTATGCTTTCGGAGAGGGGACGCTCGCCGTACTTTGATGTCATACACCGATCGATCTTCAAGTGGAACACACCTCTTCACTCTCGCGTGTCACTTGACCGAGTGTAATCGCAGCCTCTGTGGTTGAAAAATCGTGTTTTTTCAAATCGCGATATTATCGCAAATGCAATTAATCGTTCAGCCCTACATTCTAGGGCTGTGTAAAAATCGCATGTGATTTTCATGCGCATCTCATCAGTAAAAGCCGGTTCTGTGATTAGTAGTAAATCTCCACCACGTGCTTTTAGATGGAGTGGCATTCACTACACAGAGCCGTAGTTCACTGACAAGCTATGCAAAATCGCGTTCAAAATCGCAGGCATTCATTTCGCTTTTGAACGCGATTTGTGTAGACTTGTCAGTTTTAACCATCTCCGTGTAGCTTGGGAGATTTTACTACTAATCACAGGAGTCACTTTACTGCCGAGATGGCGCACTTAAAATCGGCATTCGATTTTTTGCCAGCCCTAAGTCTTATAATTAATTAATTCAATCTATATTTATATTTAAAACCTCCCCGCTTTTCCACCCTGTTTTCACTCAAAACAAAACTACTCTGCGTGCTGTGCGCACGTGAGACTGTTACTTAAAACTGTGCTTTATGCCAGAATTTCTTTATCGTGAGTTTTTCAAATCGCGGTAATCTAATACGGTTTTAATGATAATTAAAAGATGAAACGGTAATACTAACCGTGGGGAATTTTATCATGATTTATCGTCAAACCGGTAATCGTTACATCCCTACCGTGCTGCCATGTTTCTTTAGAGAGAAGAGGCTTTCTTCTGGCAACCTTTCGCATCTGAACATCCACTAATATATTATTCATGTTTGTAGACTGTTTATTAACATGACTTACCACTAACAAAGTATTTCAGGGAATTTGTGAACCTTACTGTAAAGTGTACACTAATCCAACATTAACTGATGTGTTACTAGCATTTGAAGACTGTTTCTTTAACATGACTTGCCACTAATAAAGTAGGCTATTTATTCAGGGAATTTGTGAAGTTTAGTGTACAATTTACAATAAGTTTCACAAATTCCTTTAGTAAAAACGTAAGTGGTAAGTCATGTTAATAAACTATCGTTAACTAATACGACCTTATTGTAAAGTGTAGGCTAACCCAAATATATTATGGTATTTTTATGCTTTAGTACGATCAAAACATTACATACAGCACATTTAAGATTAATAATGGACTGTGAGTAACTGACAGAGTACAAGTAAAAAAAAAAAAAGGTTAAACAAGCCATTACTACATTTGTAAAACATTTGACTCTCACCAGTTGCTGTGCTCTGCTGCCAATCCCACAATCCCTGCGCAAGCCTGCAAACAGCTCCCATATAGAGAACAAAAGCGACTTTCACAAAGCAACTATTATCTTGGCTCAGAATATGCTATTTTGGTCTTTATGGACAGCAGTGAAGTGTGCATATATCACAATGCTAGGACATTCAAATGTAAGATACAGCAACAGTCTATGAAGATGCAAATTCTTAGTCAGTGCATTGCAAGTGTCCTGCTCTATAAACTTATTGTGCTTCATTACGCTAGTTTGGTGAAAAAACAGTAGCAACCGGTATTCAAGGGGCAATAGAGTGACTAATGTCTATTACAACATGCTACAACAGGCAACTATGAAGCACATAGCACAAAGAAATTAACACTGTATTGCAATAGCGTTCTCATTATGTTATGTAACTGATATATTTTGCATCAAACGCAGGCTTACAGATAATTAAAATGTGAAATGGTAATTCTATCCATTAGGAGTTTTACTGCAGTTAACCATTAACAACCAGTAACAGTTTCATTCATTGATGAAAGTGTTTGCATTCAAGTATTTGGGTAGAACATGTTTCGGGCCTGAAGTATATCTTCTGAAAGAAGCCGTGTTGACATGAATTCACATGTACTATTCCAAAAGCACAAAGGCAAAGAAAAAATATCTCAGGTTACGCATGTAACCATTGTTCCCTGTCCTCTAGCGGTCGCTATGGGGAACACCTTCAGCGTGACCGGTGTCTAAAGCACATATTTAAACACGACAATAACATTGACCAGCGACAGCCTATGACATCACTACCGGCACAACCACAGTATAAAAGGGCGCCAGCAAAATCTGCTCCTTCCTGAAGCATGACAAGAAAAGAGGACGCAGTGTCTCGTTCCATTCTCAGGGAACCATGGTTACATGCGTAACATGCGTAACCTGATACATTCCCTTTTGAGGGATCTCGAACTGCATCCTCTAGTGGTTGCTATGGGGAACAGAATACCCATGCTGCCATGCAGAGGGAAGTGCATGCCATATTTTCTGAGGTGAGCACCAACTCCACAGTGAAACCATCAGAGTCCCCCCTCGGACACATCAGCGGCTGTCAGTGACACTATCCCCTTCGGCCAAAGGCCTGCGCTACATAACCAAAATAACTTATCTGTTACGGGCTGACAAGGAAGCCCGGTCCCAGGGCAGAGCTCAAAGGCCTAGAATCAGATAACAATTCCTTTAAGGGGATATGGCCAGGCATCTAGGTTTCACTATATTACCTGACCCTAGGGGGACTTCATAAATCTACCTCTAATTCTCCCAAGGGGGCTAGAGGATAGCCAACAACCTGTCTGCCTGAGGAAGAGTCTCTGACTTGAGATACAAACCAAAAGGTAACCAGTGCAAAGGGAATTGCAAGGAACCGGCATTATACACCTTCACTGTACCTGAGAAGGAGACTTCCCATAGGATCGGTTTCTCCAGATACCTTGAGCTGGTGGCACCTGCAGCACAGTCATTGGAGACATTGTTATGGTATCACTGTATAGATACATATGTAGAGTGGGGCCCAAGATGAGAACCAGAGCCTGAGCCAACTCGGAGAAAGGGTACAATGCTGGCAGTGCATGACCCTTACCATAAATGGATTTTAGAAAGCAAACAGGATGCTCGGCGTGTGCGCTTACCATAAACATGGATATTTTCAGAAATAGAAGTCGCGTTTTTTCATTTGAAACGTGCTGCGATTTATATTCCAAAGCCACTCATATAATGCAGAAACACTCAAGCAAAACATGCGCAACATGTGCACATATTTGTATTGATGCAGAATAGTACAGCCTAGCGCATTTTCACACAGGCTGTTAGTTTCACTTTCGCCAGAAAGTCGTGTATGCCTAAGGTTGAAAATAAATGATGTTTATAGTGAATGCCCCTATAAATGGTCTTATTTTTACGATTTAGTTTTAATCCAAATGATGCGTGCTAAGTGAGTGAACATCAAAGTTCACACAACAGAAATGCGCTCGCGCTCTCTCTCTCTCTCTCTCCCGTTAAGTAACTTGTGCATTGTTTTACTTTCTTGTTTTTGACATATCCACCCGAACTACAAACTTTCCAGTGATGTCTGTGAGAAAGGTATATTCACTCGACAAACTCGCGCATCTGCGCCGCCGCGTGCTCAATCCACTCAGCGTGCTTTGTTTATCAGCTCGCGCACATCAGCTATACAGGCGTTAATACTGAACGTTTAACATTATATTCATTGCATACATATACTTCGTAGTAGACATCCTTAACTCCTTTTCTGCTGTCTGTTGTTCTGTTGTCAGTGTTTCTTTGTTTGAATATGGGCTTATCACATGCTGTTTGGTATCGGGGCATTTTAACGAGTACGAGTACAGGAGACCAGTATCGGGCCCGATACCGGTGCATCCCTACACACAACACATGGGTTGTGTGAAACCTGTGTTATCAGAGCAAAACCTCTGATGAGAGAACATACACTCCTAGTCATGCTTAGCTGCTTACATAAACAAACGGCAGTAAAGACGAAGAAGAGGATGACGTATTCTCCCAGCGTCCTTTTATACTATGGTCACGCCGGTAGAGATGTCATAGGTTGTCGCCAGCCAATGTTATTGTCGTGTTTAGACATGCTGTCACGCTGAAGGCATTCCCCACAGCGACCACTAGAGGAAGCAGTACGAGTTCCCTCGAAAGGAAACATTTGCTTCTTATATACAGTATGTAAAATCAATCCCAGTTCTGGCCAATGTTCAGAAGTGCAGCATCTGTATGCAGTGTTTGTGAATGTGTGTGCTATTTGCAAGTAGGTTTACAGTTGGTGTGAGTAGCTGCAAACTGGGACATCAAGTAGTTATGAGAAATTTCCCATGCTGCCATACTTCAGTCAATCATTTGGACCTCATTCAAGCAACTGGCCAACTGCTCCTTGGCCACTATAATATAACCAAAAACCTAATAGCAGAAACGAGGCTTACACTGCACAAATGACTGTTAGATATTGTTAGATACTGTCACGGTATTCGTTTAAGCACATTACATTATCATGTAAAAACCTTGGTGTATGAATATGTTTATCATTCAGTACCATGATGTTATTTCATCATAAAATCAGCTCTTAAAATATATGTTCTGTGAATACTGGTATCAGTGAGAAATAGTGAAGATGTTTGGCTGGAAGGCTTTAGAGAGTGACTCGCCTCTTCAGCTGCTGTTTACAGCACTACTGGGACTTACTACAACACACTGAACATCATTTTTATTACCCTGCTTTAAAACGGTCTAGGACTAATGGAATCTGCATTTGCAGCGCACAATGCTTCTGAGCATCTTATGCTTTCTGACAAACTTTGCAAAATCAATAACACTTGAAAAGTTCAACAATTGAATGGACTCGAGCAGAATAACAACATCACGGTCTTCAGTGGAGCTGCTTATAGCTAAATTTGAACTTATTTCATAATTAATGAACTTTTCAAGGATATTGAATTGAACTGAATCAACACTGAACTGACTGGAGCTGAATAAATACACTATTGTTTTTTAGAGCTGCTTTACAGCAGAATTTGGATGCGTCTCATTTTTGGAGTTTGCATTATTGATTCTGCTACTTTCCTGTTTAATACGGTGAAGCTGCTTTGAAACAATATGTACTGTAGAAAGCACTATAAAAACTTGACAGAGAATCATCCCTTTACCAGACTTTTATCAGTAGAAAAGTCTAGATATATTCTAGAGTATCTGCAGCACTGAGTGACTCTGTTTGGTAGCCGTGTGCTAGAGTTTCTGATTTACATGCAGCTGCTTTCAACTGGCCACATATTTAGTATCTGCACTGAGCTCTTGAGAAGATGACGTAACACTGGTATTAATTTTGTCAGCTATTTTTAATTTAGTCTTAGTCATGTGTCAAATTTAACTTTTAGTTTTTTATCATATTTATCAACTTCCCAGTTCAGTTTTAGTCAGTTTTAGCAACTAATGTTTGAGCTTTTAGTCTAGTGTTAGTCAGTGGAACTTACAAATTTTGTCATATTGCGCCTACTGTATATATAGGTTCCAATGCACAAAAAATTCCATAAAAAAAAAGTTATATATATATATTTTTTTCCCTCAATTTTAATTGCAATGATTGTTGTCATTTGGAAAATAATTTTTTTTATTCAACAGAAAATGTATTTTTTTTTCATCAGAAGCTCTTACACTAATAAGCACAAATCAATTGAATATCGACTCATATGCATGGTTTATTTTACCTCATCTAGTGTACAGATTTATAACAGGATATCAATTAGAGGCTAAATAAACACCAAATATGTTATACACTCACCCTGTCTACAATATAAAAACTGGCTCAGTTATCAGTTACTCTCAGTTATCGTTTCATGACCTTATTATCGCCTCGTTATAGTCTCGTTTTCGTCAGGGTAAAAAACTTTGTTGACAAACATTTTCCATCATAGATTTCATTAACGAAATTAACACTAGATAACACGGCTGTATGTGTGAACAGTCAATTTCACTACTTGGTCAAAATGCATTAATGTAATACTTTGGTGAGTTACAAAACAAAGCTGGTTGTAAAATTAAAATTAAAGTGCAATTAAATAGGCAGGGAAAATAATTTTATGTGCATCTAAATACTGGACCTGTCCATGATGCAGCAATGTAAATGCAGCTTAATAGACCTGCCACTGTATGTAATGTCAAGGTCAAGTTCATTTATATAGCACCTTAAAAGCAATGTGTGCTGACCAAAGTGCTGCACAGTCAAAACATAAGAAAATATTATCCAACAATAAAAGCATTAATGACACATACAATTTTAAATCCTTAAATACTAATTGTATCAATACAAGAAAAAAATAGGAAAAGAAAAAAGAATACAAAACCTCACCAAACAAAGAAATGCATGACAGAAACAAAAGGTGTTTTCAAGTTAAGCAAAAGCCTGAAAAAAACACTATATATGTTTTAAGAGATGTTTTAAAAGTAGATAAAGTAGGGGATGATCTGATGGATAAAAGGTAAAGAGTTCCAGGGATTAGGACCAAGAACTGAAAAAGCCCTGTGTAGCGAATCAGCTCATGGGAAATATGAATAATTAACCATAACTAGTTATAATTAACTATTCATATTTTAGATCCACTGTAGATATTTAGCTGACCACTCAGGGTCAACCGTCTTGTCAATTCTAAGAACGTTAATTTCCTGGTTAAAGGAAATAACTTTCTTACTGTACAATTCTATAAGTTTGTAACGTAAATCTGCATGATTATTGACTCCGGTTATGAGTAAACAATGAACACGTCAAGTGTGATACAAGTAAGGTTTTATTAACTACATAAACACTTAAACTAGTCCAACATACTACATAAACACAAAAACTGGTCTAACATACACACACACAAACACACACATACAGTTGGTATAGGAAAGGGTTAAAGTTTAACTCAGTACAGAGAAGAGACATAAGGAATGACATTATGGAACCATTTTGCATATTCAGCAGATCTAAAACCTGAGGGATACGTCAGATTCTTAGTTCAATCACACCTTTGTAAAAAGGTGTAACTGTTACTTAATGCATCAATTAAATCGACTATGTTTGATACTTGCGTATGTCTGAAAAGATTCCTGATGCAATCTTAAGGCACAAGATCTTGCTGAAATTAGTTGATGAGAAGAACCAGTTTGAGTCAGTGTTACTTGTTGAATGGAAAGGACTAGGCCGAAGAAACGGCCTGGCACAGATGCTTTGGTATCCTGAAGCGTTTTCTCTCATCTTCATCTTAGCATCTGACCGAACTACCGACTGGGGCGGGTCACATGGAGTTTGGCCTTTTAAAGCCTGCAGAGATTCCCGCCTCTCAAGATGGGCTTGCCCAATGGGGAAGTCCGGAGTCTCAAGTGGGATTAACTGCGTTTTTATGGCCCTTTGTCTGTAAGCCTGGTATTTTGCATATGTAATTCGCTGGAGTGTTGAGGCACGAATTAGTACAGATTCTTAGAACATCAATATGTTGCATAGGTATCAGCATATAATATACACACTTGTTTCGATCATAAGAAGGCGAATTCATAGATACTAGACATGAAATAGGTGAGGTTATATTAACTAGGGGTCTATGATAACATGAATAAAACAGCATACACTACAAAAGACAATATACAAGAACAGTAACAACATACACAATGATCTGAAGGATGTGTGTGTTCATTCAAAGAAAGGTTTGTCTATGAATGAATTAGAGAACAGTCCATTTCTCTGGGCATTGTGTGTCTTTCTCATGAGTAAAATGAGGGAGTTTCTCCCCTGCATTCCTTTTAGGCCATAAAACCGGTGATATCATGATTAGTTGTCATGGTGATCAAGGTGGGGGATGGTGTTCAAGCGAAGCCCTGGCATCCAGTCTATTGAATGAGGGGACTGTGACGATTTGTTAATCTAATGAATAACTGATTTGTTAAATCAAATAAAAAATTAGTGTGTCAGATTGGTCGAGACGCTGCATATTTCCCCCCTTTCGAGCGTTGTTGTCTATTCTACGGACAACAACGAGCGATGTCAAGGTGCAAAACAATCGAACACACACCTGCCACTCACGGCTGGGAGCCCGTGGTGGCTTTTTGGCTGTTGGTGCCGTGTTGGATGCTGTCCTGGTGGTGTGCTGTGGTGAGTAAGCTCTGAGCAAGGTGTGGGTCCTCGAGCTATGCAGCAGGTGTCGAGGCTGTGTCACCTGTCATCCTGATGTGAGTTAGTCCGGGTAGGATGTTTTTTTTTTGTTGATGTTGTTAGCCAGTAGGCTATTTGTGGTACCCGTGATGTGGGACAGCCTGGTTAGACTCTCACTGGTGAGAGTGCTGGTGGTTCCAGGGATTGCAGGTAATTTTTATGGAGATTTTGTAGTGTGCAGAGATTTTCAGACTGACCTAGTGATGATGGCATGAGAGCAGCAGGTGGTTGTTAGCTCTCTGTTCTGCCCGAACGTCACTAGAAATCTGATGTTTGTGGTGTCGCTTTGCTCTTGTGGCGGCACAGACTTGAGCTTGCCTGATTTGTGTTGGTAGAGCTTTCGCTGTTGGTCATGTGGGCCCGTTGCTCAATCCAACTTGTCTGGCTGCTTCTGGGGGTGTAGACCGGTTTCAAGGGATGCTCCTCCCTTGGAGGGGCCTGATGCTGTGTTGCAGCAGGTAAGGAGTCAGAGGTTTGTCCTTCTCAATACTCCTTTGTTGAGTTTTGTTCAAGGAGCTCTTTTGCGAGTGTCAGCACCTCCTGTAACCCAGAAGTAGGCGTGTCCCGCTGTCCTTGTGTAGCCTCCGTTCAGCAACCGTGTGGAGGAGGATGTTGTGGTGGACCGCTGTTGGACATACCGTGGTGTTTGCAAGATGAGGACGCCTTTTCCCAGTGGTTTGTCTGGAACCTGGGTCTGTTGCCATGGTTATGGCTCTGTCTTCTTCTGGCTAGGGGCTTTCTGTAGAATGGTTTTGCATTGTGGCAATGCTGGCTGCCTTCTGGTGCCCGCTTTGGATTCAGAGTTGTGAAGTTCAGACTCAGTGGGTTTTGACAAACACCTTTAGTGGAAGCCTTGTGCTTGTTAAAGGCCTTCTGAGTCAGGTCACACAGTTGTTGAATAGGCATTGTGCGGCAGGCCATAATGCCTAGGTGCCTTCTTGCAGCTGGTGTCCTCCGCCATCCCAGGGTAATTGTGAGCTTTGGAGTAAGTTTGTCAAAGTCTGTGGTATTAAGCATGGGGAGTTTCACGCCGGCCTTGCTTGGTGTCTGGGGCAGCGATCAGTTCGTGTTCAGACTCTGGGTCTGAGAGTTTTTAGGTTGCCAGATGTGTTGTCTCTTGCCAGCTCGTTGGGGTCTGTGGGGTCCCACGGTGTGTGTGTCTGCAGTGATCCTCTGGAAGGGTCCCTGCCCCACCCCCTTGTGGCTGATGGTTGGTGATGTGTGAACAGTGGGCTCTCGCCCCCCCCCCCTCGCAGGTTCAGACTCTTGGCTGGGGGGGTGGGCCTGCTGGCCAGGGGAGGTTCTGTTTCGTGTTTTCCCTATCTGTTCGCCTTGTGGTCTGCAAGCATATTTCAGTTCATTTGTGACACTGAATTCACCTCGTTGCGTTGTTTCGGTTCGCCTGAAAATTATTTTTTTTTTTTTGTTGCAGCTGCATAGGTTTTCAGGGAGCTGACTTGTGAAGTGTCAAGCAGAAGGCTTTGGCTCCCTTCCCCCCTTTCGTAGCTGTGCACAGGCGTGGAGGGCTTGCACTGCTGGCGACCGATATTCAGCCGGCTGTCTTTTGCTTAAGTCTATGCGCAGTCGGTAGGACTGTTTAAATTCTTTCTGAACCATGTCAAGCTCCTCTTTAATTGCTGAGTCAGGGTTTGGACCTCAGCTCTGTCTGTATACAGGTGGCCTTGTAAGGCCTAAGATGTGGTGTCTTTCTCATTTAGTTCCACATATGTTGTTTTAAGAGTGACTTTGTGTGAAACAGTTCTCTTTTCAAGTCCTGTGTGATTGCTTTTTCCAGCGGCGCTTGGTGTTGAGCAGCTGTTAGAGCCTCTGTGAAGACTGGTGATTTCTTTCTGTCGCACCATTCGGTGAGGTTCTTTGCATCCGTTCTGTGCTTTCTCTCGTTGAGCAGGTGTCAGTTCTCTGCAGAATTCTGTGACTTGCAGTTTCAGCTCATATACCTCCTGTCTGAGGCCCTTGAGGGTGTGGGCCGAGGAGAGGATGATGCTGGTCAAGTGTTTGTTTATGTCGCAGTCTCGCTGTTCCTTTCTTTGCCATGGCAGGTCGTTGGCTGCTTTGAGCTGAATGATGTCCATTACAGTGCTCTACTGAGTGTCCAGGTGGTCCTGGTGAGCTGCCAGGGCTGGATGTCTGTGGAATGTCTGCGACATACTGGCACACTAGTGGGAACACCAGAGAGAGAAAGGGGAAAGACAAATGCAAGTACGTCCAGAGGTGTTTAACTATCTCTATGGGGAACGGCTGTGTAAGCCGTGTAAGGTATGACTAGCTGGTGGGAGGCAGCTAGTGAGGTAGGGTGCTATGTTTTTGTGTTCGTGAACACAAAGGAAGAGTTAGAGTAACTTTGTTGAGGGGCCGTAAGAAGGGGTCAGCTGATGACCGGGCTATAATACTGATGGTTCACGGGTTTGGTCAATATAACGAAACTGAAATAAATTACGATGAACTCAAAAAAAAAAAAGGGAAGATTTTATCTATTTTAGTTTTTTTTTTTTTCTAAGAGATATGGCTAAGCAGGTTTTACTTGTGTGTGATGCTGCAATAGACTCCATAACCCTAGGGTTAGGCTGTTAGCTAAACTAGCAGGGACCCACCAAATACCTCGTCAAAAGAAAAAGAAACAGTGGGAATTGTTTCTAGTTTTATGTTATCCTACATTGTGTTGCAATGGTAGCTGACCTTCAACGTATTAGGCCTGGCACTGAGGAGTGAGGAGAAGTAGAGAGGAAACAGGGATTATGCTACCAATAACCTGTATAACTCGCTAAGGAACAACATTGCTCGAACTACGTATCCTATCCAAAACGACGATGGATGGTGACTAACTAAATAAGGTAACAAGTAAAAAACCAAACAACAAAAAAAATTAAAATAAATAACATAAAACAGGTTCCTAAAAGCTGTAGGAAATTAAAGGGTAAAGTAATAAACAAAATAAATAAAAAAAATGAATAAAATATAATCAAATAAATAAATTTGTATTTAATTAAACCTCAAATTTAATAGAAATCAATTTAGCTGAATTGGTACATTTGTGCTAAACAATGTAAATAAATGCAATAAAATTAAAAAGAGGTAGAATAAAGTCAAAACAAAAATAAAGAGAGAGAGGGAGAGAGAGAGGGAGAGAGAGGTGTGGTTAGAAAGTTACACTTTACACGCCTATCTAAGTGTTAGTCAGATGCTAACAGCTAGCAGTTGAGGTAAAGGGCTTAGCTTAAGAGTTAGCGTTAGTTACCCGCAATTCTTTGTTGACACACAGGTCTGTGAAGTGAATGCTGTTGTCAGATTAACCGAAAGAGTCTGCTCACACTTCCGGGGTCCCGTGTTGCTAGGAGACCAATGCAAGCTCACAACAGGTGCATGTGTAGCAGACTTGCACTGCTGTGAGCATGCATGGGAAACTCATGCATGTCCCGTACAAATTCATTCATTACTCAAAACAGCACATTCACTTCACAGGCAATGGTGGATTCGTAGTTAGCTACGCTAGAATAACACCATTAATTTTTACGTAAATGTTTCACATGAACGAATCAAAATGAAATAAAATGATACGTAACACATAATAAGGCCTGAAATAAATGAAATGAGGAGCATTGCTCAGATCACCTACAACAGTGCTGAAAGAGGATTTCTTTGCCCAAGATCAGACTGATTTATTCTGGTACCATTTATATGAGTTGCTAATCTGAGATTGCGTCGTCAGATAATAGACTTATGCTCCACTAACAACAGAGATTAGGATTTCTTCGCTAAAATCAGGTTAGTTTCTTATCGTACGATTTAAAAACATTATAGCACTGAAACTTTCTAATACCTGTGGGAAGGCACCTTCAAGCTATAGTTTTATCTGATTATATTCAGAACCTGGTGCGCGCATGTATAAGAGTTATGTAAATGTTTCACATGAGCGGGTCAATATGAATACAATGATACGTAACACATAATAAGGCCTTAAATCAGTGAAATGAGGAGCATCGCTCAGATCACCTACACAGTGCTGAAAAAGGGGATTTCTTCGCCCAAGATCAGACCGATTTATTCTGGTACCATTTATATGAGCTGCTAATCCCGAGATTTCGTCGTCAGAAAATAGACTTATGCTCTACTAACACAGAAATTAGGATTTCTTCGCTAAAGTCAGGTTAGTTTCTTATCGTACGATTTAAACACATTATAGCACTGAAAACTTCTTACTGCTCGTAGGAAGGCGCATTCAAACTATAATTTTATCTGGTTTTGATCAGAACCTGGTATGCGCATGTATAAGAAGTTACTAAACTTATGAGACGGACACATAAGATTGATTACTGGGTCTGCTTGCAAGCAATGTTTAAAACGACGCCACCGTTCTAAATTACTGCTCGTACTGCATAAAGTAGGAAACTATTGTTTTCTGGTTAGCTTGTCAAAGTTTCTGGGGGTCACATCATGCGCTGCTGCGGGGATGCTTGGAAGTATTACAGTTCTGTTCTGTCAGTTGTTAAGCAGAAAGTGTTGGCTCTCCCCTTCGTAGCTTGTTGCATATGAGGGAGTTTGCACGGCTGAGTGAGGATGCGGGAGTAGGGTGTCTCTCCCACTGCGTCTCTTTTCGCAGCCTATAGGAGTCCCTGAGTTCTCTTCGGAGCATGTCAAGCTTGTCTTGAGTGTTGTTCAGCTGCTGGATCAGAGTCTCAATTCTGTCAACTTTGTCTAAGAGCTCAGAATTTTCTGCTTTAATAGTAATTTTGTGTGGGGGTTTCCTTTCCAGGTCCTTTCTGGCTACCTTTTCCAGGTGCTCTTGTTGTTCAGCAGCTGTCAGAGCCTTTTTATATCTATTGATTTCCTCCTGTAGCTCCATTTTGCTGGGGTCCTTGTGGGCTACCGCTGTGATCTGTTGCTTGAGATCATTTACCTCCTGTTTCAGACCCATGAGGTTGTGGGCCAGGAAGATGATGACCTTGGTGAGCTTTTTGTAGCCATAACTCTCGCTCGAGTCATTAGTCTGCGGTACTCTTCCCTCAGTGTCCATTTTCTTTCGGCTCAGTATGTGGTCGTCGGGCCTGGGTAAAGGGGTGTTCCTCACGACGCCTGGCCACCCCTCTCTGGTCCTGCATTCTGGGCATGTTAGCTGAGCATCTGCAACGTTTTGACACACTTGTGTTGAGAGTAAGGCTAGAGACTACTACAAGATCAAAACTATTTTAGCATTCACACTCTGTTTTGGGTCAGCATATGTTTTGCTGAAAAGGACGTAAACAGGATTTTGATTGATGATTTAAGACTACTGTCAAATTATTGTCAAATTATCACTCAGAATTTGCTGACGGTTCCCCAAACAAGCTTAATCTCTGAGGTATGAAGGAGAAAAGGGAAAAGCAGAAGGAAAAGGAGAGCATTTCTATTCAGATTATGCTGATTATTTTTTGAAAATAAACAAATCAAAAATAGAAATGTCTCTGGTTCCTTTGAGGTTCAGAGAGAACATCAAAACAAAAGGTGGCATAACATGTAAATGGATTTAAAATTAGCTGACTTCTATTATTAAAACAGGGTAATCAATCTGATATTAGGAACAATCAGTAGCACTCGTGATTAACTGATTTGTGTTGGGCAACACACCATGTCTGGTCACAGCTGCTGCGTGTTCAGCTCCCATGCTGGGCCATGCCATGTGTGTGCCCCGCCCTCCGTAGCGCGTTATTCACTGTGCCACTAAAAACATCCAATAACTTAATGATTCTTCTCTAGGTAGACAGTTAAAATTTTATTAAATTTAGATTTAATTAGCTAGTATCTGAGCCATAGCATTCAGGAAGGATACATCTAGATAGTTAAATTCGCTGAGACGAATTGAAGATTGAGAAACATAGAAAAAGAAGAAAAAGAAGGAAGAGAAATGGAAAAATCATAAACCGGGGATTAGGTTAAATTCAAATTACTTCACACTGCATACACACATGTTGTATTTAAAAGTTTCAATTAAAGAGTGCTAACCCCTAATTTTTTAAAGCTATTTGGTAGCTTAGCCTAAAATGAAACTATGCTAAGTCGTGTTTGCTTAGCTGCTTCAAATGGTTTGTTTTCAAACATGGCGTGTTGTGCTATGTGACGTTAGCACTTCCTGTGACAAGTTGTTGTCACGGTAACCAATGCATGCCAGTGTAATTAACGCAGTTTAATGTCTGTCTATGTTAAACAGTCATAGTTTTAGAACGTGGTGCTTTCAGCCTTCAAGACTTGTTGCATTACATTAGCACTTCGGTGAGTGCTTCTCTAATGCAACAATAAACTTCTTGCACTTGTTTAAAGAATTACAAAACGGGTTTACTGTAAGTTAAAACCGGTTTAAACATATTTGTAGTTATGTTTGCCTCACATATGATTACTAAAGTACAGTATTACACCTTTATTTTCACTCAGCGAGTGAAACACAGTATTGACCACCAGGTTGCTCGGCTTATATATATACAGTCAAAGTGTAGATGAATTGCTTCAATCTAATTATAAACTATAAGGCCTTTATGCTGTAGAAAGGGGAGCAGCGCTCACATCTACCTTGATATAACTGTACTGAGATTTCCTCTTCAAAGAAACAATTTAAACAATACTGCAATTTTGTGATTGCTTCACTAAAGCATATTACATTATGGTACTGTTTGGACATGCCGCTGAGCTGAGATTCAGTCTTACGCTTTGTCAAGACAGATTTATTCTTTAATACTGAAATTAGGGTTTCTTTGCTAAAATCAGATTAACCTTCCCCTGATACCATTAAGCATGAAATACATAAAGACTCTCACAATTATAATAGCGGAACCAATTCAAACCCCCACTTTATCTGAATCTCAACAAGCCAGCAAATAGGGACACCGGGCATCTGAAGTCACGTCCTATTTTAACCTGGACTATCACGCATACACTTTTAGTTTGACAGTGTTTAAAACTCATAACTTTTTTTTATCATGCCTGCATTCTCCACCAAACTCTGTAGCGAATCAGCTCATGGGAAATATGAATAATTAACCATAACTAGTTATAATAAAATTAATTATAAATATTTAGATCCGCAGTAAGTATTTACTTGACCTCTCAGGGCCAACTGTCAGTCAATTCTAAGAACGTTAATTTCCTAGTTAAGGAAAATAACTTTCTTACTGTACAACTCTAAACAGAGCTTGTAGCATAAATCTGCATGATTATTGACTCCGGTTAAGAGTAAACAATGAACACGTCAATGTGATACAAGTAAATGTTTATTAACTGCTAAACACTTAAACTAGTCCACCTACTACATAAACACATTACTGGTCTAACATACACATACACACACACACATACAGTTGGTATAGGAAAGGGTTAAAGTTTAGCACTAAAGAAAGAGACATAAGGAATGACATTTATGGAACCATTTGCATATTCAGCAGATCTAAAACCTGACGGAAAACGTCAGATTCTTAGTTCAAAAAAACCTTGTAAAAAGGTGTAACTGATACTTAATGCATCATTTAAATCGACTAAGTTTGATACTTGCTTATGTCTGAAAAAGATTCCTGATGCAAATCTTAAAGCTTCCCGTAGATCTTTGCTGAATTCGGTCGATGAGAAGAACCAGTTTGAGTCAGTGTTACTTGATTAATGGAAAGGACTAGGCCGAAGAAAAGGCCTGGCACAGATGCTTTGGTATCCTGAAGCGTTTTTCTCACATCTTCATCTTTGCTTCTCACTGAACCACCAACTAGGGCGGGTCACATGGAGTGTGGCCTTTTAAAGCCTGCAGAGATTCACGCCTCTCAAAATGGGCTTGCCCAATGGGGAGTCCGGAATCTCAAGTGGGAGTTCTGTGTTTTTATGGCCCTTTGTCTGTAAGCATGGTATTTTGCATATGTTATTCGCTGGAGTGTTGAGGCACGAATTAGTAAAGATTCTTAGAACATCAACATGTTGCATAGGTATCAGCATATAATAAACACACTTGTTTCGATCATAAGAAGGCGAATTCATAGATACTAGACATGAAATAGGTGAGGTTATATTAACTAGTGGTCTAAGATAACATGAATAAAACAGCATACACACAACAGACATACAGACAGTAATGGTAAATACCATGACCACCGGATATGGGTATTCAATCCACAAAGGTTTTTCCTATGAATTAATTAGAGAACAGTCCTTTTCTCTGGGCATTGTGTGTCTTTCTCAAGAGTAAAATGAGGGAGTTTCTCCCCTGCATTCCTTTTAGGCCATAAAACCAGTGATATCATGATTAGTTGTCATGGTGATCAAGGTGGGGGATGGTGTTCAAGCGAAGCCCTGGCATCCAGTCTATTGAATGAGGGGACTGTGACGATTTGTTAATCTAATGAATAATTGATTTGTTAAATCAAATAAAAAATTAGTGTGTCAGATTGGTCGAGACGCTACACCTGTCACCTTTAGATTTGAATCAAAAGTTTGGAACAATCAATAACAACTGGGAGGAGGATCTAAGCATTTTCACAAGAGAATAGGAATGGAGAAGATCAGAAATGTAAATAGGGGCAAGACCATAAAGTGCTTTAAATACTAAAATCTTAAAATCAACTCTGAGTTTAACAGGTAACCAATGAAGTGAAGCGAACACAGGGGTAATATGCTCCCTCTTTTTTGTCCCTGTTAAAAAATGAGCTGCGAAATTCTGTACCAGTTGTAGACAGTAATCCAGCCTGGCTGAAATAAATGCATGAATAACAACCTCCAAATCATTAAAACTAAGAAAGTTTTTAAGCTTGTGAAGCCCCTTAAAACTGGAACTGAATACAGAATTGTTCTATTGTACAGAATAGTTTTGTCGAATTTTAGTTCAGGATCAAGGATAACTTCACGGATGTTTTCTTGAAAGGGGCCCAGAGTATGGGCTCAAATTATTTAAAAGGTGTGGAGGGCCAAACAAAATCACTTCAGTCCTTTTTCTGATTTAACTGAAGGAAATTATTATCCATATAATTTGTGATGTCCTCTAAACAAGCCAGCAAGGAGGACACTGAATCAGAACCTGCTTTTAAAGGGAAGTAGCCTATCATCTGCATAAATGTGGTATGAAAATGTATGAGACTCAAACATAAACTGAAGAGGGAGCAATTACAGAGAGAATAAAATTGGACCTAGAATGGAGCCCTGGGGTACCCCATTAGTGATGGGAACTGAGCTTGATGAAAATTCACCAATTTCCACAGAAAAACTCCTATTTGTGATATATGATGCAAACCAATCTAATGCAGTATCACAAATGCCAACCTCAAGATTTAATATTTTTTAACAGGATGCAGTGATCTACAGTATCGAAAGCAGCACTTGGATCCAATAATAGAAGAATAGTACTGTAGTTACCAATGGCATTAATATGAAATAATATTAAGAACAGTGAAAAGTCAATCAAACATGAACGCAAAGTTTCAATTAATGTCAGCACTGATGCATTATATCTAATAATCATGTAGTAAAGCCATTTTCAGTGGATTTATTTATCTGCTTTTGTTCTTAATGTTTAATTGCTGAACAATTTCAAGCACTGTGCAATTCAAGCATACATGTGAAATTGTGAAGCAGTGATGCGTTGACAACGGTTGTATCCGCAGACACTGGATAATCTCTTATCTCTTGCTTTTGTTAACACTATCGGTGATGTTTAGGGTAGGGTTTAGTGTGGTATGTTATTTTCAAACGTGATCAATCATTTTAGCCTTTCAACACCACTCACCAGACATTTCACTTCCAAATTGTCAGGATATGTACAACGGCCATCATAATAAATAGATGCCAGATTCATGGTTATCTGTTTTGGATAAAACCAAATGTTCTTTTTATCATCAGTCAGTGGACATTTTACTTTAAATGCGTTGTTAAACAACAAGCAAAGAAAATATCATTTTGAAATTAATGTTGTCATAAGCACAAACTGTTGTAGTTCAAGTAGATTGGTAAGCTAACTTTACATTTATTGAATCACATATACATTTAAGAACTTAAAACTATGACGTCACCAAAATGCCATAAGCTGACATAAAGCTGCTTTTTTTCCAGTGTTGCATAATTATTAATGGCCCAGCCAATTAAAATGATAGAAGAATGATAGACACAGAACTTGCAGGCCAGTCAAAAGGGTAGATACATTACCGCAGGAAAGGCTGATGACATAAGAAAGAGAGAGAACAGAGATAAGCTAATGAATGAATAAATGAGCAGGTGAAGAGACTGTTAGACTAATGCCATTTATGTCTTATCTGACAATGACAAGGAAAAAACCTTCTGGCTTTAGAAACATGAGTGCTCAATGCCTTAGGCCTTGTTCACACTACACCCAATTCCGATTTGGTTTTCAAATCTGATATTTTGCACTAACTCTCCACTGTTCAAGTGATGAAATGTGATCTGTTCGTTCAGATAGTCTAGTGGTGAACATCTAGTGTATCCACAGTGGTTGCCATAATAACTTTGGGCACTTCCACACCAGAAAAAGCTCTGATATATGGAGATTCTGCAAGCTCTGGTTTGAGGGTGTGGAAGTAGTCAGGCAAGTTTCAATTCAGCAAATTTGATTTCCCAATGCATAACTGGACCCATTTCTTTGGAAGTCCCTACTGGTGAGATAGATGTCTATAAAGGTAAAATGATGCCAAAAAGGTTTGCATGTGCAGGGTAACATTGGTGGAAGTGTACATAAGATTGCAATTATAAATTAAATAGAGAAGCATCGTAAAGGCGTAAGTAAATCGTCTGGTTTCAGCGTAAGAAGAAAAAAAAAAAAGATTTGCAGCATTTTACGTTTTTTTATAAGTGTAATTCATGAATTGTGAAACTGCAGCTTCATGCTAACACAAAATAAATATGATCGGTTTTCTACTGTTCTCACTTACATTTTACAGCACTTACATTTCTGGCATGTTTTTTTTTATTTTATTTTTTTTGCCCAAATACAGCCAAAAGCACTGCAAGCCTGTGAACAGCAATTTGCAAGGAAAAACAACAGCTTAAAGAACAGCAAAATTGATTGAGCATGTAGAACACTCTGTATGTGCAAATGTCTAAATGACTAAATGTGTATGTAGGGCAAAATGTTCCAGAAATAACCTGATATGTACAGTTCCGTCTTTCTTTTAGCTGCACTTGCAGTTTTGGTACGATTCTCTCACTCACTGAGTTTTGCAAGCATGAGAGGAAGGTCCACATACCTTCTTGTAGCCAATTAAATGAGGTTCTCGCTGACTCTCGATTTACTCTTATCTGATTGGTTCAATAAACACGCCAGACGCCAAAAGACATTTACAGTGCCCTCCACTAATATTGGCACCTTTGGTAAATACAAGCAATGGCAGCTGTGAAGAGTCTGCATCATTTATCGTTTTGATCTTTCATTCAAAAAATTCACAAAATTCTAACCTTTCAACAAAATTAAAGTGAAACAAATATCTCCTTTCTTATATTTTATATGCAGATTAAATAAGTGTTAAATAAACATTTGGCCTGTCTTCTGAGGCCACAGGAGGGCAAAATGAAAAAAAAAAAATGCACCTCATTAAATTGTTTATTCAATGCAATGAAATATCGGCTGTCTATAAAAAAGTGCATACAGACTAAACTAATATTTATAAAATCAAATATAATTTTGTAAAATGCATAAACAATATAAACAAAACAGCATCATGTATTTATGCATAGCTTAATACAAACAGCCAAAGCGCCAATCACACAATTGCATTAAAAAACATATGAGATGCAGTGGAATGGAATAAAACCCCCACAAATTCTCCAGACATGTTTTCTAAAAGTTGAACCTCTTTTTTTCTAGATGCTATAGTGCAACAGTCATAGTTTTGGGTCTCAAAAATGTGCCGAATATGCGTTTTGTGTGAATGGCTTGTGCCTTGTCCAAATACCCACACTTGCGGTCTTCTTGGCCACTTAAAGAACGTGTTTTCGGAAAATCAAATTAAGGCATTAAACATTTATTTTGAATCAAATGAAAATTAAACCCTTTTTTTTTTGGCAAACAAACTTAGGTGTACTGTTGAAATTAATACATTGAAGAAAAATTGTGTGAATATTCTTTTAAAAAAAAATTTAATAGGCTAATAATTGTATAATTATTTTCTACAATTAAGTGATTAATCTGTTTGTAATATTTATTTTTATCATTTAATTGTTTTATTAAAATTTGATAGAAAATGGAATATTTAAAGATGTACAATATACTGTACAAAATAATACAAGAGTAATATATTTCTGTTACATGTTAAACTGCACTTTTATTAGTTTCTGTGTGTTATACAGTATGAGGATGCTAGTTTCTCAAATTAAAGGGTCTAAAATTCTCGTGAAGTGACTTAACAGGAGTGCGGAAGCTCTGGAGATTGAGGTTTTTGTGTTCATGCCTATATAGTGAGGCCCAAAATCAACACAAGCGTTCCGCGTGTGTGCTTCAGTATTTGTGTAGTGACAAAACCGCGTTTCGCCATTCATACTGACGCAAAGGCACGAGGAACAGCGGATTATATTAAATTTTTGACTATATATATGAATATGAATATTAAGTCTTTGTGCATTATATTCACAGACACTAGTTCATTATAGCAATTCAAATTAAGTGGCAGACCTACTTTTGATTTATTTGTCCCAAATTGACGACTTCCGTGGCATTCCGCGTTATGGAGTAAATTAAGTTTTTATGAATGGACTCCGTGATCTGTCTGTGTTTTCGCAGAAACCATATGGCCCTACATATGTAACACACTTCAGAACATTTCGGCTTGCCCTGTGTGTTATTTGAACGAGTTGCAGGGGTGACCTCACATCACAGGGTCTCTCTTTATCTCTCTTTAGCGTATGCACCCAGATGCGTTCTCAGGTACAGAAATTTGGCACCGATTGATTTAACGAGAATCGGTACTCGGTAGTACCGACGCAAATTGGTCGGTATCCTTACCATCATGCATATTTTCTGGAAATAACCATGAGACTTTGTGCCAAGATCGGGCGTGAGGTCAGGAAGCCTTTCCAATGCATGTTAAAAATTCATAATAATTATAATATCTATAAATTAGTAGTAAAACAATGTGTACATGTTTTATTGGTGCAAAGGTGAGTATATTTATTTTGTACAACATTTGCAACTGCTTTTTATCACTTAATTAGAAGCACCAGAAATGAAATTGTGTCATCTGTTATAGGGACTACTGAACAGACATTTAGAAGTTGATTTTAAAATGCAAAGTAATTAAAATAAAGCTGTGTAAACACTCGCATTTTTACAACACTATAAGTTTGTCCCATCAGGTAATGAAAAGTTCAGCACACACTTGTGGTCTTCATTCTCACTTGAACACTTTGGCCAAATACAGGAAATATGTCATATAAGTGGTTAAGTGGTCAAGTGCAAAGACCGCATGTGTGGGTATTTGGACAAGGCATTGGTTTCGGTTTTAACCTAACCACTATCTTCTCCGCGTTGAGTTTCTATATCGCTCTAATATTTTGAATGAAAAATGCAGCAGTGGTGCATCTTGTGGGTTCGACTGGATAGACTAACAAAAACATTCAAATGCAACGAAGACACTTACATCATCACGGCATCTCGTGCGCCACTGATAAGGCAGCCTCCTTAACGCACACCTAAAATTCAAATACAGCGTTTTTGCATTCGAATGTGGCATTTTATTTTAAAGGGTTAGTTCACCCAAATATGAAAATTAGCCCATTATTTACTCAAAAAGCCATCCTAGGCGTATATAACTTCCTTCTTTCAGATTAATCCAACCAGAGTTATAATAAAAATTGTATTTGATCTTCCAAGCTGTTTAATGGTAGTCATCCATTAAATCCATTAAAAATGTGTTGCAGTTCATCAGTCCAAAAGAAGTGAAATAAAGCGCATGCATTCATAATAAAAAGTGCCTCACACAGCTCTGGGGGGTGAACAAAGTCCTCCTGTAGCCAATCGACGTGTTTTGTAGAAAAAATATCCATATCAAAATGTTAAAATCACTTTAATCGAGGTTGCGCCAACAGCTGTACAGGAAGCAGCTCCCGCTTGCGCTTCCGCATTCGTCACTTCTGAGCGGCACATGCATAACACTGACGTCCTACGCCATCCACCCGGAGCTGCTTCCATGTACAAAAGTGAGCGCAAACTAGATTAAATTAGATTATTATGTTTTAAATATGGTTCTTTTTCTTACAAAAATGCATCATTTCGCTACAGGAGGCCTTTACTCACCTCTTGAAGGTGAGTAACATTTAATTATGGATGCACGCACTTTATTTCACATCTTCTGAACTGTTCACAACAAACACCCACTTACCCCCATTGAAAGGATTGGAGGGGCCAGGACAATTTTTTATATAACTTCGATTGGATTCGTCTGAGAGAAGAAAGTCACATACACCTAGGATGCTTTTCATTGCATTTTCATTCGTTGGAATTTTCATTTTTGGGTGAACTAAACCTTTAAGATGTTTGTTTTACCATTTCATGTATTGAAGACTTATGACACTTAAGAAAACTCACCTAGAGGGATTTTGCTTTATTCGCACACATGCTCCTAAATTTATTTTACAGTTTGCACACATCTATTTTTAGTCACAAATGCGACTGAAGCGCCCGCACTGTCGAGCCCTGTCTTTATCTGTGAAATATCCACCTCGTCACTGCAGCGCACGAGGGAATGGAGGAGTAAACAGTTCTCGCGCACACAGAACAAGCAGATACAAAACTTGTAGGGCAAGAGGAGATTTTCCACTTGTTAATTAATCGCGGACGGTTTCATTATTTCGGGTGGGTAAAAAAAAATATATAAAATATGATAAAAATATTAAAAGCAAAAATGTTACTTGGCCGGCCATTAATATAACTGGACGGCCCGCCCAAGTAAAGTCTATGTGAGGGAAACACTGTACTGTAGGCAGCTAACTTCCAAAGCTTGTTGCACACCAGACGTTTCATTCTGTACTTCAGAGGTCAAATAACAAAATAAAGTTATTACTGAAAAATGTCCACACTAGGGGTATGCGATCTTCTCCAAAATAAATCACGATCTTATCACACAAAATATGATCCACAATCTGAATTGCGGTCTTCCCAATTTTGAGATGTACTATTGAGAATATCCAGACTGGAACAAGCCTATGACTTATCTATTTGAACGATTTAAAACACAGTATTGCATTAAACATTCAAAATGGTCATTAAAGCTCAAGTTAAACTTTAAAACACTGCATCACTGTATGAATCAAATTTATTCATAAATTCAAAGTTATAAAGTCAAAAGCAGTGAGTGAGTTTTAATCAAGAGCAGTGAGTGATTTTCTCTGTCTTTTGATATTTGATTGACATTAATGACACAGACAGCAGCAGGTATTTGCATATTTTGACATTTTCGTGTATATTTGACTGTTTATGTGTGCGCCTGAAACACTCAATATATTTGCGTGTTCGTGTTCAGCTCTTCCTCGAAGCATGCACACATAGCATGCCTGCGGACCAGCCTCATTTGCAGTTAATGCGCTTTTTAAAATCAAGCATGTACCCCAGTAGACTGCATTTTACGACAGTCACATTACATGATTGGACTGATTTTGACGTCAAGTTTAGGAGAGGCGAAAGCGTACTGCTTTAAATGAAAGGAACGGCATGCGGCACAAATTGAAACAAACTAAAATTTGATTCCTTCTAACTACTACTGCTAGCTCATGTAGAGTTGTTCCCTTTTCGAAAGGGAACTCGTGCTGCGTCCCCTAGCAGAATGCATGCATTGAAAGGATTTCTCAATGAAATCTCCATGTGTGCCGTCCCCATTCTCGAGGGATGTGGGATGTGCTTTTGGGTGGAATTCTGTCTTATCTTCAAGCGAGCTCGATGCGCTAGGTATGATGCATTCACAAGACTGACTACAAGAGACAGGTAGGATCTCTTTCCGTTCTGCTCTCTCCTGAGGGATAGTAGTTAGCATTTGCACAAGCGTGTTCGGCTCTCTATAAGACACTTATAGCGATGCATTCACGCCTGTTCTCATATGATTCTTTTCAGAGTGATAGAATCCGTCATTTGAACTTTTCGCGATGCGGTTGCAGTAATTGGTTCCACCCGGGCTTGACTTTCTCTTGAGGGAAGAGAGTTGAGCGCCTGCACCCCACAGTCAGGTCCCGCGACCACCATTATGGTGAGTCTGGATTAAACGCGGGGTTTGTATGCAGAGCACGGACAAGTCAAACAGGAAGTTTTCCTTTTTTGGCTCCTCTTGTTGACTCAAATAACATTATTGTTCTTTATGCGTCTAATTCTGAGGAATCAGAGACAGAAAAGTGCTGTAGTTATCATTAAAGTTATAGCTTGCACCAATGACAGATTAGATCTGTATTGGCAGCACGAGATAGATTTTGTGGAAAACAATTTCTGTCTATGCATAGTGCCTGTTCCTGTGTCCCTTCTGTTTTTCCTTTGATCTCCATGCTGAGGCAGAGAGATTGTAAGGGATTCCATATTTGGTGGAAATGTATCGATGCTTCTTTTCTGTTTCTCAGTAGCTGAGGCATCTTCATTGAAGGCTCTGACCTGGCCATTTGGCTTTTTATGTTCTGCTGAATGGCAGGTTTAGTAAGGAGCTCCACTCTGATAGCATCATCAAGTTGTTAGGCTTTCTGTAAGCCTCCTTGGTAAGCTGTTCTGCGTATAGGACATAGTTAGGCCTCCTCTCATCTTAGAGAGTTGTTATGCTGAGGTGTTATAACTCCATCGTGAAGTTATTAGGCTTTCTGAGCCTCCTTGGCCACTGCTTTTAGGTAGGGTGACCTATGAGTAGGGTTGGGTATTGATGGATTGGCTATTAGAATAGAAATAGAATAGAGAGTGCAAATGTTAAGAGGGTCAAGTTTTTTAATAAAAACAAAACAAGCAGATAAAATTAGAAGTAGCATTAGAATAGAGAGTGGTAGAGTTAGAGGGTCAAATGAAGATGAAAGAGATGTGTTTTCAGCCGTTTCTTGAAAACATTTATGGACTCAGCTGCTTGGATTGAGCTGGGCAGGTCATTCCACCAGGAGGGAACAGTTAATGTAGGTAGAATGCAAAATGTTTCAATACAAGCATTTCAGTCAAAATGTACTGTACGGCAATAAATTTTTTTTTCCCCCCCAAAAATCCTTGTACCCACTGGGAAAATGACAACCTATGGCACAGTTGTAAAAGTTAGGACCCCTTCTGTGGAAAAAAAAAAACCGCGGACTTGGCAACCCTGCATCCAACAAGATCTACCGGAGTCAGCTTTGACTGATCACAGGTCGAGAATAAAGAGAGATGACTGACAAGACCACGCTTGAGTTTAACGTTCGTGAGCTTTCATTGACAAATATCTGATCTTGTAAGATGTGCGCCTTTAAACTGAGTGCGTGTGAGCGCGAAAGGCTAGACTTCGGCCTAACATGAGATATCTTGAAGATCTTAGAGTAAGACAGCAAAACGATACATTCAAAAATATTTACATATAGTATAACACGCATCTGGACCCTTAGGAGAGCATGGACATGAGCGCCCACAAGTTGAGACACCATAGTATAAGGTTTAAAGGGACGTGGATAACTATCAATCGTTACTACAAGATGTGTTGGCATTTGTATAATAAGAGCTTTCCGACTAGAGTTCACGTGATGGTTATCAGTCAGGAAAATTATTTTTCAGTGCCCGGGGTGATGATGTTCTTCAAGTTCGTTTGCGAGTAGAATACTGAGGATCAAATCCATCCTTATTCTCAATCGCAAGACAGGCATGGCACTTGAATGACAGGGACCAACATCAGCGAAGTCTGATCCTCGTTTGGATTCAGTTCTAGTAATTATCGGTTAATAGGTACCGGTGTCTATGGTACCGGGTTTTGGAGGAGCTACTCACCTGTCTACACGGTCATAATATAAATGCAGCCCATGTAACTATCCTCGCGCTTGCGCAGCCCAGTATGACTTGTTTGGCTCTCGGGGCGCATCCCTTGAAGGATGTCTTGGTCGGGACGTTATTAGGTCCCTTCATCTTTAGAACGTCGTCATTGTTGAGACTTATCCTAGGAGCTCGCCAGGCAGTGGCACGTTGTTAGACCCTTTGTGAGCCTCCCTGGCTACTACAAGCGGCTTGGACGACTAAATGCGGCTGCAGAATCGATCAAATGGAGCGCCCTTTTTTCGAAGCATCGAACGCGCGCTCACTCTGGAACGATTTTGGCGTAGTATGTTTCATACCCACAGACGCTGCGACACGCACGTTCGTGTAATCTGAGCGCTCTGTGGTATGCCACACATCTGCACACAATGCGTGAGGAAAGACAGGTGCGAAGGAACGCAGTGTGTGCCCCGACGCTCCACCCACCGGCCTGAAGCTGATGTAATACGTTACATTTGTCCCCCGCAGCTCCGGATGACGATTTTATGATGCCAGATTCTTGTAAACCACGCCCCTGTGAACACTCTGTAATTCGCTTCATCATTTCAAATTTTATGAATGATTATTTTAGGTTCAAGTGTGTGTAAGGAATTGAGATTACAAGCAGAGATACGGCTGTTTCTAAAGCATGGCAGTGTCATCTGCTGTTCAACGAATAGCGCTCAGACCGATTCCAGAAGGGGAATGTAGGATGCCGCAGTTTCCGGACAAGTCTCAGAAGGATCGTATGCTGACTAACAGTTAGCTGGGATGTTCGGCGACTGACGGATACATCTTATTTTCCCCCAGATCCTACTGCAGAGGCAGAGACGAGTCAGGCCTCCTCTCACGACAGTGAATTATCTTTATTGAGGCCTCCATTCCCCAGAGCTCTGCTAGGACAGCATCGGTGGTTTGTAGGCTTTCTGTGAGCCTCCTTGCAAGATGTCCTTAGCATAGGGCATAGTTAGGTCTCCTCTCGATTTAGAGAGTTGTCATATTGAGGCCTCCATTTCTAGAGCTTGGCTAGGTAGTGGAAGTTGTTAGGTTCTCTGTGAGCCTCGTTGGCTACCGCAAGCATTGCTAGGCCTCCTCTTGCTGGAGAGAGCGAGAGTTATCTTACTGAGTTGCCTCCGTTGAGTTGTGTTTAAGGTACTAGCGCTCTTGTGAGCATCCTTGGCCTTGGGAATCAATCAGGCCGACTCGCTTTACAGAGAGTATTCATTGAGCCCCTGCTACCCAAACTCATTAGTGTTTTGCAGAGTTATGCTAGGTAGCCCTTGATTGGTATCTAAGCATGGAGGGGGTCTTCCACCTGAGTTAGAATCATTATTGGGAGAGTGATTTGGGTCCTACAGCGGAGTTATTGTTTGTTAGGCTGTTTGTGAGCCTCGGCAGCTAGCTGCGAGTGTTATCAGGCTTCCTCTCGATATACAGAGAGCTTGAATGTGAGGGCCTTGCTTGCCAGAGGTCAATTAGAATCATTTGCGAGGTTGTGGCTCTCTGTCGGGCCTCTCGTGCAAAGGCCAGTCCTCAGGAGAGTGGACGATATACAGTGAACAGGACCTCCTCTTGTTTAGAGAGTCGCTATGCTGAGTCTCCGCACCTGAGCGTCGGCCTTCTACTGCGAGTCGTCAGGGTCCTTCACTGAAGAGCGTTATCTTCATGAGGGGTCCTCTACGCGACCCAGAGCTTCTCCGAAATAGGAAGCCCATCATATGAGTTGTAGGGCATGTGGCGACTGTGACAGCGCCTTACAAGATGGTCGCTGAGCATGTAGAATAGAGCCTAGTGGTAGTAGAGTAGTTAGGACTCACTCTGTGTAGTTTTATTAGAGGTCATTACATTGACATAAACGCATTTTGTGCCTTGTTTCTCAAAATCCATGTATCATGGTTGGAAACTCTGTCATGAGGCATGCTATGACTGCGTTTGTGCCTTGTTTTATTAGAAATACATGCTTATGGTTTAAGGGTACACCTAGGGTGCTGGCTGACCGTTCTAGGGCAGGTGTTAGACAAGGGCTTGGTGATGCATGGCCAAAAATTTCTCAGGTCATCAGCGAGTACTATCTCTTAAATGTCGGTGCGCTCGATATAATTCCCGATATAAGATCGAGGAGTGGAAAGGATAAGGCACCTAAAATCATATCTGAAAGGAACATGTAGGCATTTTTGTAACGCAGTCGATGACAATGCGCTTTATGTCCTGTACTTTGATCAATTGTAAGAAATGTCCGTGCAGTGTAATTTTGAAAAGTATTTAATTACTATAATTCCTTCGCGACCAAAAAAAAGAAGTATCTCAGCAAAAGCTATACGGAAATGGACTATGGTGTCTAGGAGTTGTATCGCAACAGATATACACTTTTTATTTCAGAATTAAGGCTGATGTCGTTTGCGAGTCGAGTTATCACAGACTGAATCCTTGTTGCGTGAAAAAACAATTACTCAACTGCATGTTTGTTTTAAATATTGCTAATCAGCAAATAGTGCCATATTAGAATGATTTCTGAAGGATCATAGGAAATTGAGGACTGGAATAATGATGCTGAAAATTTAGCTATGTAAGATCACAGGAATAAATTACATTTTAAATTATTCAAATAGAAAAGCAATTGTTTAACATCAGTAGTTTGTTTAATATTTCACAAAATTACTGTTTTTACTGATTATTTTTTAATCAAATAAATGCAGCCTGTGAGCAGAAGAGATTAAAAATACAAGCGTTTGTTCAATAAACCTTTGACTGGCTAGTGCAGGCTTTGATTATCTTATAGTAGATGAACAATGTGCTTCGCCAGCAAAAAAGGGTATGGAAAGTGCTCCGACGTTGCTGACAGAAGAAAAAAAAAAAATCGGAACAATAAAGAACCAAACGGAACCGTTGGGTGGTGTGTGTGTGACACCACGATTGTTTAGTTAGCATTTGGAAAATTTGTTTTTTAATATAATTTTTCAAATTTGGCGAATAAATTAGTTTGGTTTTGATTAGTTGCTAATAAATTGTTGTTTCGGATTTAGTTTTATTGGGGGAACACATTTTTATTTAGTTTTTATATATTTTAGTTTCAGTTTTAGTTTTAGTAATTCAAGTTTATTAGATATAACAGATCACTTCCAGAGCGCAGGCCAAAGAAAGACTTAAGCCCCGTTCACACCGCCAGCGACTTTTTCGCTGCTTGTCGCTTGTGGCTGGAAATTGAAATCGCTAGTGGGCGTTCCCACTACTGGTTGCCTAGTTACCCCCGTAACACTCCACCAGAGCCGTAGAGAGAGAGAGTTGCGACAACTCCGTTCACTCCAATGGACCAGTTTTTTACAGCAATGGCGGATCGTGGAGACCCTCAATAGTTCCCGGAAGTTAGCGCTAATACTATCAGCGCCGTAGAGATGCAGCAGAAAAGACTTTTAAAAGGTAAGACATTTATAGAACAAAATTGTATATTATCAGCACAGCTAATCAAATTACCCTGTGCATTAAAACAGATTATTATTAGATTATTCCTCACTTAATTAGTAGATTTACGGGATGTTATTCATTCTCTTCATGCAGTTTCATCCATCTTTGTGTAATTAAGGCTTTCAAAAGTGATTTTGTATAGCCTAATTTTAGAACATTTCTGCCATATGAACATTACCAATAAGAGTTCTGTTAACAGGTGTAACTATAGCAAAAAGTTAATTGTAGACACATTCAGTTTTCTGATAGCGCTTTGCACAACAATGATATTAAAAAGTGCAATACAAATGTAAAGTGGTGAATTGAACACAAAACCTTGATGTATTTTTTTTCCTCCTTCAGACAGTTTAGGGAACCATACATTACACTCCTTCTGTGAGTGCCTTGCATGTGTAATGCTTATGTTTATGATTAAATGATATCGATTGCTGTAATAAGTGATAAAAAAAGTTCCACCATCATAAAATAAGATTTTAAACCGTGTAAAAATTTAGTTGTTTAATTGGAATATCACAAAATATATGTGGATTATTACACGCAACCCATGCAGCGCGGCCCGCGCACAAGAATAATAAAACATTGAACAAGATTAGTTTTCACTTAATAAAATGTCTTCATTTATTTGGAACGAATTTTCTAAGACAACAAACTTAATATTTACCATGAGATTAGTAAAACGACAGTGAACATTAAGATGTGATTGAACTTGACTTACATGCAAGTTGTAAGAACACACACACACATACATATTTATATTTATATAGAGAGGCTGAAGTTACCTTGGCAGAAGACCACAATGTCGTTTATATAGCAAACACGGACTTTTACAATGGCAACTTCAGCCTAAAATATGTTAACAAGGCAGGTAAGGATAGCTGACCACATTAATAATCCTCAAATATTAGCGGATTTTATCTTTTAAAAACAACACTAATATAACTACATATATATACTACATATACATTATTTTATAAATAATGTAGGGATGCATGATATATCGGCCACAATATCGGTATCGGCCAATAAATGTTCATTTTCACCGTTATCGTTATCGACCCAATAAGAAAATTTGGCCGATATTTTAAAGCCGATAAATAATGCATTATTTCCTTCAGAGACACTTCAGATGCGCGTTATTCGTTTGCAGCCTTTTGTGCAATTGATACGTTGGAATAGTGTGTTTACTTGATGTATTCTTGATTTATCTCAATATAGGAATGGTTGGTTAAGTTAACCAGACCGCGCTCAGTTCTACCGGTGATTAAACTCAAACAGCAGGTGCACAACATTAATAACTATGATTGGGAATGTCGTGTATGTAACATTCTAATGAGAAAATTATTATAATAAAATGTTGTGAATTCTTTGTGTTTAGTTGCCGTGTTTCAGCGCGTTGTTTTGGGAAGAGCGCATCCACAACAGGATCAAACATTCTGATTATAGCACGCAATAACTGCATCATTTTGTGCATATATAATTTGTAATATTATGTTTATGTTGTATTATTAATCTCAGGATGCATTTCCTTGTGTTAAATAAGCTGCCAGCAAAACGCTTCTGTTTACCATGTTCATTCAGCTCTTCATCTTCAGCACGCGCAGCTCAACGGCTGCTTTTTAAAACAGTGGTATTAATTTGTTACGTTTTCAAAATCATTGATACATTATTAAAAATAACAACCACTTGTATTTTTCTATCAGCAATATGGTTTAGTAATTAAAATCATTTAATTGTCCGTGCAGAGGCTATTCTGTTTTATTGATCTGTGGAGCATTCATTTTGATTCTTTACACATGTAATGATGACCAGTGACTTGTTTGCATTATTTATGCATTATTTATTTGTAAGACTTTTTTATGACTAAATTTGGTGATGGGAGAGTAAAAATATTTTTAAAACGTACACCGTTCGAACTAGGCTGCTTATGTTGAAGTGTTTTGGATGTGGTTTTTAATGATGAGACCTGTTTTGTAATCAGGCTCTCAAAAAGTACATAAAAATTTGGATATAGATTTATCGGCCAACATATCGGTTATCGGCTTTCAAAAATAAAGAATTATCAGTATCGGCCAAAATTTTCATATCGGTGCATACCTAAATATGTAAATAAATTTTCGCACTGTCAAAATTACCACCAACACACTTTACTAGAAGTCTCCGATATGCCCAATGCATTTTCATTGCCCGTAGGCTGAAACTCTGGAAAACTATTTGAGGTATACGTGAAATCACGTGCGATCGAGCGTTTTGGACTTTCGTTGACGCAACTCTCTCTTTCTATGACTCTGCACTCCACTACAGCAGATGAATCACGTGCTCTCCACTGACTTCACTCCCATTGGTTGTCGCTCGCGAAATTCGCTGCTTATTTGCATAAAGTTGAAGAATTCTGAACTTTTGTCGCTTGACTCTATTTCAAACTTTCCATTCTCACTTAGGTCCATCTGCATCCTTTGCAATATATCCAAGTCTATAAAATAACTCCCCACCAGCAAAAATCAAGTTTAAAAGCCTTAATTACACAACGATGAACACAACTACATGTAGAGAATGAATAATTTCCCCTAAATCTACTAATTTAGTGAGAAATAATCAAATAATGATCTGTTTTAATGCACAAGGTAATTTGATTAGCCGTGCTGATAATATACTATTTTGTTCTATAAATGTCTTATCTTTTAAAAGTTCATCACTGCTGCATCACTATGGCGTCGATAGTTATGAGCGCTAACTTCCGGGAATATTTGAGCGGCTCACACGAATCCGACATTGCGTAAGAAAAAACTGGTCCACTGGATGGGACTTTCGGAGTTGTCGAAACTCTCTCTCTATACGGCTATGGTTTGAATCACATCGCTTTTGACAAGACCAACATTCCACGCAACGGGCACTGTCGCTAGTGTAGCGGAAAGTCACCAAGACTCTCACATTGAATAATGAATGGGATTAAGTCGCTCTGTCTCACTGGCGGTGTGAACAGGGCTTTAGGCTAATTTAACCTTAGTGATGCAAACGTATAGCGACACCAAATTAAGGCATGTTGAGATTGATTGGATGGTAAATGTATACAAATACACACCAAAATTAAGCAGTTGTGCCTTTTTAAATCTACACAAGTTGCTTTTACATTATATGTAAAACGCACTAGACTTAATGATAAATGTGTGTTGTGATATTTCATTTGAAAATAAATGTAGTTAATTTATTTATATTATAGCCTATGTCTTTCATCTTTTTTAACTATAATCATGATACCGTAACTGTCGTGTCTTGCTCACTCCCGCAAACAAACGCGCATAAATAAGTGTGACTAATGAAATTCAATAATAATAGCGGAGCCTCAACATTGGATTGTCTATTTCTCTTCAAAGCACCAACTTAAAATGCCTATTTTGGTGTGATTGCTTGAGTCACATGAGAAAATAAATAATTTTGCCTACATGATGTAGGCTATTTAATTCGAGTGCGGTTCGGGTCGCAGTCTTTATGTCAAACGGGTCGAGTACAGAAGTAAATTGGTGCTGGCTGCTGTCGGATAATGGGTCGTGTGTTCTGTTGTGTACTGCTGATGCAGGTTTACCTAACAGCACCCGTACAGGACTCTGCTTTAAACTGCTTTAAACTGCTTTGCGTCTCTCAGTCAGATAACCTCACGTGCATGATGCGCCATTTACGGGTATTTCCTGGTATTTCCCTAAACGACCCACATCAATTTATTTAGATTTTATTTAATTTTATTTCAGTTTACGAAAAAATTTTTTGACCAATCGTTTTCGTCTTAGTTTTCGTTTACGGAAACAACCTTGCCTGAAGACCGGGACTTATTTAATGAAAAAATCATTCTGCCAGCAGGAGGCGCTTTGAGAGCAGTAGAACTAGCGGTTTCCCCAGTAATGGCTGTAATCAATGCAGCTCCGCTCATGAATGCTACTTTATCAGATCAAATGAAAATGCCATCGAAACTATTCTGAAGACAGTCCTTTCCCTTCAGAGATACATTCATATAAAACACCCGCGCCGTGTTATGATTTTGAAAAGTGCTCATGTTTATTCAACGAAGTCAAACGCCACAAATAAATAAATGTATGGGAAACTGTTAATGTATATCGAATTATCGGAAATGTGTTTAAAAATCATATCACCGTTATTGAAAAAAATAATATCACGATACATATTGATATTGAATTATTGTCCAGCCCTAGGTTAGACCTCAGTTTGCTCTTAACCAGAGCAGGTCTGCCAAGTTGACTAGGCTCTCTGTGAGCCTCCTTGGATTCTGTGAGCGTTGTTAGGTCTCCGCTCCACAGAGTTTATGGTATGAGCATGCTATGACTGCTTTGTGCCCTTTCTGAAATCCATGCTTATGGTAAGGGCACACGTCGGGTGCTTTGTGTCCTTTCTATCGGTGTTAGACCCCAGTTTGCTGTTAACCAGAGCAGGTCTGCCAAGTTGACTAGGCTCTCTGTGAGCCTTCTCGGATAGTGCGAGCATTGTTAGGTCTCCGCTCCCCAGAGCTCCACTCAAAGAGTAATGGTGATTAGTAGGTTCCTTGTGAGCCTCCTTACAAGATATCCTGAGCATGAGTTGTTGGTAGCTCTTCTCTCAATTTGGACAGTTGTTCATACTGAGGCTTCTGCTCCTAGAGCTCGGCTAGGCGGTAGGGTAGTATGCCAAGTTGGAGCCTCCTTGGCTACTGACCTTAGTGTGGAGTTGCAGGTCGCCTCTTATTTAAGAGGTGGTATTATTTAGGCCTCTACTCTGCAGAGCTTTGCGGGCCAGTTAGCTCTGAGTGTTAGGCACTCTGTGAGCCTCCTTGGATGCTGACCTGAATAAGAATGTAGTAAGACTTCTTCTCTCCTGTTGAAGCCTCTATTCTTGAGAAGCTCTGGTCTATGATCGCGTTGCTGGTGAAGGGGTTAGGACTCCTTTGAGTCTTTGACTTAGCTCAGCCAATAAGGCACTCATCCCTTCAACAAGGTGGCGTGGGTATTCCGTTCCCCATAGCGCCCTTTAGGGGATGCAGCATGAGTTCCCTTTCAAAAGAGAGTTCTACTCCTCCACAAGAATGCATGCAAACAAACCAGACCTACCTGTTTATAGGTGAACTAATGCACGAAAAAAGATGACTTTTCTCTAGTCTGAAGAAATTAGAATGCTTTCACTTTCAAAAACTGAATCTTACAGAGAACCTTTCAAAGGCCTTTTTTAAAAGAACTAAATTGAACTAGACATGAAAGAAAGGCCGCCAAAATGTGTTTCCCAATAAGATTAAATCCATTCTGCAGTTAAATACATTCCTTTATGCAACAGAAAAAATCTCTGCCACATGAATACAACTACTGTGTTAGAAATGCGGAAATCCAGAGAAATTTTAAGAATTATTGATTTACAGTCACTGAAACTCAAGGTCATCCAAAGAAAAATGCCAGACATGATTTTAGGGACAAGGGAGGTTAAGGTAAGGACACATAAATCATAAATACAACCATACATAAATACAACCATGTAAAGAGTTTGTAAAAAGATGGTACTGTGTACAGCATCATGGGAAATATCACACTGATTTTGTGGAATTAAATGGATATTTTTATTATATTGTATGAATAATTGTGACCTGGGGTTGAGCTGAAGCAGACAAAAGAGGAGAGATCTGACACCTGTAAATGCAGTCTAGGCCTACCTATATTATTATTATTACTAGTAGTAGTAGTAATAGTAGATACTTTATTAATCCTTTACAGGAAATTACATTTTCATGGCAGCTTCAACACACAAAAAACACAACACCACACATAACAAACAAGTCATTTCCAACTCTACAAATCCACAATATAAAAATGACAAAGAAATAATATATAACAATATGAAATGTAGGCTATTTATTGTGTTAACTGGATCTGAGAATCACACACTTGATTTACTCAAAGACCTTGCCGAGTTTTCCTCTCAGGTAAGAGCAAGAGTGGAGAAAATGGTGAAGTTTTATAGGAAGCCCTTATTTGGAGATGGTTTTTAAATTTGACGCAAATTACTTATGGACAAATCATCTCGCATTTACAATAATCTGAATTTATTACCACTAGAATGAAGATAAAAAAAAATACTGTTTACTGCATATAACTGTACTTTTAATAAACGGTATGGACTGTAGTCCACACAGTCGGATTTATTTATTTTTTATTAATATTTAATAACTAAATTGCATTCATTGCAATTGCAATTTTTTGCATTCATATCCAATTTTGTGTAGGTCCAATGAGGAGATGTTAAAAATGTGTAAACTACATCCTTCACACTGCCAAGTGCTGGACACTTTGTGTGGAATTACGTGTCCCACAATGCAATGCAGTGTATTCTGGTTGTGTACTGCACGTTTTGGCAATTCTATTTGGTCATCAGGGTATTCAATTCAAATGGAAAATTTGCTTACTGTACCTACACTGCGAAAACAATATGAGTAGTATGGAAGCACGCTATTCCAAACATACCACAGATATGCTACCATTGGAATTTGATAGCAAAAACAAATGCTGTAATTGCTATGTGGGCAACCTTGAGGAGAGATTCAGGAATGGCTAAGCTACTTTGAAAGACATGAAAACATTGTTGTGACACATTCGTGAAAAATTCCTGAAAGAAAGAAAAGGCAGCGGAAGATCCACTATGTATTTGGGAAGATATCTTACAAGAAGTTGTTTTGTTGGGTGTGTTCCCAAGAAGCTATTTTTGTGGAAAGACAAACAGCGATTACAGCATGCGATGGTCCACTAAGCACAAGTGACAAGCAACTAGTCCAAATCTGTCATTTGTTATTTGACATTTGATTCTATCTGCATGTCTCAGGATGCTGCTAAAGCCAATATGCTAATTGCGTATTTTATGACATTTACATTTACATTTAGTCATTTAGCAGACGCTTTTATCCAAAGCGACTTACAATTGGGGGATACATAAAGCGATTCTTCTTTAAGAGGCAAACAGACACAAGAAGTGGTTGTAATACCAAGTTCTTAGACATTGTTCAAATAAGTACCGCTATAAGACTTATTAAAGTTTATTGAGTTTATTAAAAGTGTTTATTATGACTATGGTTAATTTCATTGCCACTGATACACAGCATCATCTTTCCAAACCTTTAGAGCCCCTTATCTATGGGATGATATTAGACTCAAAATGATTAATAGACGCACGCACAATTATTCATGTACTGCATACATTTTATACATGTATCTTACTAACCACAAACAAATGCCTTTCAATTTGAGTCTGTGGAATTCAGGATTAAATGATTGTGCAGGGATTTGTACAAATACAGACATGTTTTCGAATAAAAATGTTCTGTTCTGCATTAATATATCATAAATTGCTCATGCAAAAAGGATTCTGTGCATATGTGGATCAGGTGACACGCGTGCATTAATTGACGTCTAGTTCGCGTCGATCTTGTTCGGTTCATTTGGATTTTGAGACTTCATTTTCGCAGTTTACAGCATTTCACGACGCTCACACACACACAACTACCAACGAACAAGGCCCAGTGCAATTCATTAACGTGTACTCGATTTGAAAAATTTGCAAATGTGCGTCACTACACTGAAACAAATGCTTTTCAACCGGTGTCTGCAGAGTTAAGAATTACATTCATGTGCAGCATTTTCTTCAAGTAGAGACATATTTGTGAATACAAATGTTATAGTTTGTATTAAAGTATCATCATTTGTGCATGTAGCGATTAAAATGTGCATTTGTGGATCAGGCGACGCGCGTGCATTAATTCACGTCTCTTCTGAGTCGATTCTATTTGATTCATTTGAATTTTGAGACTTTCGTTCCGCCCTTTTAGCCTTGCGCAATCCACACACACACAGCTCGCGATCCACGCGCAGCTGAGACACAGAACATCAGCGACCACTAGATGGCACTAGCCCCAGTCACATGTGCGCATTCCATCAGTACGGTTCTGTGAATGTTACATTGTTTTCTTTGTTTCTTTTTGGTTTGGCTATTCTCCTCTGCCCCTAGAAATGTAATAAAGATGTTTTATTGAACTTGTTCTAATTGAGCTTGTCTTGAGACACAGAATAGCTTATATTAATTTTGCCAAACAAGAACTTCATGACGGTACCTTGTTTTTTTCCTTCTTTCTGTAATTCAACAGCACGTTGTCAGTTATTCCTTCCTTGTATTATTATTATTATTATTATTATAAAAGCTATAGTCGCTCCTTAAGCCATTAGTAACCACACGTTTATATTTAATTAAACTATTAAATTAACTTAAACTAAACTATACTAAACGAGCGTTTTATACGCTATAGCCTATTCCGCGCTCAAGCAAATCGCATAAGATAGAACATATTTTATTTAGGCTACTTATTACTAAACTGTTTTCTGATTCAGTGTCTGCAAAGATGAAGTTGACAATGCTGATGAACGACTCGAAATGTAATAATTTTTATTCTCAATATTTTATTTCTAAATTTTTCTGGATATTTAATGAGTTTAATCTCGCATTATAGGCTAAGGACTTTATTCTGAAGATATTTATTTCTTACTCCCTCATTTCTCAAATCTCATGAATCCAAATGTTTACATATTCACAATGTTGGCTATTTGAATTTGAATGCTACAGACTATTATTTATTTATTAGGCCTATGTAAACCAGGGTTTGTACTTAACCCACTTTCCAAAAAAAAGTAAAAATAAATCATTGTCTTCTTCACATGAAAAATCGTCCTCTTCACATGAACAAATATGTGCTTGGCCCAAGCTCAGGCTGAACGACACGGATTGTACAGACGATTTTAATTAACCAGTGTATCTATATTTATAGTGTATCTCTGGTAATTTTGGTTACTGTATTTTATTCTGATATGAAGAGGCCTACAGCGTTGCAAGCTGTAGGACATATGAAAGGCGCATTTCGCCTCGTACTCAGATATGGCTATCACATCGTCAACTTCATCTGTTGCATAATAATAATAATACTAATAATAATAATAATATCAAGAAGAATCTGACACCGTGCCATTGAATTACAGAAAGAAAAGAAAAAACCAAGGTACCGTCATAAAGTTCTTGTTTGGCAAAATTAATACAAGCTATTCTGTGTCTTAAGACATTTAAGTTGAAAACCAAACCAAACGCAAAAAGAACAAAGAAAACACAATGTAACTTCATAAAACCGTACTGATGGAATGCGCACATGTGACTGGGGCTAGTGCCATCTAGTGCTGATTTTCTGTGGCTCAGCTGCGCGTGGGTCGCGAGCTGTGTGTGTGTGGATTGGGCGAGGCTAAAAGGGTGGAACGGAAGTCTCAAAATTCAAATGAATCAAATAGAATCGACTCAGAAGAGACGTGAATTAATGCACGCGCGTCGCCTGATCCACAAATGCACATTTTAATCGCTACATGCACAAATGATGATACTTTAATACAAACTATAACATTTGTATTCACAAATATGTCTCTACTTGAAGAAAATGCTGCACATGAATGTAATTCTTAACTCTGCTGACACCGGTTGAAAAGCATTTGTTTCTGTGTAGTGACGCACATTTGCAAATTTTTCAAATCGCGTACACGTTAATGAATTGCACTGGGCCTTGTTCGTTGGTAGTTGTGGGGGACGTGAAATGCTGTAAACTGAGAAAATGAAGTCTCAAAATCCAAATAAACCGAACAAGATCGACGCGAACTAGACGTCAATTAATGCACGCGTGTCACCTGATCCAAATATGCACAGAATCCTTTTTGCATGATCAATTTATGATATATTAATGCAGAACAAAATATTTTTATTCGCAAACATGTCTGTATTTGTACAAATCCCTGCACAATCATTTAATCCTGAATTCCACAGACTCAAATTGAAAGGCATTTGTTTGTGGTTAAGATACATGTATAAAATGTATGCAGTAAAAAAAAAAAAAAAAAAAAAAAAAAAAAAAAAAAAAAAAAAAAAAAAACATGAATATGTGCAGTAGCGTCTTTAATCATTTTGAGTCAATATCATTCCATACTTATCCAATGCAATTACATCTACAAAAGGTTGCATTTAAATAGGAAATTGACATGAAATGCACTTCATTACAAAGATTTCAGTGTCATCTCACCGACAGCAACTTTACCCAGGCTTTTAAATGATTCACCGATCCACATGGAAACACAGCTGACCTGAAATAACCTTCCAGCTGCAGAGAAATTCTCATCTACGGAGAGTCAAGATGAACACTAAGCCCTAGTTTCAGAGGCAAGGCTTAAGCCTAGACCCAGACTAAAATGCATGTCTGAGCTGTTTTACCTGAAAGAAACTTGCACTGATATATCTTAAAATATGTAAGTGTCATCACTGATTTGTCTCAAGATGCACACCAGTAATGTTTCTTTCTAAGGCACATTTATAACAGCTACTTGAATGTCCCAATTGAACTATGGCTTAGCCCTGGATTAATCTAAGCCCTGTCTGTGAAACCAGGCCTAATAGTCTCCATATTTCAACATCCCCTTTTCTTTCGCTTGTCTTTGGGTGTAAAAAAAAACCCTATTAGTAGTCTTGCATATCACTTTTTTAATTATACACAGAAAAGTAACGACCTTACACTGCATCGCCTGCTCTGACACACACCTTATTGAATGACTGCATTCATAACAGTAGATTTGGATATTTCTTATGCAGTGTTTCCCCTGCCATTATATTAGGGGGGCGGCCTGCCCCCCTTGAAGTAGAGGTCTTCACGGGTCCACTTGGATCCGAAAACCAGAGGCCCGACCCGAGAGGGTTCGGGTCCAAAACGACGAGTGTCGGGTTCGGTATCAGTGGCCTCGGGTCTCGGGTAATTAAAAATAAATGTTCTTTTTCATAATGGACCCGAAAAGACCCAAATTATTTTAAACTATGTCGGGCATTTAACAAAATGTAATTATTTAAAACAATTCTATGACAATGTTATTATTTCACTTTTTTTCTCTCTGAATCCACACTTCTACGTGCAATCAACATCTACGCACTGTTGCTTCCTCATTTTGTTGCTCGACTCACATTTTTGCCTTCCATTTTAACCAGTGCTAGCATGGATTTTAGAGTCGCTGCTTGCAAGATCTTCCACTGATTATGGTAAACGATGTCAATCGAAGTGGCACCTCTCACACCTCTAGTAAGGAGAAGGGCTTTAAATCAGATGGTTCGAGTTATGTCGACACATTTGAGGGTAAGAACTCTCAAGCTAACAAGCTAGCTAGCTTCGTTATTTGTGACAGTTCATTCACATATATGTTTTGTTTTCTGTTTAACCTTTTTCGATCTTCTGTTTTAATAGTTTCATTTCACTAATGTGAAACAGAGCTGGCACAAGGATTTTAAGAATGAGATAAATGATAAATGATTAATCACATTCCTTGAGACACATAAATAGTACATGTTTTAAATTCAACTCATAAGCTTGTTACTTGACCTAAAATGGGTGTGTTAGATAAGCGAGATGTCCTAGACTTGTATTGTTGTATGCCTAAAGGAAAAGGGTAAATATGCCCACTCCTGTCAGTGGGATGGTGGTTTTATCTGCATAACCTATCGCTGACTCAAGTGCACACTGCAATCAATAACAAATGTAATGTAGTATAATATTTTTGGATTTCACCATGTGGACAAAAAGATAGCTCACCAAAATTCTGTCATTTACTCACCCTAATGTTGTTCCAGGCCTGCATGACTGACTTTCTTCTGTGGAGCAAAGTGTTAAAGCAAAATTACAGGCTCAGTCACCAGTCAGTTTCATTATATCTTTTTTACATCAAATTAAATGTACTAGTGGCTGAGTCTGTTTTTCTGCCTAATATGTTTTGTGTTATACAGTAGATAGTCATATGAATCTGGAACAACATGAGTAAAAGATTACATTAAAGGGCTAGTTCACCCAAAAATGAAAATTATGTCATTAATTACTCACCTTTATGTCATTCCACACCCGTAATGGTGTGTTCACACCAGATGCGAAGCGAATATGCGCATCGCGTCACTCGCTCTAGATTACGCGCGGGATGTTTTTCGTGTCCCTCGCGCGAATAAAAACAGCGCGATCAACCATGGTGGAGATAACTACAATCGCTGTTTTGTACCTGTTGTCAAAAAGTCTCGGATACAATGGAAAGCCAAACACAGCACCATCCAGAGGAGGATGAATAACGTTAGGATCCTGTATTAATGTGTGTGTTACATTTTACTACTGTATACAGTGGGTACGGAAAGTATTCAGACCCCCTTAAATTTTTCACTCTTTGTTATATTGCAGCCATTTGCTAAAATCATTTACGTTATTTTTTTTCCTCATTAATGTACACACAGCACCCCATATTGCCAGAAAAACACAGAATTGTTGACATTTTTTGCAGATTTATTAAAAAGAAAAACTGAAATATCACATGGTCCTAAGTATTCAGACCCTTTGCTCAGTATTTAGTAGAAGTACCCTTTTGATCTAATACAGCCATGAGTCTTTTTGGGAAAGATGCAACAAGTTTTTCACACCTGGATTTGGGGATCCTCTGCCATTCCTCCTTGCAGATCGGATGGTAAACGTAGGTGGACAGCCATTTTTAGGTCTCTCCAGAGCTGCTCAATTGGGTTTAAGTCAGGGCTCTGCTGGGCCATTCAAGAACAAGTCAGAGTTGTTGTGAAGCCACTCCTTCGTATTTTAGCTGTGTGCTTAGGGTCATAGTCTTGTTGGAAGGTAAACCTTCGGCCCAGTCTGAGGTCCTGAGCACTCTTGAGAAGGTTTTCGTCCAGGATATCCCGTACTTGGCCGCATTCATCTTTCCCTCAATTGCAACCAGTCGTCCTGTCCCTGCAGCTGCCACCCCCACAGCATGATGCTGCCACCACCATGCTTCACTGTTGGGAACTGTATTGGACAGGTGATGAGCAGTACCTGGTTTTCTACACACATACCGCTTAGAATTAAGGCCAAAAATGTTCTATCTTGGTCTCATCTGACCAGAGAATCTTATTTCTCACCATGTTGGAGTCCTTCAGGTGTTTTTTAGCAAACTCCATGCGTGCTTTCATGTGTCTTGCACTGAGGAGTGGCTTCCGTCGGGCCACTCTGCCATATAGCCCCGACTGGTGGAGGGCTGCAGTTATGGTTGACTTTCTACAACTTTCTCCAATCTCCCGACTGCATCTCTGGAGCTCAACCACAGTGATCTTTGGATTCTTCTTTACCTCTCTCCCAAGGCTCTTCTCCCCCGATAGCTCAGTTTGTCCGGACGGCCAGCTCTAGGAAGGTTCTGGTCGTCCCAAACGTCTTCCATTTAAGGATTATGGAGGCCACTGTGCTATTAGGAAACTTAAGTGCAGCAGAAATTTTTTGTAACCATGGCCAGATCTGTGCCTTGCCACAATTCAGTCTCTGAGCTCTTCAGGCAGTTCCTATGACCTCATGATTCTCATTTGCTCTGACATTCACTGTGAGCTGTAAGGTCTTATATAGACGGGTGTGTGTGGCTTTCCTAATCAAGTCCAGTCAGTATAATCAAACACCGCTGGACTCAAATGAAGTTGTAGAACAATCTCAAGGATGATCAGAAGAAACGGACAACACCTGAGTTAAATATATGAGTTTCACAGCAAAAGATCTGAATACTTAGGACCATGTGATATTTCAGTTTTTCTCTTTTAATAAATCTGCAAAAAATGTCAACAATTCAGTGTTTTTCTGTCTCATTTTGGGGTGCTGTGTGTACATTAATGTGGAAAAAAAATTTACTTAAATGATTTAGCAAATGGCTGCAATATAACAAGAGTGAAAAATTTAAGGGGGTCTGAATCCTTTCCGTACCCACTGTATATATAACAACGGATATGACTATTATTTTTATTATTGTGTCATCAATCTCTGAGCCCTGCTAATAAAAATACAAAACACCCTCAACTAGGGCTGGGTATCGAGTTCGATACTTTTTTGGCACCGACCGAATTGCCTTGATACCATCGAGTATCGAAAAACGTCTTGTCGTTCGGTACCAAATTTCGATACCTAAGGGGTAATCTCATCAGCGAAGATTTATATTCCGCTTTTACTCAAAACTCACTTTAAACCACCATCGAGTGTTTGTAATAACTTCAGATTGCCATCTAATGGGGCCTATTTACACTTGCTCAATACACTGCACATAAATATAACAAACACTAGGGTAAAAAATGACAAACTATTTCCATGTCTTTCTTTTTTACGGAAATCAGGCTTTCTTTCTCCCAGTCTCTCTCACAGACGCACACACAGTGCAGACACGCGGAGACGCGAACAGAAACTTCTTGTCAGCGCTGCACCGAGAATTTATCAGTAAAATAGTTTCACAGCTGAAAAGCTACATGACATTTCTCAGTAGCGAGGTTCATGAAGGAGTTTAACTTAAAGATTCGCTATTAGTAGACGCTGCTGCTGAACACATGCTGAGAGATGCACAGACGCAGGTATTCACACGCTCTTAATCTCTCTCTCTCCCTCTCTCTTATAACCGCATTAGACTGCATTAATAACTGCGTAAGCCTGCATATCAATGGCTCAAGCCTCTGTTATCAGCTCTAAAATTACGTTTTGGAATTTGCAACGGAAGGTTTGGGATGAGGTGCGTAAAAAAATTAGTTCAACCCACACAAGATTTCAGGACGGAAACATGTCAAATGTCTTGAAACAAATGATCTGAACAATGTCTTGATGTGTGGTTGGGACTCCAGGCCGTTAAATTATTAGAGAAATAATGCACTCCCGAGGTGGTTATGTGGCCACGACTATAAGGTATGGTCTTTCTCAGTTCTCAAACAAAAAGAACTATATTCGATTTGTATTGATTGAACGCAAACGCTTATTGCGATAGAAAACACTGTAACAAACGGTTTCCACTGATTAAGAAATATTTTTGTTTGCTTGGGTGGTAATATTAGGTCTATTATATTAATAGGGAAGGGGGCCCAAAAATGTTTTTTCTACGTCACGAAAATAGGTAAATCCGGCCCTGCCATCTAATGTGCGTTTTGGCCATGTAATGTTGCTGAAATTAAATATGTTATTACCTCTGTGTCAGAGCAGCGATCATGGAAGAGAGAACACAAGCAGACAGCGCTGGAAGCTGCTAATGCTCATCAGTAAATCAGTGGAAAATAAATAGAAATCATGATTCGGTCTGAGCTATGCGTTTTAAAACGAACACTAACTAGTGTAAATGTAGCCTAACAGATGTGTAAACAAGACTATTTGAGCTTTATTAAAACTATTTTGCACTGATTTATTGTGTTGGTTACATTTTGTTCCTTTGTGCAGTGGCTCAGGAGATGAGTCTTTGAGTTTGTATAAACATCAACAAGCTGAAAAATAAAACCAAAGGTTTTTTTTTAGATAATGTAATCTTCAAATAGATTTCATAAAATTGGTATAGAAAAAAAGTATCGTTCAGGAACCGGTATTGAAGTCAAGGTATCGGTATCGATATCGAACATTTTTGAACGATACCCAGCCCTAACTACAACTGATTTTAATTGTTTTCTATTCTCCAGACCTATATAATAACAGATGGCTGCAATAATGCTCTCTTCTATTGTCTGATTCAGGCTATTGCTAAGGCCTTTGCTTGTGGAGCATCCACTGACATGTGGACTGATGATTTTCGTAAAGTCAGCTACACGTGCATCACTCTCCACTTTATAGATGAACACTGGATGTTTCAGAGCCGGGTAATATGCACCAGTGCTTTCCCGTTTGAATCAAAAACTGCCACAAACATAAAACCAGAACTGTTGAAACAGTTGCATGACTTCGGACTGCCTGGACGTGCTCTGGAGAACTGACGTACCTCTCTTGGTACAGCAAGTGTCAATGCTTTGCTTTTCCTAAACAGCAACGACAAGTAGATGAGAATTGTACACTGTAACATCTTACTTTATTTCAAAACCTAATAGGATAAACCAGTTAAATAGGGTGAAATGCTATCTGTTCTGCGGTAATCTGCTAATTTGAGGCAACTATATTGTTTTTGATGCTTTAAACATAAATTAGATTTCCGACACATAGGCTACATTGTTATTTTCAAATGTTCTAGCCAACTTATTTCTCTGCGATCAAATGTGTATATAGTACGACCATATAGGTCTAATGTTAAAAAAAAGACTGTTTTGGAAGATATACATGTATGGTAATATGCCTGTAAATCAAGGCAACTATATTGTTTTTGATGCTTTAAACATTACAGGTTTCTGACGCCTACATTGTTATTTTCAAATGTTTTAGTCAACTTATTTCTCTGCGATGAAATGTGTGTATATTAGGTCTATGATGTTAAAAAATGACTGTTTTGGAAGATAGAAGATATATGTCTGTTTTGCATACATGTTGGTGTATTATTTGCGTTATATGACGGAAATTTGCCTTCAGAATATTTTCTATTCAATAATCCCTGTTCATTCTAAAATGAAATAATAAACAAACAATGTAGGGTGCCTGCATTTTCACTTTCTGTGACCTCCGATGAATAATTAGAGAGCTGCAGATAATAAAATAATAATAAATATATAATATGCTATTGTAAAAACAAAGCGATTGCACTAGTCTTTTAGCTTTTTTTTGTACAATGAAAGTTTTGCTTCTAACTTCTAATTCATTCCCGCTCCTTTCCATTTATCATCATTAATCACTTTGGGTTTGAGGATAAAAAAGTGCGTGTGACGCTTCCGGTGATATTAAAGGGGTTATATGATGCGATTTCATTTTTTCCTTTCTCTTTGGAGTGTTACAAACTGATTGTGCATAGATAAAATCCCTGAAATTGCAAAGACTAAAGTCTCACATCCAAAGAGATATTCTTTATAAAAGTTAAGACTTGTCCACGCCCAACATTGCATTACACCAAATACACAAAATAATGTTCTTTTTAGCAACATCATATGACCCCTTTAAAGATTCTAATATTGTGTATAATTTTGGCGCATCAGGGAGCTGCTCTCAGGATGCGGTGTATTTAAATATTTTTGAATGAGCGTTTGCACTGTTTACTTTCACTTTCGATTTCGCGATCACACGCACTCTGTGTAAAGGGAGCAAGCACATCTTACAAGATCAGATTTTTGTCAATGAGCTCAAGATCTGTTGAGCTGCAAATACTCCAGCATGGTCTTGTCAGTCATCTCTCCTTATTCTCGACCTGTGATCAGTCAAAGCTGACTCCCGTAGCTCTTGTTGGATGCAGGGTTGCCAAGTCCGTGTTTTTTCCACCGAATTGGGCTACTTTTAAACTGTTTCCATGGGTTGATTTTCCCAACTGGGTTAAATGTTTGAAATATTGCATAAATTGCATTTGACTGAAATGCTTGTATTGAAAACACCTATGATAAAACTTTCAATGACTTCTACATTAACTGTTCTCTCCTGGTGGAATGACCTGCCCAGCTCAATCCAAGCAGCTGAGTCCTTAATATTTTCAAGAAACGGCTGAAAACACATCTCTTTCATCTTCATTTGACCCTCTAACTCCAGCACTCTCCATTATAATGCTACTTCTAATTTTATCTGCTTGTTTTTTTAATTAAAAAACTTGACCCTCTAACATTTGCACTCTCTATTCTATTTCTATTCTAATGGCCAATCCATCATTTTGGGGGGATTTTTTTAATTATTTATTTATTTTTTAATAAGTATCGGTTCAGGCACCATTTAGGCACAGGAACCATTTTAAAAGTATCGATTTGGCACCAGTATCGGAAAAAAAAAACGATACCCAACCCTACTTAAGATGTTGCAGGTTTAATTCAGCAAACAGTATCTAGATCATCTTAATAGTTATTTTTGTATTATATAATTTTGTGTAATAACGTTTTAATTTCGGAAGAGATATCAAATTTCCAAATTACCAGATGTTAAAAATCCCTTCCAGTTTAATGGGCACACTGAAATTTGAATTGTTTTTTTTGGATACCAGTGCTTCCCACAGGTTTGAAATATACTTGCAGCGGTAGCTGGGTGGAAATCCTCTGCAAAAATATTACTCACGGCACAAAAATGGTCTACTACATGTGACAAACAAATAATGTGTGACTTTTAACAATAATTTTATTTATTGAAGTTAATTTTGATGCAGATTATGCTGTGTTTGGGTGAATACAAAATACTTTTTAATCCATTTACCACAAAATTCCTCAACTACACCACTAGCATGCATTTGAAATATTATAAAAATAAACACTTTAATGATCAAAATTAAATATTTAATTTGTTTCTAGATTTGATTTACTGTAGGAGTTAGGGTCAGAATCCTGTCATCTGCTGGTTACAGAAAAATACAGGTTTAGGTTTAGAAGAAAAAAAAAGTACAATTAACATGTTCAGCAGAAACCCATAGAGATCCATTCATTTTTCTGGATGTGGCTAACTGCTCTTATAAATGCAATGTGGAACAAACATGATCACACAAACGCATGTGCACACACAGACACACACTCAAACCTGGTATCTGCGTCTCTGTGGGACTCTGCAGCGCATGTGGGATTGTCAGTGGGAGTAAACGGTTCTTGCGCACACCTAACGAGCAGGTATGAAATGCTCTTCACGATGCATTTTTTGCACGCTCAACCTAGTTATTTAAAATCTAGATGCGTGACAAGCGCACTCAAACAGAGATTGAAAGCTCAGCCAAGATGGACTAACAGCTGTTAATAGATGTACAGGTTTTGTTTTTTTCTCATCTCCATAAATATATCTAGTAGTAGAGTTAATGCATGCGCTGGAAATCCATTTATCCTTAGCAAAGTCCCTATTAGACAAGTAATTTCACTTTGCAGACATCTTTGAAACGCCTCTTGGGCATGCAAGTGCAGCTCCTATCTCTTTGAATGGGGAAACATCGAATTCTCCAACACTGTTCACCAAACTTACGATTAAATTTCATATTTGAAATCACCAATAAAATCTGACAACAACTGTCTCATAAATGTTGTTTCTTTTGCTCAAATAGCATTAAAAAAAGCTTACATATTTATTAGCGGCCATATTGAGCATTGCATTTTTCCCTATTCAAAATGATACAAGTGACGAGTCTTGGGTATTCTATAGTCTTTGTCCTTAACTGAAACTTCTTCGTCTTCATTGAAAACGCGGCTCATGCTTATTCCATGCAGCCTGCTGTTGTTGAATACTGCATATTTCGCAAAATGCAGTAGGTCAGTGATTATCCCGGGGTACCACTGCTCTGCACAATTTGTGTAACCCTTATTTGACGCACCAGATTCAGATCATCCGCTCGTTAGGAGGGAGATCCATTAACTGAAACAAGGGCGTCAGATAAGGCCCGTGACACACTAGGCGATTTTCAAATCTTAACCGATTTCAAAACTGTGGGAGACCACAGACATAATGACAGTTTCAACTGATTTTTAGCATTACAATCCTCTGAACGCACACACTAGATGATTCGACCAGACCGCAAGACCACACACTTGTTGATTGTAGGAACAATTTCACAGTGACACAAGATCTCATGGAGACTCGCAAGATCAAACACGACTTGAAAAGAAAAACAAATGGAGGACAATCGACATTGTCAGCTGGCTCACCTGGAGCGCATTCTGTTTTACAGTGAACAACAAAGTAGAAAAAAATAATATGGGTGATCTACTCCTCTTTCGTGGCATGTTTGTGGCTGCCAAGTTTCAGCTATAGAAGCAGCATTCGCTAGGTGATGCTTGCTCACTCTCATTGGCTATCGCGGGTATCACGTCAGAGGCAGTCCAATCAAGAGTCTTAAATGTCAAACAAGTTTGATACTTACAATTTAAGTTCGGGGATGCTCCATCTCAATCGGGAGCAGCTAAATAATCGTAATGATAGTTCGGGGTAGGCCTGGGTGATAAAACGGTATCGATATTTATCGACGGTACACCTTCTTCGATATCGATAAAGGAATTTTTTTTTGATATAGCGCACGATATAGGCACATGCTATGAGACAGCACACACAAACACGAACACATGCTGAAATGAGTGCTGCGCCTGCCTGTGACGAGGAGATTGTGAATAAAGAATGAATATTAGTCGAATTTAAAATAAACATTTGCATTTGAATGTTAGGTGTGCATCAGGGAGCGTCATCAGTGGCGCGCGAGATGCGGTGATGATGTAAGTGACGTTGTTCCATTTTAATGTTTTGTTAGTCTAGCCCATGAGACGCACCTCTGCTTCGTTATTCATTCAAAATATTAGAGAATATAGAAGCTCAATGCATAATAATATTCTGTTTTGGTTCATAATTGTTTAAGCAATTTACAAAATTTTATTTAGATTTTTATGAGTTAATTTAGACGTAATGCACGTTTTTATAGAGTTACTTCCTTGCATTGACAATTTAAATGCGCTGCATTATTCTGCTCATTGCGCCCTCCTGTGGCCTCAGGAGACAATTAGACCTATACAATAAAGGCTTATTTAATCTGCATATAAAACATTAGGAATTAGATATTTGTTTAATTTTTGTGTTTGATTGTTAAAACAAAAAATATTTGTTGTTTGTCTCAATAAATTGTGTTAATTATAAATACAGTGGTTAAATAAAAAACTAATTATATTGCTTTTTGTTTTAAAAAAGGTTAGAAAAAAATGTCAATAATTATCGATACCGAACGATATGAAACATTATATCGTTGATACATTTTTTTAGCTATATCGCCCAGCCATAGTTCGGGGGTGCAAATCGGGCTTAAAATCGACCTTAAAATCTACAAGTGTGTAGCCAGTCTGAAGCCAGGCTCACACTACAGGAGTTTTAGGCCGATTTATCTTTATCTCCAATTCCCCCAAAACCCTAAGGACAAGAGAATGCACGGTGGGTGAACGCTAGCACACCCCCCGCACCTAGTTTAAGGTTGTTCACACAAAAGAATTCTGTTATATTGCTCACCCTCTCATGTCGTTCCAAACCCTTCATTCACCTTCGTAACACAAATTAAGATATTTTTGGAGAAATCCGAGAGCTTTCCATCTACCGCCTTTATCAAAAGTAACACGACGCATGCACGTGATGCTGCTGACGTAGTACACGCATGCGCTGCGCATTGTTTACGAGCAGAGGAAACCACGTGCATGTGTTGTTTTGCTCCCGATAATGGCGGTAGATGGTAACTCGGGGGAGAAGAATTGTTAAATAAAGTCGTTATTTTAGTTTTTTTGCACACAAAAAGTATTATCATAGCTTCATAAAATTACGGTTGAACCACTGATGTCACATGGAGTATTTTGTTGATGTACCTTTTTGGGCCTTGAACGTGGTAGTTACCTTGCTGTCAATGTAGGGTCAGAAAGCTCTCGGATTTCATCAAAAATAGCTTAATTTGTTTTCCGAAGATGAGCGAAGGTCTTAAGGGTTTGGAACGACTTGAGGGTGAGTAATTAATGACAACATTTTCATTTTTGGGTGAACTATCCCTTTAAGAGAGACATACAAAATGTGCAGAGCAGTGGTACCCCAGGACTGGAATTCAGAAGGACTGCGGTAGGTCATCTGGGTATTCCATGTATAACAGTATACATAATGCATTCAACAGAAATAGCATGCACAGTATAGTAGCAAAACAAAGTGTTTCATTAAGAGTTAATAACTACAGATATAATAAATGATAGTTGGCCTTCCCCTGCACGCACAAACAATTGCAACAATTGTAGTATAGTAGCTACAATCACACCATGTAGCCAGATTAGAATGCAAATGTTGCAATCTTTGGCTAATATAATAATTTTCTGTTGAATAATGATTACATTTCTTCAAAAATGTGTAAGTGGGTCAAACCGTTGGGCTCAATCAAATAACACCGGCTAACTCTGACACATTTAAGAGCAAAAACGGTCGGATGTCATAAAAGTTTATTGTAACGTCTGACTGAAGTTTGCAAACCTGGTACACGACGCATGCACGTATGCATGACCGTTTGCGTGCAACCATAACTTCAGCAGCAAAAGCAACAACAACACAGCACTGAGCATTACATGAAGGATGTTGCTTTAATGACATTCATAAGAATGTCAACAAGGGATCTTTTTGCTTCGGGGTAAATGTAGGCTAAGGTGATGTTTATAAATGCCTCCACATCCGCTTGAAAACACATGTGGAACATTAATCAAGCGCTGTGACATTTCATGTAGTTTAGAAACACAGCAGCTATCGGAGCGACACCGAGTTGCACTTGGCTCTTGCACACGGATACATTTCACAGCAAAGCAGTGCCGTTTTACTTCACACAGACGTAACACACAGGAAATAATGACTCACCTCGAAGCTGCAGCACAGTCTGTGTGTATGTCCTTTATTAGATATCCCTGTAATACCAGCGTTTGCTCCTGTGCTCGGACAGACGTGGCCTGAAATGACCCAGCAGAGCAGAGCAACTCCAACATGGACCCGAGACTCAGAGAACCGTGCAGCTCTCTCATCTGATCGCTGTGGGGACTCAGAGAGCACTTGACGTCTGGCCAAAGAGGTTTTAACCCTTTACAGGGGCCCAGAAACTATAAAAGCACACTTAAAATGAAGAAATGCCATTGTATCAGATATAATAGGGTGAATCTCACGAAAACGAAACATGTCTGGTCATATTTCACCCAAAGGAAAGAAATACGAAATGATATTCTGCACCAAGAAAATATGGTTTGTGCACTGTGACTTTTATTTTATGGCCACAGTGGCCTCAATCCTCATTACACTAATGTGAAAAAAATGATGTATTATTATTTATGCTGATTTCAATAAAATAATATAAATTTTCCTTTATTATAAGAATAATGCGATGATTATAATGAAATGTATCTGGACAGGTGTGTAATAGGGTGGTGTGGTCTAGTCTGATGATGAGCTACTATTGATCCGTGATCTATTAGCAAGATAAAGATCGTGACACAGAAACACTAAACCTAAACTGAACTTAAGTGTTCTCACTGTAATTCACTTTGCTATCTGGATAATGTGCAGTACATTCAGCTGGTCCTTAACTCCGAATAAACTCCTTTAGGATGACTGGTGACCCGATCAACCTGTCAGGTTTTATTCTGTAATAACGGCCGCCTGACTGTACATTATCCCTTGAATACAGTACAGCAGCCACTTTACACTGCCCAGTGGCTATAGCCATATTCACAATGAAATAGTACTCAATCAGTTCTGTGCATTAGTATATGTAATGTTTAAATTAATTCAAATAATGCATTAATGTAAGCAAATTAGTGATTTTCTTGCTACAATTGAAGCAATAGATGCTCTTTGGGTTGTTCTCAAAACCAACAAGTTTTGTTCAACTTTCATTATGATAAAAAATACTAAGTCATTTGTGTCTATTGTTCAACTTTTTACTCAAATTGTTGTGATTAAAAATAAATAAATACAATTTGTAGTAGAAAAATGCATTAAAGTAGACAATTTTGACTTTTGGGCCTAATTGTTATCCGTTTTGTTTTGTCTGTGTATAAAGCTTACTGTATCCACTGTTGGTGTACATTTTATTTGTTTTCTTTTTTATGCATATTTTGCATTTCAATTGTTTTGCATTCTGTATTGATACTGATGTGTATTGTGTACACTGGTATTCCTACTAATGTCGTTGTTCTTTTTATATGTACTGGAAGTATGACCTTGATACAAAAAATATTTCTCCCAAAGCAATGAATTTTGAGGAACAGTACGTTCATCTGTAAATATACAGTATATGGAGTATGTTTTTATTAGTGATGATCTGCCACAGAAGAACGCATTATGACAGCATTCCATGTTCACATAGAAGACCAAAAGAAGAGATTAAATAAAACAGTTTCTCAAAGCAGCTGGTTACAAGGCCTTTGAACCTTGGACCTGATTCAAGTTTATAAACTCCATCGTCACATGATATCGCAACAAAAATCTAACTTGGCACTTTACACGAAAATAGTACATTCTGATGTCCTCTGAGGATCACAAATCCTGTCTTTTTGTTGTTGTTGTTTTTCAATAAAATATTATGTAACAAAAAGTTAGCATAACGTACAGTAGTTATGCTACAAAACAAATTAGCTATGGTTTTAAACTGAAAATGTCTGCATTATATGCACTTAAAATGGTGATTTTGGTCTCCAACAATTAAAATGCCATAATTTTGAGATAATCTATTGAATTGATATTCATTTTGTAGAAATAAAAATACTAACTTATTTTAATTACAAGAAACATATGCAGTGTTTGACATTTTGGACGAATGCACTATTACAAGAATTTGCTATTGCTTCAAATAATATAAATAATAAAAATTGAGCAATAGCTACAAACCAAAATTTGGTTGCAAATTAGCTAGCCCCTACTGAGTGACAGATGAAAGTTAAATTTGCCCTGAAACTCTACTCATTCTAGCAGATTTGGAATAAATGCCACTCCACACCTTTTGCATACATATTTCTCAGCAGATCACTTTTATTTTGCATGAATGCTACAAGACTGAAAAACCTTATTTCTACAGTTCAAGCAGATCCATTGGCAGGACCTTTGTTTGGCATGTCTTCACTTTGATATGTTTGATTTGGTGGAGCTCCAGGTATGTCACAGTGTGTTAACAGCTGAATTAATGTGTGCAATAACAAAGAAAGGGGATACTACACATACTTTGTTAAGAAAACAACAAATTTAGTTTCAAAGGGCATTACAACATTGTACACTTCCAGACTATTGAACTTGTTTCTCATGATTTACATTTTTTTAGATTTTGCTTCTGCTTAATTGGTAGACAAACTACACAATTTCACCAACATATAAATTTCTATACAAAACTAAAATTTACTTTTAAAAATGTCATAACAACAACAACAACAACACGAAACATAGTTTTTTTTTTAAGTATCCTACTATTATGAAGTTGTGAAGTTACGAAGTTGGTTAAGAGCATCCAGAGTGAGAAGAGCTGGAATCAGGTGATTGCCATGGTCCCCGTTTCATAGTCTTGAAGACTTTAATATGATTCTAATATGTGTGAAACATCACTAATACAGAATCAATATTTCTGTCCAAACCTTTATGCCAAATTATTTTCCTATTATCAGGAAAATATATCGTTTTTATATTATATGGCTTCATTTTTACAACGAGTTTGAGTTTTGTGGTCAAATTGACTATGGGTGCCTTTGTCAATATTGCTGTATAAAGGGACCTGCTCACATGAAAAGCAGGGGACCATTAGCACATTACTGGATTCATAGCAGAGAAAAACTTTAGCTGTGAGCTCAGCTCAAGGAAATTGAGCAAGAAAATTGTGTAGAGCGTGCATTGTCTTTTTAAAAATTTAGCATAATTAATCAGATTTGGTTAGATTAAAAATATATTTTTCTTACCTCTGCTGTGTGAAACAAGCTAATGCAGATTAGCTGTGAACATAATAACATAATTAACCTCAACCTCGCACAACCTCACTGGTAAAATAAATAAATAGATGATATTATATATTATAAAATAGGTATATTTAGGCCAAAACCTGGAAACAAATTAGCATTTTAGCACTTCCAATTCCACCATCTCAAAGTCAATTGGTTTGTTTTAATGGGTCTTTAGCTAAAGGGTTAGTTCACCCAAAAATGAAAATTAGGCTGCGTTTTACTCAGCCGCCCCACCCCCCCAGGGTCCAAAAGAAGTTAAATAAAAAGCGCCCATCCATAAAAAAAGTGTCTCACACGGCTCTGGGGGGTGAACAAAGGCCTCCTGTTATATCCATATTCAAACGTAATAATCACCTTTAATCTAGCGTGCGCTCACTGTTGTAAACGGAAGCAGCTACGGGCGGATGACGTATGAGGTCGGCGTTGCGCATGCGGCGCTCAGAAATGATGAATGCGGAAGCGCAGGGGCGAGATCAAAACAAAACAATGGTCATGAACTAGAAGTACAAAACGAGGATTTGTAAAGAAGAATGTCGGAGGATTTCGATATAAGCCAAGAAGAGACTGGTTTTCCTTTGCTAAAGTAAGGAAACTTTGCTTCCTTTGCTCCTGTTAACAAACGTTGGTTTTCACGAGACTCACCGGCGCATGCGCAACGCTGACCACATACGTCATCCGCCCGGAGCTGCTTCTGTGTACAACTGCTGGCGCAAGCTACATTAAAGTGATTATTATGTTATGCATATGGATATTTTTCTTACAAAAACGCATCGATTCCTTTTTTTTCACCTTTCGCCTTTGTTCACCCCCCGGAGCCGTGTGAGACACTTTTTTTATGCATGGGCGCTTTTTATTTAACTTCTTTTGGACTGAAGCAATGCAACACCCGCTGACTGCAATGATAGAGCTTGAAAGATCAAAGACAATATTTAATATAACTCTGACTGGATTCGTCTGAAAGAAGAAAGTCATATACACCTAGGATGCCTCGGGGTGAGTAAAACGCAGCCGAATTTAATTTTTGGGTGAACTAACCCTTTAAATACCTGAAATAAGGTCTGTGGTGAACACAAGCTCAAGATATTTTCATGTTTTATCCCACGGCATAAAATACATCAGTAATATTTCCTTGTGATTTAAAAAAAAAGTTTTTACTTGAAAAAAAGAAACTGCTGACAAGTGGCTAAACGGGACTACAGAGGTTGTCAAGGACATTAAATGTGAGTAACCAAATGTGGGTTTCTGGTCCACTTTTTGGGGGGGGGGGGGGGGGGTCGTCAATGGGAACCGCACTGTTGGTTACACACATGCTTCAAAACATCTCAGCCTATTCTCAGCCTAGTTGTGTTTTAAATCACACATCTGCAAAATAATTTAAGACTGAAATATGACTTCTGGCAGACTTCAAAATTGTGTTCATTTATGAAGATTATCATGATAAAATGTGTAAGAATCATAAACTTTTGCTGGTCGCAGTGCTTATTTTCTGCAATAATTCAAAAGATCATGGAAAAATCCTGTGGTGTTTTTTTTTTGAGAGGAAAAGCTAACTTCCGGGACAGCCTTTAAAAAAGTGTCATTACTACAGCACACTTCACTTTTAACTATAGCACCTACTGCAAAGTATCAATTGTCATGACATAATGAAAATGAGCTTTCACTAGGTATTATAAACCTTTTCTGTCCATTCCAGTCACTTCATCACAGCCCATGCTTAAAGATAATGGTAGTAAAGTGAGTACAATGAACTGAAGGACTTCAGTTTACATGAAATGTGTACTGTGTAATGCCAGAAGACCTGCCAGAAACTGTGCAAATGAAAAGGATTGCAGCTCTCTTTATGCAGTGCTAACTGGCCATCAAAGGTTCATAGAGTCTAACAGCAGGGCGCTGGGTGTGTAGTTTCATCAGAGTCGACAGCGGTTTAACTACATTTCAGCATTATGCAGTTGGTCATTTCTGTAGCCACAGTCTGCTAGGGGAAAAGGTCATGACTCCAGCTTTTCTACAGTCTTTTCTAGTGCTGAGAAATATGCTATGTGAATATGCAATGAAAAAAATGGCTCTTTTGGGTTACATCAGCAAAAACAGTAGACTTATTTATATGGACAGATGTTAGGGGGTGGTCAGGGGGCTATGGTATTTTTATGTCCTCCCACACCTAACCTCCCAGAATAATACAAAATAACCAGACACAATAATCAAGGCAGCAAACATTTGTAATAAACTGCAAAACCAGTAACATAAGATTGAGGCAAGTATGCAATGAAAAAAATGGCTCTTTTGGGTTACATCATCAAAAAACAGTAGACTTCTTTATATGGACAGATGTTAGGGGGTGGTCAGGGGGCTATGGTATTTTTATGTCCTCCTACACTTGACCTCCCAGAATAATACAAAATAACCAGACACAATAATCAAGGCAGCAAACATTTGTAATAAACTGCAAAACCAGTAACATAAGATTGAGGCAAGTAACACTGATGCAGTGCAAGAGAAATTGCTGTCCCAAATTTGTCTGCCTCATAGAACTCAAGGGAGGCAGTGGTAAGGTCATAATTAAAATGACCAGGGGAAGGAAAGAATGTTTCACATTCCATGTATAAAATTAAATGCCATTTGAATAGTTGCTTTGTTTGAGTTATGATTAATTTTTCTAGCTTTCTCTGTACTGAGGTGTGACGTGACTGTTTGAGTTTAATTCATTTTTCAAGAACTAATTATGTTTATTACATTTACATTAAGATATATTCATAAAGCAAATGCTTTTATCCAATTGCAAGTGCATTTAAATGAGGCTAGCTAGCTAAAGATGAAGTGTGTAATTTATCATCATTTGTTATAATGTGGGATATATTTTATACGTTTATATTATATTATTTTACTAGTAGTTAGTTTCAGCAATGGTTTTGAAAGTTACAATTTAGTGTTTAGTTAGACATACAGATTGGCTAAAATAATGACTGTTTATAAACAGATTTTCCAAACACTCACAACATCTCCCAAATGGCCTACAAACAGTAGGCCATTTGGGAGATGTTGTGAGTGTTTGGAAAATCTGCTTTTTAGTAAAAAGCCAACATTTACAGCCAAACAGGCTGTAAATGTTGGAAGTGTATTTGACCACTGACAGACTGTAAGTGTGAGATTGTACACCACAGCAGGCAACACCAGATGTCCAGCAGACTTGATATAAGGGTTCCTCAGATGCAACCCTGGAGGGCAGGGACATTTCTAGGCATAGGCGAGCTAGGCGCTCGCCTAGGGCGCCACCAGCTGAAGGGCGCCAATGAGCGCACGTACTGGCACTTTTAGCAGGGTTGTGATAAAGAGTGGCACGGTCATCCTGAAATATGACTGCCACCCCCACTGGATCCCCCAACATTATTGGGCTAGAGCAGTGTTTCCCAACCGGGGTGCCGTCTGTCGAGAGCAGGGGTGCCATCTAAAAGTTCTTTTTTTAATATTTTTAAATAGCTAAAATGTTCAAAAAAAGCATCTATTACATAATATCAATTTCTGATGTCACCATTAATTAGAGATGCACCGAAATTTCGGATGCCTAAAATTAGTTCACCGCTCAGGTTTCACTTTCACGTGGTGTGACGCTCTGCGTATTATCCCGCTCTATGCGTGTGCGCTCCGCTCAGTCGCTCCACTAATATACCGTTCATGCTCATCAGAACAGCAAAGTCCACTCAAAAATTGAGCCGACAGGAAACATCGATGTAGTACAGTATTGTTTCTGTCTGCAATAGCCCTACTGTGCTGTAACAAGGTATGGTAAATGGGCAACTCTGGTAACGCTGCCCTCCATTCATTGATATGCTAAAGTTATGACTCACGGTTCTGATAATAATAGCTTTCTAGGACTAAACATTATTTGGATAATTGGTAAAAAAAAAAAAAAGTGAAATATCTTAAACCTACTGTTAGACCTACCTGAAAAACAAAAAAAAGCAATTAATTTAATTCGAAGGCCTGTCATTATTTTTTATTTGTGCTATCATTATTAATTTCTTTAAACTGCTTACTTGTCATTTTTTATTCAATTCAAAGTTTGAAATCAAGCTATCTCGTGCTACTGCACCAAAATTACCCCAATTAAAAAACAACACTGAGTGAGCAAAAATTGTGAGATAGCTAGTTATTATGGTAATTAAATAATGTTTACATATGTATAAAAGCCTACATTAAAATCTGTCAAATAAATTGGTCTCTTCATCAGAAATTAGCCTACTGATTGCCTCCATTGATGGACACATTTTTTAAATAATATTAAAAATATCTGTATGACATTATATTCTGCAGTTCTTGCCTGTTGTACCGAATATCTATACTTTTCAAATTATCATTTCGAAGTTAGAAATTCAAAATATTGTGACAAAATTAATTTTGTAAGGTGCCACAAATTTGTAAAAATTTCCAAAAGGGTGCCGCGACTAAAGAAAAGGTTGGGAAAAAAACAGCTGGGCTGAGTAATATCAATCTGACGGATGCCTGTATGCCACTGGATCAGAGTGCTGTCAATTGCTGACTGATTGTTGCATGCAAAGTTTGCATTTGGAGTGCTCAACAACGTCATTAGATCAGTGGGCTCTGTCAGTGTTTTGGCAAGGTAACACTTTTTTTTGCCATGCAATAAAGCTAAGTTCAAAGGCCAATTTAAAATATTGGTACAGTAAATAAAGTGCACAAAATCTGAATTTTGTTTAGGCAGTATTTGTGGCACTTTTGTCCAAAAAAGTTGTGGCAGATTTGTCCAAAAGGTGTGCGTTTTTTTTTTGCGCCAATGCATTGTTAAAGGATCAGCGAGTCATGTAATATTCCCATTTAAACTTTAACATCCAATTAAAAAATGTTTGTATAGTAAAATTCGCTAATTCACTAGATCAATACATCCTTTATTAGACCGATTTGTCGAGTTAAATGCATCCTTAAGGAGGTGTCGAAATGCTGATTCAATTCATTCACTTCCAACAGTGCTTATTGGGAGCAGCGTCATAGAGGGCAGAGCTTCACGTTATTTAAAGGGGACGTTAACACGTTAACGAGTAGCAAAAGAGTAAGTAGCTGCATTGGTTACTTTTATGCCACTGATAAAGCCTTTATATGTAGTTTGGGGTAACAAAGGAGTTTTATAGGTTTGACTGAACTAATAATGCAATAACTGACACTTTAAATCAATGTTTCAAGAAACAACAACAAAAAATGTAACAAAAAACAGATAAAGAAAAAAAAGTAGCCATTGATAATATCTAAAAACAATATGTAGTAGTATAGTATATAAAGTATCCAAATCAAAATGTAATAAAAATTAATTTATGTGTAAATTATGTTTTAGCCACTAGGGATTGTTACATAGGGCCATACAGGCATCTAGTGGCAACACAATAATATCACAGACACTAAATTGTGCAAAATGTTTATCTTAAAAGTCAATTTACAAATAATGCATTCAGATTTGTGGAACCATGCACGAACCCACCAAATAGTGTTTTACTATGACAACCAAGGAAGTGACAAAGAAATGGTGTCTGACAGAATTAATATTATATATTCTATATATATATAATTGGGGGGGGGGGGGCAATCGGGATTTCGATAGGGCGTCAAATTGGCTAGAAAAACCGGCCTGCTGGAGGGTCTCTACCCTGCAGACTTCAGTTGCAACCATGACACCTGAGCCAGCTAATCAAGGTCTTCAGAGTTACTAGAAAATTACAGGTAGGTCAGTTTGATCTAAAGGGTCGAAGGTGGGTTTGAGCTAAACTCAGCAGGGCATTGACCCTCTAGGGTCTGATTTAAGGAACTCTGTGATAGAGCATGAAACTGATGACTAGACAGGTGTTGAGATGTAATCTGTGCAGTTGGTCAATGAATTCTACCCCAGTATTCCTGGATGGCCTGGGTGCATTTCCCATGGATTGAAAGCTCACTTTTTAACCACAATTTAACAAACAGGCAGAGATTGTGGGGTCATTGGGCTGGGTTGGATAAGTCAAGTCAAGTCACATTTATTTATATAGTGTTTGTGTGTAAAAGAAAACATACATGAAGTCATGTGCTCTGGACAACTCTCTGCTTGAAAGTTACAAAATGGTTGAACAGCCACTAGATGGCAATTTAATTAAGTCCTCATTAGAAGGCAGCACAGCTGCCCTTTATCCAGCAGTGGATGACTGCTGCTTAAAGGTGGGGTATGTATTTTTTCAAAAACGCTTTAGAAAGAAAAGAGTCGGGCTCTGAGTACCAACCAAAACACAACACTTGTAGCCAATCAGCAGTAAGGGGCGTGTCTACTCATGATGCGGAGGAGAGAGCTCTCAGTGCACAGGACAGACATTAGCCGAGCTGAGCGACGACAGAAAGCGGGTAAAAAAGAAAAGAGGAAAGCGTCTGTGGAACAAAAGAAGGCTTACGAAAAGGCAAGGAGTAGGACCCGTGAAAATTTTGAATCAGCTTTTCAGCGCTGGAGAGATCTCAAGGAGCGGAAGGCTTGCGTATTGGACGCCGAGGTTGCTTTGTTTCTTGTCGATAGGTGAGTAAACATGGGTTTTGCTTTTTTCACAGAACTAAATATGGCTGGCTTTGCTTAATTGCTTGTGTGTCATGTTCGCTGTTTGTGCATTCAATCGTATTGTCGTTCCTTCAGCTATGATAAAGACGCATTATTTCCACAGCCTCTAAGCCTGGAGCGTCTAAACCTCCTCCACTGTCTGTTTTAAGCGTCAGCTCCCAAAGTGTGTCCGAAAAGTAAGACAATCTGTTTAACACAGCAGATAACAAGCAGATTCGAATACATCGTTGCCTGGAGGGGTTGCGTACGTATGTGTGGGGTGGAGCTATCAAAATAGGGGCGAAACCCCTTTTGGGGGTAGGTGCGTGTTTGTTTTGGTGATTTGAAATAACAACATTGGCTACCAGAAATCACTTACCCCACCTTTAACAGTGGCTGAAAGCACAGTAATTGTCATTGTCATTGTCATTGTCACCTTTATTGTATAGCGCTTAATACATTACTGATTGTGTCAAAGCAGCTTTACAGTGTCAAACAGGAAAATAGTTTGTCAATAATGCAAGAAGACAATAACAAAGAGTCATTTTTCCAGATAAAGCCAGTTCATTGATGATTCACTGTTCAGTGCTGTTCAGCTCTCTTCCAATAGTGTCTGAGCAATCAGTCAAGCGTCCTCAACTAAGCAAGCCAAAGGCAACAGCGGCAAGAAACCAAAACTCCATCGGTGACAGAAATGGAGATTTATGGGAGTGTTATGGGAAGTGTTGCCGGTTCCGGTTGACCTAATTAATATTAATTAACACTCCTTTAACGGATTTGAATTATAGAAATGTATAGAATATCAATGATTTTGATATTCTAGGTATTATCAAATGACTTTGGTTTTGAGATTACAGTGTATGTGAAGGACTATAATTCGAAATGAGCTTGCTCAAGTATTGAGTATCTTAACCATTCAGGGCTTTATAATTAGCAAGATTTTAAAATGTATAAAAAGTTTAATAGGAAGCCAGTGCAGTGTTGACAGAACCGGACTAATATGATCATACTTCCTGGTTCTAGTAAGAACTAGCTGCTGCATTTTGGACCAGCTGGAGTTTGATTATTAAGCATGCAGACAGAGTAACCACCCAATAAAGCATTACAATAATCTAAACTTGAGGTCATAAAAGCATGGATTAACATTTCTGCATTTGAAATTGAGATCACAGGTTGCAATTTAGATATATTTTTGAGATGGAAAAATGCAGTTTTACAAATGCTAGAAACATGGTTCTCAAATGAAATATTGCTATCAAATAGCACACCTAGTTCCTAATGATGACTAAGCAATTAACGCGCAGCCTCAAGTGGTAGATAGTGGTTTAGGTATTACATGTGGAGGTTTTTTTGGTCCAATAATTAAAACCTCTGTTTTTTCTGAATTTAGCAGTAGGAAATTACTAGTCATCCAATTTTTTATATCAACTATGCATTGTGTTAGTTTTATGAATTGGTATGTTTCGTCTGGCTGCAAAGAAATATAGAGCCGTGTATCATCAGCATAACAGTAAAAGCTAACACCATGTTTCTTGATGATATCTCCCAAGGGTAACAAGTAAAGTGTGAAAAGCAATGGTCCTAGCACTGAGCCTTGTGGCACTCCATACTGTACTTTTGATCGATATGATACCTCGTCATTCACTACTTCGAATTGATGACGGTCAGATAACTAAGATTTGAACCATGACAATGCAATTACACTAATGCCAACATAATTTTCTAGTATATTCAAAAGAATGTTGTGGTCAATAATGTCAAACGCAGTGCTAAGATCCAGTAGCACAAATAGAGAAATACAACCACAATCAAATGATAAGAGCAGGCCATTTGTAACTCTAATTAGAGCAGTCTCAGTACTATGATATGGTCTAAATCCTGACTGGAAATCCTCACAGATACCATTTCTCTAGAAGGAACATAGCTGAGAGGATACTGCCTTGTCTAGTATTTTTGACAGAAAAGGGACATTTGAGATCAATCTGCAATTAACTAATTTTCTAGGATCAAGTTTTTTTTAATGAGAGGTTATTAACGTCTTTTCATTTGCAGATTTTGGGAAATAATACGACATGACAAATCATAATTTGAGAGGATCTATGACTTTGGAATCACCTCTTTTATAGCTTAGAGGAATGGGGTCTAACATAAGTTGTAGGTTTGATGATTTGAAACGTTATACAATTATTCCTGTCATGCCCCCCAAAGATCTAGTTTAATTACAGACCGATCTGCATCCCTTTTCTGTCAAAGGTACTAGAAAGGGTAGTATCCTCACAATTATATTCCTTAGAGAAAAATTGTATCGGTGAGGATTTCCAGTCAGGATTTTGATTGTATCACAATACTGAGACTGCCCTCATCAGAGTTACAAATGATCTGCTCTTTTATCATCTGATCGTGGTTGTATCTCTTTAGTGCTATTGGATCTTAGCGCTGTGTTTGACTCTATTGACCACAACATTCTTTTGAATTGACTAGAAAATTTTGTTGGCATTAATGGAAGTGCATTAGCTTGGTTCAAATCGTACTTATCTGACCGCTATCAATTCGTGGCAGTGAATGAAGAGGTTTCATATCGATCACAACAAGTGCAGTATGGAGTACCTCAAGGCTCAGTACTAGGGCCGTTACTTTTCATGCTTTACATGTTACCCTTGGGAGATATCATCAGGAAACACGGTGTTAGCTCAGACACTCAGCTCTATGTTTCTTCAAGGCCCGGCAAAACATACCAATTGGAAAAACTAACAGAATGCATAGTCGATATAAAAAAAACTGAATGACGAGTAATTTCTTACTGCTAAATTCTGAAAAAAAACAGAGGTTTTAATTATCGGACCTAAAACCTCCACACGTAATAACCTAGAACACTGTCTAACAATTGATGACTGCTCTGTCAATTCTTCGTCATTCCTAGGTAGGAGTTGATGGATTCTTTCCTCGAAAGCCAAGTTTCTAGCATTTGTAAAACTGCATTTTTCCATCAAAAAATATATCTAAATTACGACCTATGCTCTGAATGTCAAATTTAGAAATGTTAATTCATGCGTTCATGACATCAAGGTTTGATTATTGTAATGTTTTATTGGGTGGTTGCTTTGTGTGCTTAATAAACAAACTCCAGCTGGCCAAAAATGCAGCAGCTAGAGTTCTTACTTGAACCAGGAAGTATGACCATATTAGCCGGTTCTGTCAACACTGCACTGGCTACCTATTAAACATCTTATAGATTAAAAAACCCTGCTAATTACTTATAAAGCCCTGAATGGTTTAGCACCTCAGTACTTGAGCAAGCTCTTATTGTATTATAGTCCTCTACGTCCGCTGCGTTCTCAAAACTCTGGAATTTGATAATACCTAGAATATCAAAATCAATTGCGGGCGGCAGATCCTTTTCCTATTTCGCGCCCAACCCCAAACTCTGGAACAATCTACCTAACACGGTTCGGGAGGCAGACACACTCTGTCAATTTAAAACTAGATTAAAGACCCATCTCTTTAACATGGCATACACATAACACACTATCACATTTCTATTACTCAAATCCATTAAATGATTTTTAGGCTGCATTAATTAGGTCAAATGGAACCGGGAACACTTCCCGAAACACCCGATGTACTTGCTACATCGTAAGAAGAATGGCATCTACACTAAGATTAGTCCGTTTCATTCTTATTCCGAGGTCACCGTAGTCACCCGGATCCAGTACGTATCCAGTCCAAATGGTGGATCAGCACCTAGAGACGACCTCTACAGCCCTGAATGTCAGCGGAGACCATGTCAACTAGATGCGCCCCAGAAACAGATCCCCTGCGAAGACCTCATCACCTCGACAACCATCAGCACAAGACCACGGGAACCAGACAAGTCCTCTGTGGCAGGCTGGAATTAAACCACGCCATGCTGGTTTTGTATGGCCAGAGCAGAACTGGCCACCCGACTGAGCATGGTTTCTCCCAAGGATTTTTCTCCATTCTGTCACCGATAGAGTTTTGGTTCCTTGCCACTGTCGCCCTTTGGCTTTCTTAGTTGGGGACGCTTGACCGATTGCACAGACACTATTGGAAGAGAGTTGAACTGGATGATGACATCATTTAATCATCAATGAACTGACTTTATCTGTAAAAATGACTTTTTGGTATTGTCTTCTTGCATTATTGACAATCAATTTTTCTGTTTAACACTAAAGCTGCTTTGACACAACCAGTATAGTATAAAGCGCTATACAAATAAAGGTATATAAAAATATATATAATTATTATACCCTTAGTCTATTACACAAAAGCCATTTTAGTTTAACAATCGTATAAGCATTTTGTTTAAATGAATTATACGTTACAGATCAATGACAATATAAATAAATTTAGAATGAATAGAATCAATTAATACATTGTGAGCTTTACATATTACAAAGTCTATATTTACTGATACTATAGTACTTCTCATATATACAAACTTTATAACTGTACTGTATAGCCAGATGTTTTATTTTAGTGGTCCTTCATGGACAATCCTTTCTTCTTGCGGTGTAAATGTGTTTAAAATTCTTCATATTTTTCAAACTTCTATTAATAATCGGCAGAAGAGGAGGATCACACTAAATCGCTCGGATAAGGGGCTCTGTGTCCAAGGCGATTGTCAGGGCTGCTTAGGGGGGGTGCAAACTGGTGTGTCGCACCGGGCCCAGCACGTGACGGACCTCAAGGGGGACAACCCCCCACCCCACCCCGGGGAACCGAGGGGGGCCCCGCTCCATACCTCGCAGGGCCCGCGTCAGCTAAGGGACTGGCCCCCTGGCGATTTGTGACGTGATTCATCAAAATTTTTTAGTGCACACATAGTTATTCAAGAGCTCACGGATCAAGCATGAGTTGCAGAGAAAGTTAATTCTCACTGTCATTTGTACCACAAAGCCTGATTGAAATTGGTGTGGTTTTTGTCAACTCAAAACTAATTCCCATAACAACTCGTATGGACAGGCCCCAGGTCAGTGGGTTACCCAACAATTGCTAAAAATGTTCTCTGTCAAGCAAGGTTTGATCAAGGGTTGTGGATTAACTCGGGAGTGTGTGCAACTGAAATTGACGTTGCACATGCCGTAGAACACATCGGTTGATTCGTTCTTGCACGAAAGCAAGGTCCATTCATCTCTGCTGAAGATTGAGGACTTGTTATAATATATACTATATATATAATATACACAGTATATAATGAATTTTTAAAACACATTTACACAACGGAAAAAAACACAGCTGCGCCACAAAAACTTGCTGAAAAAAATATTGGAGAGAGGTGTGTATAATGCAATAAATTATGCATGGCAATTATTTCCTATATGTTATTAGGTTCAGTTATAACGGTTATCATAAAACTATTATATATAATATACTGTATGAATACTATATATACCACACAGTATATATTACATAGAAGATAGATAAAAGTAGATAGAGTCTAAATAAAATAACACCAATAAAGGCATCTTTAAAGATTTCACTTTCATGCTTTAAATGCACCCAAGGCACAATGACAATGGCGCCGACACTGATTGCTGCCTCCGTGGTGTGCTCTGCAGTTGTTTTTATGTTTTGTTAGTTTGTCCTGTCTTTAGTACAATCACCCGATATTTCACCGGTTTGTGACTATTTCGGATGTTTGGATGGACATTGTTGTCGGGGGATGTGGCGCTGATTCAAACGCTTAGGACGCGCAGACGGGGGAAGCGAAGCCGGCGCGCTCGTGAAGCTCCGACAGCGCGGATTCAGAACGCCGTGGCCTAGCATCCATCTGGCGAACCTCCACTCTCTACCCAACAAAACAGACGAACTACTTCTGCTCTCCCAGACAAATAAGGACTTTTCAAACTCTGCTGCTCTGTGTTTAACGGAAACCTGGCTGAAAGACGCCATCCCGGACAGCGCGTTGAGTCTCCAGGGCTTTCAGCTGTTCAGAGCAGATCGCGACGCAGAATCAACGGGGAAAATCGCACGGCGGCGGGACATGCTTTTACATCAATGAGAGGTGGTGTACAGATGTAACTGTGTTAAAGAAGATGTGCTGTCCAGATCTAGAAGTGCTCTTCATTAACTGCAAGCCTTTCTACTCGCCGCGGGAGTTTGCTCGTTCATTCTCGTCAGTGTCTACATCCCTCCGCAAGCACACGTGAGCTCCGCTTTACAGAAACTCGCTGATCAGATCAAAGAGACAGAACAACAACACCCGGACTCTGTTTAATCATTCTCGGGGACTTTAATAAAGCCAATCTCTCCCGTGAACTGCCAAAATACAGACAGCACATCACATGTCCCACCAGAGACAGTAATATATTGGATCACTGTTACACCACAATAAAGAATGCATATCACTCTGTTCCACAAGCAGCTTTGGGGCTCTCTGAACATTGTTTAGTTCATCTTATACCGACCTACAGGCAGACACTGAAATCAGCTAAACCTGTATTAAGGACCGTAAAAAAGATGGACAATGAAGCAGAGCAGGATTTTACAAGCTTGTTTTGACCTCACTGAGTGGAGCGTCTTTGAAGCTGCTGCCACAGATCTGGACAAGCTCACAGAAACTGTAACATCTTATATCAGTTTCTGTGAAGACATGTGCATTCCTACCAGGACTCATTTAACCTACAACAATGACAAACCATGGTTCACTGCAAAACTCAGACAGCTCCGTCAGGCCAAAGGAGATGCTCACAGGAAGGGGAATAATGTCTTGTTTAAACAGGTTAAATACACACTGGAAAAGGAGATCAGTGTGTCAAAGAGGAATTATTCTGGAAAAATAAGGTCTCAGTTCACTTCCAGGGACTCGGCATCAGTGTGGAAAAGTCTAAAAGAAATCACCAACTACAAGACACCATCCCCCAGCACTGTGGAGAATCAACAACTGGCAGACGATCTGAACGAGTTCTAATGCAGGTTTGAAAAGACACCCCACACCCGCAGTAGAACTTCAACACAACCATTCACACTCAGCAACCCCCCCTCTACCCCACACGCAATTCAATCAGCGCAGAAGAGAGTGGCCCCAGGTCTTCTGGAAGCGAAAAGGAGAAAAGCACCAGGCCTAGGACTGTGGTTTACAACAGCCTGTCTGAAAATCTGGCTGACAGGTGCCCCCATCTTCGGCACTGACTCTCAACCGACACTGGGAAAGTGCAAAGGGTCCGTCAGCTTCAACGATCCACCAGCACATCCCCGTCCCATAAGAAACCCAAAATTAATGGACACTAATGACTACAGAACTGTGGCTTTCTACGTCTGTGGTCAGGAAATATTTTGAGAGACTGGTGTTGGCCTAGTTGAAGGACATTACTGGATCCTTGCTGGATTCTCTTCAGTTTGCCTACAGAGCAAACAGGTTTGTAGACGATGCAGTTAACATGGGGCTGCATTATGTTCTGCAACACCTAGACAGACCAGGGACTTACGTGAGGATCCTGTTCGTGGACTTCAGCTCGGCATTTAACACCATCATCCCAAACCTCCTCTTGCCCAAACCAACTCAGCTCTCCGTGCCCACCTCCGACTGTCAGTGGATCAACAGCTTCCTGAAAGACAGACAGCAGCTAGTGAGGCTGGAAAAACTCACATCCAACACCCGCACCATAAGCACTGGAGCTCCTCAGGGCTGCGTCCTCTCCCCACTGCTCTTCTCATACACCAACGACCGCACATCTAAAGACCCCTCTGTCAAGCTCCTGTAGTTTGCAGATGACACCTCACTCATCGGCCTCATTCAGGGCGGTGATGAGTCTGCTTACAGACAGGGGGTCGAGCAGTTGGCTGTCTGGTGCATTCTCAACAACCTGGCGCTCAACACGCAAAAAACTGTGGAGATGACCGTGGACTTCAGGGGAAAACCCCTTCACTCCCCCCACTCACCATCATGGACAGCATTGTGACTGCAGTGGAGTCATTCAGGTTCCTGGGCACCCCAATCTCTCAGGACCTGAAGTGGGACACTAACATTGACTCCATTGTGAAAAAGGCCCAGCAGGGGTTGTACTTCCTTCGCCAGCTGAGGAAATTCAAACTGCCACAGGAGCTGCCTGAAAAAGTTCTACTCCGCCATTACTGAATCTGTCCTCTGCACTGCAATAACTGTCTGGTTCAGCTCAGCTACCAAATCTGACCTCAGAATACTTCAGAGGGTAGTCCGGACTGCTGAGCGAATCACTTGTTCAACCCTCCCTTTTCTCCAAGAACTGTACTTATCCAGATTGAGCAAAAGGGCTGGCAAAATCACTCTCTGACCCCTCAAATTCAGCACACTCCCTCTTTGAACTGTTGATATCTGGTCGACGCTACAGAGCTCTGAGCAGCAGAATGGCCAGACACAGGAACATTTTCTTCCCTCAGGCCATCCATCTCATGTACACTTGACAATAACTGTGGAACACATACTATTTATTCACTCATACACTTATTATCTAACACACACACTCAGTCTACAATTCAATTTGCACATAATATACCTGTAAATACAACTGTCTATTGTTATATACCTATACATACAATTGTCGATTTGTATATTTTTTATTCCTTAGTTTACTTGTTCTATTTTCTATTTTTTATTATCTGTGTTTTTATTATCTGTCACTGTCATTCTGTTACACTGAAGCTTCTGTCACGAAAACAAGTTGATGTGTAAACCAGACCTGGCAATTAAAAATCATTGATTTGATTCGATTACTTTGGAACAAGAGGACAGAGGGAGAGTAACTTTCTATTGCATCAGACATGTTGCTTGTGCTCACGGCAGATTGGTGATGATTTGCAACCTCTGGAGCAAGTTAGCCATGTAGTGTAAGAAAACAGAGAAGAAAAACTAAACTAAATTTAAACTTACTTGGGTAGCTGAACTGTCTGTCTATGCTGTCTTCACATGATATCGGAATTACTTTAAATACAAGTTTTCTAGTTGGAAATCTGAAAAGATTAATGACCTCTCAAGTCATATTTATGACTGGGAAACTTGAGATAATTTTGATACACGAGTTTCAAAGTTGGGCGGCCCATAAGCTTTAAACATTGTGGGGAGGAAGAAGTGGAAAGTAAGAAATTTCTGATAGCAGGTGAAGGCAGCATAATCCACATGCTCTCCCTCTTCCACAGCACTCCACTTTTTTCCTCCCAGACTACTGATCATGCACATTGTTCTTCATTCACCTGCAATCAAAGATTACACTTATCCTCATCCCTAAACCCTAAGGCAGTGTTAGGTGTTGTCAGTGTTGACACCCAAAGACTTACCTGCCTGTTTTCCTCGTTGATCGCCTCTGTTGATTCTCCTCCATTGGTCTAACTTGTTGATCCTCATTCATCCCTCTCCAGCACTGACTCTCCATTGTTGATCTCTTATTGTGTGTATCTTTGTGTGGCTCTCCATGAAACTATACAATGCAAAAACATTCACAGTTACTCTGAAGTTAAGTGCTTACTTTGATTCATCTGTTTATTCTATAATAACATTTCAAATCAGCAATAAAATCTGACATGAATTGTATAAAATTCCTTGTTTCTTACTCTGAACTAAGTGGTATATTTCAGGTTCAGTCAATGCACGTGTATTGTTGAGCAAAGGCTGAGTGCAAGTATCTGGTGCTTCGACTCCTTTTTCTTTCTTTCTTTCTTTTTTATTTGTAATTAATTAATTAAAAAAAAAAATTGTGAGCTTGAAAGTCTGTCCACATTTGCTTTATGGAAAAACTCTCCCTTTGCGTTCCACAGAAGAAGGAGTTACATTAGGAACTGATATTTTCAGAATTAAATTTTTTTTGGGTGAATTAACCCTTCAATCTGACAATTTCTGGTGTGTTTGTATTTTGAGCTACTAGCAACTTACAGTCCATCCCTCCAATCACTACATTTGTGTCTGCTTTAAAACTCAGGAACAACACATTGGTTTTCACTCTGCTGAGCCGAGCAAGTCTTTAACAAAGGCTGTGAAGAGAGGCCTTGTGCTTTTCCTCTCTTCTTCCTTCTATCTCTCACTGTCTTTCCAGCTGTCTCTCATCCAAACAGCTGGCCAGAAACTAGCACACAGACAGTGAAAATGGCCTTTTTTTGTTTTTTACTGTTAACCCAGTCAGCTTTGTGTTTTATCTTAAAAACATTGTGATAAATTACAGCCTTATGTTTTTTTTTTATGACATTTTAAACTTTTTACTATGGACATTTGTTGCTTTGTCTTGTTTTTCACAACTGTATTACTATCCATAATAAGCCTGTATTTAATTCTTAATGAAACAGTCATTCCATTTCTAGTCATTTAAGTTCCTCTTAAAAAGGCAAAAACAATTCCAGCTGAAATTAACCTGAAGCAGGAAATAACTCTACCTGTGCTGCCATCACGTGGTGAGACTGATACAAACACTGTATCAAGAAGAAAAACTGCACCACATCAAGTATGGATATTCACTGCTTTACAGCCAGAGGCCATATGAAATGCGGATTTGTCCTCACACTTTTTGATGATGATATTTCTGACTTTTCAATGGCTTTTCTATGCGTTTTCCAGAAATTAAGGATTTCTGGTTCATTTTTTCTTTCTTTTGGGAATTAACAGATTTAAAGATTATGTGTATAAATGTCTCCAATAAGATCTTCAATTGACAGACACTTACAAGTTTTATACTACACAAGCACAGACAGTAAATGATAAAATATTTTTACCAAGCACGACTGAAAAAGTTCCTATTTATTATGCTTGGAAATTACAACTTAAAAAAAGTTTTATATGACTAGATGAAAGTTTCTAAAATAAAACCAAATTAAAAACCCAAATTTCACTTCAGTTTTCAGATTTTTAACTTGATTTTCTTTGTGCATGATCATCTCTCCTAGTTTGATTAAAATCATGTTGAGAGTGTGCATGCCTACTCTTTTGGATCATAATTTGACCTTGAGTTCATTGAGTTGTTTAGCTTTTTAAAGAGTACATTTTTCTTCTGTAAAACAACAGAATGTCTATATAATACACTATTATTACGGGGTTTTGCTCCGTTTTACAGTCTAGACAAGTTGATGCTAGTTGCAGAAAGTCAGAGCCAGTCTGCAGATCTGAGTTGAGAAAATCGCATAGTGTGTGAGACGTCACAGACTTTTTAGTTTGAGACTATGATTCCACCCAGCTGGAGGATATCAAACCTATTTAATATTTGAGCTGATTTTAAAACACTTGTTGTTTTCATTTGTCCCATGTCTCCAGCAACAAGGCATGTGTTTCTGTATGAGTTTGTTGTGTTCAGAATTATTTGAAAGGCTGGGTGTAATCCTCAGTCATTTCTCTTTATGATGGCACTCTGATTGTCTTACCACTGGGGGGAGCAACACCTCACAATGACTGTAGACTGAACAAGCTAATGATTGCCATATACAGTCAATCCAAAAATTATTGAGACACCTTCAACATTTCACACATCAAGTTTCAAGTTGAATTTATTTATATAGCACCATTAAAACAGCGACAGCTGACCAATGTGCTTTACAGCATCAGATAAAATAAATACAATTTTATAAATACAATAAATACAAAGCAAAACAATTTAAAAAATATCGAGACAAATTATCAACAGGATATCAAAAGAAAAACAGAACAACAACAGAAGGCATATAAAAGCAATTGGAAAAAAATAATGCGTTTTAATCAAAGATTTTAAAATCGGTCATGTAGCGATGCAGATCTAATATGAACTGGTAAACTGTTCCAGAGTTTAGGACCCGCGACAACAAAGGCACATTCACCTCTTTGTTTAAGTCTGGCTCTGGGAACACTGAGCAATCTGTGACTACCGAACCGAAGAGCTCGAGAAGGGTTATGTGGAGATAGAAGCTCAGATAGGTATGAGGGGGCTAAGTTGTTTAGGGACTTAAAAACAAAAACTAGGGTTTTGAACTCTAAACCGGACAGGCAGCCAATGCTATGATGCTAACGCAGGTGTAATGTGAGTGGATTTACGGAGGCCCAATAAAAGTCTTGATGATGCATTTTGGACCAACTGGAGATGGGCCAGGGAAGTAGTGTTCATTCCACAATAAAGTGAGCTACAGTAGTTTAACCGTGATGATATAAAAACATGAACTACTCTTTCAAAATCTTGAAAAGATGGAGATGAAAAAAACAAGATCTAACCACTGAGTTTACTTGCTTGTCTAGTTTCAGCTCATTATCAATTAAAATGCTAAAAAAAGTTTTTAATTTTTAGTAATTTAAATCTTGAAATGTGACATGGTGATCATTAACAAACTTTGTGTTAATGCCTCTAGGGGGACCATAGAAAATGATTTCCGTTTTCTTTTTGTTTAGATTAAGAAAATTTGATGACATCCAGATTTTTACATCCTCCATACACTCCATTAGAGGGCCCAGGGAGATGTTACCTGAGCGTTTAAGGGGCAAATAAATCTGGGTGTCATCGGCATAGCAATGAAAAGATACACCATGCTTTTCGGAAAATAGAGCCCAATGGGAGCATATATAAAGAAAAAAAAACGGCTACGAGAAGGCGCTAGTATAGATCCCTGCGGGACCCCCCATGGGAGATTGGCAGCTGATGACATGAGGTTGCCAAGGCGAACAGAGAATCTCCTGTCCTTTAAATAGGAACTAAACCAGCTTAAAACTGTTCCCGTCATGCCCACATAGCTCTTGAGACGGGCAATGAGAATCTCATGATCGATCATGTCAAATGCAGCAGTAAGATCTAACATCACCAATATTACACTATCACCCTGGTCAGTTACCATATAAATGGTAAAAAAAAAACTCATTCTGAAATATCGTTTAAAACTTTTAATAAAGCCGACTCAGTGCTGTGAAATGTTCTACAACCTGACTGAAATGTTTCATAGATGGAATTTTGAAACAGAAAAGAGTGTAACTGGAATTGAACAACTTTTCAAGAATTTTAGAAAGAAAAGGCAGATTAGAAATGGGCCTATAATTTAAGGGATCAGCAGGGTCAAGATCTGGCTTCTTAAGAGATGGAACCACCGAAGCATGTTTAAGATCTGCTGGTATTGTACCTAAACTAAGTGATTTGCTGAAAATCGCCAGAAGACTAGGCCCCAAGGTATCAAACTGTTTTTTTTTAATGCGAGAGGGAATTATATCCAGTTTATTCACAATAGTTTAGAAAATGGTAATAAAATATGACAAGAACTCAGAGTTAAACTGTGTCAGAACAAAATCATCTTGATAATGTCAGATAACACTAAAGCAAAAAATGGTCAGTTCAAAGTGTCTGAATAATTTTGCGGTGCTAAATAATTGCGTTATAAATTTTACTGGTAGTCCACTGTATGAAGAAGTTTTAGGTATAATACGTCGCAGTTTACTTTATTTTGCTATCCTCACTTACATAAATTAACTATAGTGTCCTGCACCCACTAGTAAAACAAAAAAACATAAAAATTGATATCTGGTGTCTGAATATTTTTTGGTTTAACTGTATATGCTACATGTTTTTTGAGCATCAAACACTGGTCATTTTACTCACAACATCCCTAAATATCACCTTTATAAGCATTTCCCACGCAAATACTGCTTGATGTGAGCTGTCAATCACATAAAGATGTTTGAATGCAATGCATGGCCTGCTGGAGGAGACAACACAATGCACTGCAGAGTAGAAGTGTTATTCTCAAAAAACAAGAATGATGTCTTTCAATTATTGTGCTGCTATGGCTAGAAAGTTAAAAAAAATACTCCCTGGAGGTTTATTAAACAAAGAAAAATACTTCCATCTGACAGTGTGCATGACAGATTACAATGCGAAGGTCATGTGTAGATTCTGAGATGTATGAAGAAAGAACAAAATTAGAATTTTGAACACGGAATAAGTTTTGCTAGTGCCACCAGTTTGCACCTGCTTTTTCTTTTTTTTTTCAGTCCGTTGTAATGATCCATTCATATACTAGATTTAGACCATCCTTTATCAAATGAGAATTTAACTTAATAAAGCTAATATCAAATACATGGCATGAGTTAGGATTAAATGAAACATTAAACATGAGCACAGTAGTCGTGAAGGGTAACCCTTATATAAGCTCTTCCCTTAAATGGCCCAGGCCAGAGTAAGGTTAAGCAATATCACACAAGCAAGAGTGCTACTGTCAGCACTGCTGTGATTCAGCCGTATGCATGAGGCTGCAGGTAATTCAGTATTGCTGAAATTCTGAAATTTATTTTCCTTGTCATTAACTGCTTTGTGTATACTGCTTTGGCAATATTGATACTAATCATGTGTTGGCTGATTGTGAACACAGGCGCTAAGACAATTGTGAGGTTGGTCTGTAAATGGAGGAGCAAAGGAGCTATGTTCTGATGAAGTGTTAAAAAGAGGAGTTTCCACGTCCACGGAAGTATCAGTCTTTCCTTTCTTCTGCTGTCGATGGCACAGTCTCTCTGTAAAGACAAATGCTCACTCAGCCCCTGTGCTGATTACACCATCATCCTTTGCCAGTGACGGAGGAAAGAGAGAAGAAAACGAGAGAGGGGCGGATGCTGGGGAGGGCATGAGAGGAAAGTGATCATTAATGAGGGAATGGCAGATGCTCCAATCTGTCGAATGGATTCATCTGTCAGGATAATAACACCACTGGCTCCACTCTACTCAGGCCTGTGTCTGTTACTGAGCAAGACAGACACACCTGCGATTCTCTCAAGATTTACACTGCTCAACCTGATGCAGTGCACTGAATATGGATTGCATATAGGATGCTGTAGTCACAAGGCTTTTTGGTGGCTTGATGGTGTTTTAGACGAGGGTTATTCAATTAGTTTCATTTGAGGGCCGGATTATCGAATTGAAATTTTGAAGGGGGCCAAGGGGGTGGGTGGCCGTCCCAATCTCTTTCTGAGGGGCCTATAAAATTAGAAATTAAATTTAAATGCAGTTAATGAACTAATATTATCAACACCAACATCTATAAAATGGTTAACATTAGTGCTGTCTGTGAATCGATTATAATAATAATAAAAACTAATAGCACACATTTTCATTTTCTGTAATTAATTGTGATGAAACGCATATTAATAATTTTTATTGTCAATATCACATTGAACCTCCAAATAATGTAGAAACAATAAAAGATGGTATATTTTAAATATGGTTTACTGGCATACTTTAATGAGTAGTAATTAGTACCAATGGCCGTATTTTTGAGAACATGCAATACTGTAATGAGTCTCTATTAAATGGCAATTTCCCCCTTAATTGGAGCCATTAAGTATAGCAATTCACTGTACAGTATAAGTGAAAGCCCTTATTTTGAACCATTAGTAGGTTCTGAAAAAGATAATTTTACTTTTCTTTAAGTGAACTTAAAAACAATCTCAAAAATCTAAATTGTATATGCATTAAAACTATATACTGTGGATATTAATCTTTATTCAAGTACAAAACTTATCAGCGAACTAGAGCAGTCGGTGATTTATTGTGTTCTGTGATGACCTCAACCACAGGTCAGACTTCATCAGGTTTCACTTTAAAAGCAGTGTTGTCTCTTTAAAACCTGATGCACATGACGCTTAAATGACACACATCCAATTTTCTTCCAACTCTTTACGGTCATTTAGGGCTTTATAACTCATTTAAGACCGTGTTTACGAGGTCACTCGCCAAAACCCAGCATTTTGACATAATTGTTTTTGTTTTTGTCCGATGAAGTGCAACTGGCGTGCTGTCTGAAGCGGCTCAGAATACAGCCAAACGTGCAGTCTTTCAGACTATACTCCATTTGATAATCATCTTCGTCCAGTGTCTGCGCTATTTCTCTCCAGAAGTTATGGGTGATAAAAATGTCTTTGTACTCTTTTAAAGGGGTCCTATTATGCTCTGTTACAAAGTCTTGATTTGTTTTGGGGGTGTACTAGAACAAGCACTCATACTAGTTTGTTCGAAAAACACATAATTTTTCACATAATTTACATTATTAAAATACCTTTCTCCCCATCCTGGCACAAACGGCTCGATTAGTTCCGGCTTTGATGAAGATCCGCCCCGTGCTCCGTCTTTCAACAAAAGCTTTTGGCGAATCCAGCAGGCACTGTACTCCCTCATGTTGTGGAAGCGGTCCTCAGTAAAATGTGCAGCACACAACAGCAAATTGGGGTTATAATGCTCAAGAACAGAGTTAAAAAATAAATTGCAAACACTGTTTCCTGACATCATCCGCTTTCGGAAGCCCAAACAAAGACGTTTCGACACGGAGGTGAAAAAAACAGTGTTCAGGCACTGGACGAGAAGCACAGCGTCACGTCGCTCATCATCTTTAAAATGCAAATACTTTATTTTCTATGAGTGTAGGCACACCTACACTCTGTCCGCGGCGCCCAGCTACGTCATGTTATACTTGTAAGAATTGTTCTAGACATGCCGAAAATTTGAAGCTACAGCACTGCAGCTCTTCTTCTTTGTTTTCTCTGTTGCACTAACTCTGCAGCAGCACTTCTTGTTCATCGTCTCGTCTCATGCGCTCACTTAACCAAGCGTTCTAACCACAACCTCGTCCCTCCCCAACCATTAAAATTTCTGTAGGCGGGAATTATTTGTAATGATATTCCTATGAGCCGCTTTGTGATATCACAAAGTCCGGAAACAAACGCTGTAGTCCAAACAAGAAATGTTTGTTGTAGTTCTTGAAAAGGGATTTTAAAAATTTTTTATATCTCCCTTTGGAGTGGACTTTGATATTTGTAACTTTCTAGATCTTTTTTTTTTTATGCCCAAACATACACACTTACACACTGACTAAAATTAAAAAAGTGAAAGAGCATAATAGGACCCCTTTAAACTAAAATTGTGGATATGTCATAACCCCCTCACACAAGCGCTTGTCAACGCTGCCATCTATTGATGCTGCGGTCTACGGCAGGTTGTTGTTGTTGCGTCTCTTGCTTTTCTTTTTTGACTGTAAAACAACGGCCCAGTGATGCCACCTTGTGGACAAACTAATTAGTGCAAAATACTATGCGACCTGCGCGCATCTATACCTCGGGGGACGGATGAAGAGAATGGCTCTCTATGACCATGTTTTGCATGACTAAACATCTCAAAGAACAAAACTGTCGTGTGTAAACACATTGTGCGGGTTTGTTTAAGATATATATTATTTTTTAAGTGGTAGATTACATTTATCAACATATGAAGTGTTTGGGAAAAAAAGGTTAATCAAGGGAACTTTAAACAACGGGTGCCCAAAACTTGGTCCTGGAGGCCGGTGCCTGCAGAGTTAGCTCCAATTGCCTCAACACACTGCCTAAAGGTTCTAGTATGCATAGGAAGAGCTTATTATCCTGGTTTCAGGTGGTTTGATTGGGGTTGGAGCTAAACTCTTCAGAACACCGGCCCTCCAGGACCGAGCTTGGACAGCCCCGCTTTAAAATGTACTTTAAATTTAAAAAATACTTTAAAAATGTATGTAAAATGTATCATGGAAAATCGAATTATGCTAGATTTTCTGAAATTGAAAGGGTTTGATTACTAACTAAACACACCAACTTTTATTCCTCAAAACTTCCTCATCATTTCAGACGAGCTGTTCCAATCATTGGTTTTGTGACATAACGCAATAGGCTACAGTTATGTAGACCAGACAGTTACCTGAGTCAGTGTTACAACAGAAAAAACATAATAAATGAATATCGTATGTTTAAATCCTTTTCTGAGGACAGTAGTGCTAATACCACCCTTGTATTAGCATATTTGTCTCTCTCAACAAATCTGTCGGCGCTTACGAAAATTCACTGTTTTGCTATGCTAACCCTGTTGAAAAAACCAGCATATTCTGCTTAAGTATGTTTTGATGCTGGGATGCTGGTCCTTTTGCTGGTTTAAGATGGTCCTTTGCTGGTTTATACTGGTCATTTGCTGGTTTAAGATGGTCCTTTGCTGGTTTATGCTGTTTTTTTGCTGGTTTATGCTGGTCTTTTTGGTGGTTTATGCTGGTCCTTTGCTTGTTTAATCTGGTCCTTTGCTGGTTTATGCTAGTGCTTTGCTGGTTTAAGCTGGTCGCCTTTGCTGTTTTATGCTGGTTCTTTTGCTGGTTTAAGCTGGTCCTTTGCTGTATTATGCTGGTCCTTTTGCTGGTTTATGCTGGTTTATGCTGGTCTTTTGCTGGTTTTTTCTGGTCTTTTGCTGGTTTATGCTGGTGCTTTGCTGGTTTTTGCTGGTCCTTTTGCTGTTTTTTGCTGGTCCTTTGCTGGTTTAAGCGGTCCTTTGCTGGTTTAAGATGGTCCTTGGCTGGATTATGCTGGTCCTTTGCTGGATTATGCTGGTCCATTGCTGGATTATGCTGGGTTATCTTGGTCCTTTTTGGTTTAAGCGGGTCCTTTGCTGGTTTATGCTGGTCCTTTGCTGGTTTAAGCTGGTCCTTTGCTGGTTTATGCTGTTCCTTTGCTGGTTTAAGCTGGTTTAAGCTGGTCATTTGCTGGTCTGGTCCTGAGCAGGAGCTAGTTGCTCAACCGGTTTAAACCAGCTAAGGACCGACTAAGGACCAGCTTAAACCAGCTGCTATGCTTCAAAACATACCTAACCGTCATATGCTGTTTTTTTCAACAGGGAATGCCGTATTATACATGGTATTGTGGTATAATGTGATTTTGTGGTTACTGTGGTTTTACGACAAATAGCATACTTCAACTGTCGCAGAACTACCGTTGTGAAACCATCGTTAATTTCCGAGAACTTAGCCTGTGTAACTCAACCTCCGGTTTCGTCTCCGTTAACCCGGGGACTCCTCTGATCCGTCACAGATAGAGAAGGAGAGCCGGGGTGAGGAGGGGTCTCTCCTCAGACCCCCTGCACCTGCTACGGCGCTTTTCTGACAGAAAGCTCACCGTGAGCGGACGGGTCAGACGAACGGAGGAACTTACCGGCCGTTACAGACCGTTGGCGATTCAAGCGGGCGAAAGAAGACAGATTTAAAAAAAACCCGCGCGTTGTGTCCGTGAGGAAAGTGAAAGTGAGCATGTCGTCAGCCACAGAGATCGGCAGGTGAGTGCAGCATTATTCCCTGAGAGAATATATCAATGTTGAATGAGAATAAGACATCGTCGAGCGGTGTTGTTATGTAACTTTGATCAACCAAATCGTCTGCCCCTTATGAAGTTCTGTATCGGTGCAATGGCACACTGTTATACGGTATACATGGTACTCTCTGCTGAATAACTACTATAATATACCGACATTGCACGCTAAGGATACTTTTTGGTACTTTGATGTTAGAAACCAAGTTTTATGAAATGATCACTGTTTTGTGATAAGTTATTAATGATAAAAAAAACACTATAAAAGTCTAGCACAGGGCCTGTTTGTAACAAACCCCTTAAGTTAAGAAAAGCCTTAGAAATACCTGTAAGTACACTATTAATTGGATTTTTTAAAAGCCACAATTTACAGCTGGGGTTCTACTGCATTAGTTATATAATTTGCTATAAATTCTCTTAACCCTGTCTGTCAAGTCTTTGTATGCTTACTACAATGCAGGTCTTAATTCATCGGAATTAAGAATGTGGGTAACATTTTACTTGAAGGGGTGTGCATAAGACTGACATGACACCTACATAATCATGCCATGACACATGTCACGAATATGAAGGTTTTTATGCATGTTTATGACAACTGTCATTAAGTGTCATTCGCTCAGTTATGTAATTTTTAATGCAAAGATGACATTGTTTGAGATGTCTTTGTTATGGCTATGGTTAGGGGTAAGGGTTAGTTCAAATAATGTCATATTTGCATTAAAAATGACATAACTGAGCGAATTACACTTAATGACAGTTGTCATAAACATGCATAAAACCTCCTTCATATTTATGATATGTGTCATGTCATGATTATGAAGGTGCCATGTCAGTCTTATGCACACCCCTTCAAGTAAAGTGTTACCGAAGGATGTATAGCCTATGTCATGTAAAACCCCTTGGGTAATTTCTCCTGACATCCGATTTCTCATGTCGCTTAATTTATCTTTCTAAAGCATAGTGTAGCAATTGATTTGAAATCAGTTAACAGCTTCTGTAATACCTGTTTCCATCTGCTTCTGTGCAGTATATTGTGTGTGTGTGTGTGTGTGTACCTATGTAACCATATTTTTGGGACAAATTTGTTCCCAGAAGTGAGCTGAAACCTTCCTTTTGTGAACATCCTTATTTGTAAAAAAGAATATAAAATAAGGTAAATGAAGATTTTGTAACATTGTAAAAACACAAGACACTTTTCTGTTAGGGCTTGGTTAGTGTTTATAACTAGCCACCTATAAAACAATACAAAAACACAGTCAGTACAATAGAATGTCCCCATTTATGTAGCTATGTAAATGTGTGTGTGTCAGCATGCTTTTGTGGTTGGTCGGTTATGATGCTGTTGCACCTTTTCATCAATGGTGAGGTCACTCTGGTATGTCATTTTATTTCTTCAATAAATGAACAAAGGGCATTTCGCTAAAAATAAGATGGCCAGTTACATTTTTAGACATGTTCATGCCTGCGATTTGACTTTCACATGTACTTCATAAACATCAGGACATTGGAGAGGTCATCCAGTAAACAAGGAAAAAGATCATTGTAAAAAAAGATTTTGCCAGGTAATCTAAAAACTGTTCTTCATGTAGTAACATGTAAATGGACTGGTTTTATTCAAGTCAAATAAATAGCACATTGTTTATTTACAATGTTTGTACGTTTTAAAAGTATTTTTAGTTGTGGCCACATATAAAAAATGTAACGACAAGAGGGAATTACATCAATTTATAAGTGTGATGAACACGGAAATATTAGGGAATTTAAAATAGTGTTTTCCAGGTCTGGAAAAGTCATGGAAATGATTAAGTTCTTAAAAAGTCGTGGACATTTCTATAGGGAATGTGACATTTTCTAGTTGTTCTCAGCTCTAACATATTCATAAAAACATATATTTTACAGAGCTATCTCTAAAAAATATTTTTTTAACCAATAATTAGGAACAACTGGAAAAGTCATGCAAATTCACTGCTTAAAAAGCGAGGAAATTGTAGATATAATGCAGCAAACGTAACGGTCTCTCGCAGCTACAGCTTTATTTTGAGGAAGACTGTGTCAGACAGGAATGAGTCTGTGGTCTTCGTGCAGGCTTGGTTTGGGTTCGCTGTCTTGTTCCAAATGCGTTTTGTCTCAACTACCTGAGAAAAGCTTTGATGTTCCTCTCGCTGAAACAGACTTAAAGAAAGTCTTTTGCTGTATGCTAATACTCTTCACTTGACTTGTGAGTCTTTTCATTAACACTTTGCTTTGGCAGACTATCTTAGCAAAATTGAATAAAAGACTTAACTTTTCCGTGTCCTCTTTGCCTGACCAGCGGCACAGAGGCATTTGGAGTGTCTGGGATGCTCCGTGACTCTTATTAGAATGCAAGCGGCGTCTCCGCAAAACCAAGTTCAGCATTCTGGGGAGTGCGGTGAGATACTGAAGATGTTGAGCGTTAGGTGGTGATTAAACTCTCAGTCATGCAAAAGTAATGAGTTGGGTAATATATCAAAGGATGAAGCTTGAAGCTGTAATAGCTTGGAGTACGCCTACATTAATAATGTTGTTAATATCTCCTGCTCCTCGCCTCAGTACCAATGTTATATTCTTTTGCTTTCATGTATGGTTTTGTATCTGCATCAAAGATTTTTAAATTCATCTTAATGTTTGTTAGAGCTAGAAGCTTTTTAAATGAAGTGCTCTAAACTGAAAGAGTTTCTGAAATCAATACACATTCAATAAATCATTTATAGCAATTCCTCCGAAGGGCCAATTTCACGAAAGACATGTCTAATGTGACAACCCCCTTAAAAGCAGAGAATCACTGCTTTATGTGCTCAGTGCACTGATAGCTTTCAAAACCCAGTAGCTCCTGAAAGGATGTGATTGCAGACTGCAGTCAGTAGGTGGCAAATGCTCCTCAGAAAAGGTATCTGTGATCTGAGAAGTGACTTACCTGCAACACTGCCAAATCACTGCTGAATGTGCTAGTCAAACCTGGTGAAATGGAGTTATAGGTCAGGCTGAAGGAATACTGTTTATTTTTATTTCTTTTTTTTTCATTTCTGTGTGCATGTAACTACATGCTATTTCTTTGCCCTGAAGACTGTATAATCATAACAGGCAGTTACATTTACGACATATTACAAATACATACAAAGTTGTCCTAAACTTTTGTGTCATTTAATTTATTATGAACAGTATTTAAAATGTCTAGATAAAAGTAACAAAAATAATTATTATTTTACTCTATTGTAAGGCTAAAGGCATTTGTGGCCTTGGGCATAGGAGTTATAGGTTATTTCCCATGTATTCGTCCTTGGTGCTCAAAATAGGCCTGCACTCAGTGCTGTACTGGCAATTATGCTTTCCACAGTACCAGGAATTATTCTCGTGTACCTGCAGCTTTCATAAACTGACAGTACACTGAACTCAACAACATTACCAGACCAATACTTTCAGCCTCACATTCCATTAAATCTTCAATCTGAACAGCTTTCTGTTGGTCAGCATGGGGAATTTGCACAAACAACTTACATTTACATTTAGTGATTTAGCAGATGCTTTTATCCAAAGCGACTTACAAATGAGGACAATAGAAGCAATTAAAACAAAAGAGCAACAATATGTAAGTGCAAATGACAAGTCTCGGTTAGCCTAACCATAGGCATAATTTGCCTATTCGTATAAGTGGTGGGACATGTCCCCACCACTTTTTGCCAGGGTCGATATTGTCCCTACCACTTTTTGCCAGGGTCGATATTGTCCCTACCACTTTTTGAAAGTAATTGAAAAATATATTGCAGAAGGTATGTATTAAAGGGAAAACAAGATCAACAAATCATTCTTCATAATCTAATTAGGGTGATAAAAACAAACAAACAAAAAAACATTTGACTCCTTACGCATGCATAACTCGTGCAGTGCAATAACGACGTGATTTGCAGTTGTCGCACTTTTCGTAATGTCATTAGGCTATAGCATTTATTTTTAAAAAGGGAGAGCTTCCTTGTGCTAAGTAGGCCTGCCCTCTACTAAAGATTTTTCTAGTCAACTAGTCACACGTTATATTAAATTGATTAATACAATAATATATTAACCATACTTCAATATAGGCTATAGGCAGATGTATTTAGAGCCTATTCCGCGCTCAAGCTCGCACATAAAGCAATTGCCTTAAAGCACCGGCAAAGTGATTATGCATGTGTCAGGGGAAAAGAAGACATTTTAATTATTTATTAATAAACTAGTGCTTTCTGAGTCAGTGCCGGGTGCAAAGATGAGGTTGCCGAATTCCGACGCTGACTCACCATCTCCACATGGAACTTTAATAGAAATGCACCTTTTCATACGGACTACAAAATTAAAGAATATTACAAAATCGAGTGGGCGAGTTTTCCTTATATTTTATTATTCATATAAAAATTATAATAACCTGTTTTGGTTATATTTACTATTAATTGCAGAATATGCGTTCAGCAAAAATTACGCGAATATTGATGGTTTTCACGCTTAAGTCCAGTAAAAGACCGCTTCTTAAACCAGAGAAGATGATTTATTTTGTGGAGAAAAGAAAAAAAAATAAAAAAAAGTCACCGGCAGCAAGTTTAGTTTTACTTTTCTTTTCTTTTTGTTTTGTTTTTATTTTGAAAAGCTTATTTTTGCTGTTTACTTCACCTTATGCTATGGAGGCTCTCTTTTTTTTTGATTCCTCGGTGTTTGCTAAATGTTCTGTAATTTATTAGTAATTATATAGCCTAATACAGCATGTAGGCCATGCCGCGGTTTGGCGAACTCCGGTCCTGGAGAGCCGCAGCCCTGCAGAGTTCATCTCTAACCCTAATTAAAACTCACCTGCTTGTAGCTTCCTAATAACCGTTCAGACCTCGATTAGCTTGTTCAGGTGTGATTGGGGTTGGAGCTAAACTCTGCAGGGCTGCGGCTCGCCAGGACCGACGTTCGCCACACCTGGCCTATGCCATTGCTCATCTTATTCGTTTTTGTTAATAACGTTTTGTAAGATAGTTTGTCATTGAATCTTACTGTTTATTGTTGTGCATTTTAATTAAAAATAACGAATCCATCTTTTTTTTTATTTTAGTCTTAAAACGTGAAAGGCGTATAGATGTAAGCAAAACAGACAATATATTTTATTGTAAAACCTGACAAGATAGTGAAATCGAAAGTGAAAGCATCTGAAGCCCCGCTTATAACATGGCAAAAGAGGAACTCAGTTCACAAAATTCAAATCACAAATAAAACTACTGATGAAAAAGAACGGGTTGAATATTAACTACTTTCGTTTCCATATAACTATAAACAATGATAAAAGTTCATCAGCATGCATTGATTAATAGCAAGTTGTAGCACAAAAAAAAAAAAATAATAAAAATAAAAAATCCGTGCTCGTGCAAACCAAACTGAGAAGTTAATCGCAAAAAAGAGCGACCAGGGGAAAAGAATGAGTCTGGACTCTGGCACCTGAATTTGCACAAGCCAGCTCCCTGTGTCAATGATCTGCACCCCCAGCAACTGCGTTTCAAAATTCTCGGGCAGCCCCTGGTACATTGATGTTATTTTTGAAAAGCAAAACTTATGTCAACTCAAACCAGTCCACGAGTAAATTAGGTTATAAATAAAAAACTAGCAAACGAGTCGTGCCCGGCTACCTAAACACCCACCACTTTTCAAGCAAAGTTACGCCACTGCGCCTAACGCATTACAACGTAGCAAGGTATATTTCGATATGTTGTCAGTTCAGTCATGAAACTATAGGGCGCATTATGATGGGGGTGTTGTTTAATGGAAATGATATATTCGAGATTAACGGACTTGGCACAAGCTGACTGGTTAATTTTGCATATGCAGCCAATGAGCTTACTGCATTGCATATATATGGCTGGCTAGCATTCACTTGAGATTCCTGCAGCGCGCTTTAAGAGTTCTCTGAAACCCTCCACCTTCCACAGCTCCACCTGTATAGATCTGCTACGGGGTTTTTTATATGCTATTTGTGCAGCAGCAGTGTCTTAAATACTCACGGCACTGTATTGCCGTATGCAATGGCAGTAGCAAGTTCCTGTACTTGCATGCAGCAGCAGCAATAATCTACAACTACAGCAATAACAATAACAGCAGCAGCAATTCAGCAGCGTAGCAGATCTGTTCCGCCATGACCAAATATATTAGCATTGTCATATCCATCACCATGCTAAAAGTTGCGAGAGTTGTCATGATTGAAAATATATATACACACACACACAAAGAAAAACAAGTAGATAGAATATAAAAAATAGTAAGCTAGTGTTAGTTAGTTAAAAAAAAAGATAAATAGATAAAGTAGAATTAAAATAGAATAGAAAGTGCTAGAGTTAGAGGGTCAAATAAAGATGGACGAGAGGTGTTTTTAGTCGTTTCATGAAGAGGACTCAGCTGCTCGGATTGAGTTGGGAAGGTCATTCCACCAGGAGGGAACAGTTAATAAAAAAGTCAGTGAAAGGGATTTTGTGCCTCTTTGAGATGGATGGACCTCTTTGAGATTTTTAACTTGAACCCAATGCAAAATTGGCGTGGGAAATATTTTTGCTTTATGACTAGATTTTGCTTCCGAAATATCAAAATAGAAATTAGAGGGTACTCACACTCTTACTTTTTATATTGTACATGAAGTGCTGATCCAAAAAAATAAAAAAATGCATCCATATTACCATAAACCGCATAGGCCCAACAATATGTAAAATTATTAACACAACAATGGCAGGATAACTTTCTACAAGTTTGGTTTCTAAATGTCTCTTAAATAGATCAGTGGTTCCATTGTCTCAACAAAAACAAAAAAATTAACAAAATCTGCCATCCATATATATATATTTTTTAATTCAATTTACAATAGGGGATTAGAATTACAGAAGTTTCAGTTTCAGTGCATCAGTTCACAGCTCATCTGGTAATACACAATATGTGAGTATCATCAGGTGTTGCTGCTTAAACAATCAAACAACAAGTCCAACTCAGCTCCATTATAAAACAACAACAGGAAATCAATGTCATGGAAATTAATAAAGAACAATAGCACATCAGGCACAGAGATGGCATTCATAAACACTGTACCTAGAAAAAGGTGGGGAAAAAAGAAAGAAAAAAAGTAAAATTTCTAAATCTTAATTTAAGCCTATAGCCTATAACCAAACCCAAAACTCTCTTTGTAACATTTTTTGATCAATTCATTATCTCAATAGTTAATAATTCAATACCCAAAACACAATGTAGTTAGGGGAAAAAAACAGTCTTAATCTTTGCTGCAAGTAAAGCTGTATTTATTGTACTCTCTTTAAAAAAAATCAAGTGTTGAGATTTCTCTTCCCTGTTAAAATATTAATTTTTATATCCTAACTATACTCTAGTATATGGTTTATTTTATTATTTGCATTTAGCATTTTCACCTTCTTCAGAACAGACCTGCAACCCAGTTTTAGGTCATAGCCCATCAGAACTACTGATGTAAATAAAGACCAGAAGCATCTGTTTACCTCATGAATTTATGAAGTGTGGACAGCAAACACAATACCTAACTGCATACACAAGCTCCTTAAGCCTCGAGTTATTAATGTCTTAATTACTGAGGCTTTAACCAACACAATATGATCTTAACACCCATATAATGATGCAAATAATTGGATAATTAAACCTTCATTAAACCTAGTTCATAAAAAGCCAGTAAATGGATAAGATGAGTCATGAAATGTTAGCAGGGTAAAAGAGAGCAAGAAAGAAAGAGAGAGAGAGAGTGCGTGATGAGTGAGAAAGAGAAAAGCAGAGATTATAGAAGAGCCTTTGATGGCCGACCTGGCTCTGGGAATCCTAGCGTGCCTTCAGGGGAAGAGCGCTCGCTCACCGCATCAATAATGGATGAAAGATATCTTGTTCATTGCAGGACTGAACCAAGCCGGCATACTGATTTCTAACCGTGAACCTTATGTAAAAATTGCATCAGTGGGTTTAATTTGCCTCATTAAAACCTGCATTCCTGAACACTGTCAGTGGAAGCTGAAAGGCTCTATTTTTACAATTTTGTAGGAGGCTTGTTACTCTCAGTAAAAACAGAATGTAGATTCATCTTGAGGGGTAATTCAAGAGATTAGAATTAAATTACTGATGCATTGAAATAAAAATTGTGGGGCAAAAAATGAAAGAAAAATTCTGTTTAGGAAAGTAACTGAAAATCACCCAAAACAAAGTTTTTACACTTACAGGAAGAATTACGATAATAACATTTATGCTCCAAAAACCATTACTAAAAAAAAAACTAAAGTAGTGAGATCATTACTTTAATAAGGACAAAAGGATATCAGGCTGATGCTTAGCTTAAGTCCTTGTACTGTAGGACTGCAACACCAGCACAGTGCTGCCGATTTCGTGAAGGTAAAATTAATAACAAAATTTTATCTTTTGCTTGCATCACTTCATACAAAAAAATTCACAAAAAATGTTACCTTCTTTTTTTCTTTTGCTTTTATTTCATTATTTGTTAAAAAGGTACAACGCACAACAACTAGTGTTGTGCAGAGTTAAGCTATAAAGCTAATTTGAAAATCTGACAGTCCCTGGGCAGGAGTTGTTGCCAAAATCCAATATTAAGTCAAGACAACCAGTAGCAATATAAGCAACCAACACATATAATATCACCTCATATCATTGAAGGACAAGACAACTACAAAAAGTGGGAAATCGCATATGAAATAAATGTTTTTCTCCAACACACATTGGCCACAAATATTTGCACCCCTAGAAATTCTTAGGAATAAAATATGTCATTAGTATACTGTATTTCCATTCATATTTAATTTTTAAAGCATACCAGGGTGACTAGCAATGCTGTGATAGGTGGTGTATTCCTATAGGTAGACATGAATTAGCTGAGAGTCAACTGATACCCGGGGGGTATTGCACAAAAGCAAGATAAGGGATTAAGCTGGGATTTTCCAGTTATCCTGGTTGAATTTAGCCCTGACTCAGTTGCATGAAAGCAGGCTAAATTAAGCTAAATTATGTTACTATGGAGATTTATTATTTGCAGCTAGCCTGCTCCAGAGCAGGCTAACAACCAGGCTAAGATTAATCCTAGTGATTTATCTGTTAGTTCTGCTGTCAATCCTACTAGAAATTAATGTTTTACAGTCACTCCATGGTCTTCTGTATATGGTTGCAATCATTTTAATTATTCTGCTTTAAAAATACTAGATATAGTATTCATCGAAGTATGCCTATTAGGTTATTATGAAGACTGTTCATATTGCTGTCAGATGTTTGATGAATACACATTATTGCAGTTGTTGAGATTTGAAGAAATGGCTGGTGAAGTTGCAAAGGTGGTTTCATTTAAGTCCATGACGAGGTCAATATGTAGTATATATAGGCTTAAGTCTGATTAAGGTGTTTCCTCTTAACGATGGTGTGCCCTTTGTTGGATGATGTACTAGACGAGGAAGTGTTAATACTCAGGCATGAAAAGATTCAGGCATGAAAGAGTCTTCCGGGACAGGTCAGACCCGTTGGCTTTTGCAGACGAATATCTGACTGAGAGGTACAGATTCTCAGGTGATGGCATCCGATATCTGTGTAGGCTGCTGGGTCCAAAGATACAACACAGAACAGTGCGAAGCCACGCTCTCACTGTCCCACAGATGGTCTGTGTGGCGCTGCGATTCTTAGCAAGTGGCATGTTCATTTATTCTGTTGGAGATGCTGAAAACCTCAATAAAGGCACTATTTGCCGCACGATAAGAAATGTTAGTCTAGCACTGAAATCACTTGCTCACATATTCATCACCTTCCCTGGCCACAGAAGATTCCACCACATCAAAGAGGAGTTCTACAAGATTGCAGGTAACACTAATTACAGATTACAACAAAAAAATGTTACATTAGCACAGTCACAGTAGGAAACTAATTTTTTACAGTTTTCCCTAATGTCATTGGTGCAGTGGATTGCACCCATATCCGTATCAAACGGCCCTCAGGGGCACATGAAGGAGATTATGTTAACAGGAAATCTTTCCACAGTATCAATGTTCAGGTAAGAATGATTTATGGTTACTGTCAGCTACATAAATTATTTATGTGCATTAAATGACCTTAATAGGTCACATGTTATTGTTACAGATGATCTGTGATGCTGACTGCCTTATCACAAATTTAGAGGCAAAGTGGCCTGGCTCGGTCCCTGACTCCAGAGTCTTTCGGTGCTCAGTAGAATTACCAGAGACTCTCACTAGGCTAAGCCACCCAAATTTTTTAATAAGCACCCTGGAATCTGTGCCAGTGTCAGAAGTTTACTCTGCCTAGTGTTGTAAAGAATTATATTTTGATTCTCAGGTGAGTCCTGGTGTGTGCTAGGAGACAAAGGCTTAGCCTGTGAGAAGTTCCTTTGTACACCTTGCAGACAACCCCAAACTCCAGCACAGCGGCTTACAACCATGCCCATGCCAGGAACGAGGTTTGGCTCGAATCGAACATGACCTTCGGCCTCTGAAATCACGATTTCATGCGCCCACCTGAGGGTTCCCCAGACCGGGCTGCACGGACGGACGGTTGCCTGCACAGTGCTGCAAATATTGCACACCTAAGAAAGAAGGGTCCCAGAGTTGCTTTGGGATATTGTATGGGACAATGCTGCCATTCTTCCAGATAACATAATGGAGACTGGTCAGAGAACAATTATATAGCAAATTATTTCAGAAATTTTGTTTTCTTTGTTGATTTCGCACTACTATCCTTTAATAAAGCATAAGGTATGTCAATCTTTCATGTGTGAATGCATTTTGTTTGCTTAGTGCACACCACTGTGTGGTTTTTTCCCAAAAATTCTTTTGTTCCAATTCACTGGATCAATACTATATAGTGTACGGGCCATTACTGAAAAAGGTTACGAGCCACATGTTTTGATTTTTTTTATTTTAGCGTCATCAGCTGGTCGGCTTGAGAGCTTTGTGGTTTGGTGGAGAGAAAAATAAGAATGATTAATACATGTGCAGTCATGGTTGCAGTGTGAATGAGAATCACTTATTCTCTCTCTGTTTTGGATTTTCCAAGGTTCCAGTTCCTAGTGTAAGTGAGAGTTAAATTTCAGGATCTCAAGGTCAATGTCATGCAGCGTTCTCGTTAACTTCGAATCTTTGCCCTCTTGCCGCCTCTATCGTCTCTTTAAGAGGCTTGTGTAGAAGAGACGTCGAAGTTTCTGGATTCTGTAAAACACCTATCAATTAGCACAGCGGTATTTGTGCATAATGTAGGTTTACTTTAGGCAATACTCACTATGTTACCTGGCTGCTTATCTGGCTGCACAGTGTCTGGATCCTGTTAAATATATGTTCTATTAGAATCACATTGCTGACTACTTATCCATTATGGACTAAAAATTTACACAAAATTGACATGACACCTCAAGCCTTCTGGAGTCCAGCAACACCGTCTCATCATCGGCAGAAGTGCACTCCACTGCGTGCCCGGAGGAATGATAACGATCACTCTGTCCCATGAATTCAATAGAACTTGGTCCTTATTGAAGTTTGAACAGGATGTGCTCAGGACCTATGATCGTTTAATAAAGATAACTCTAACCGGCGCGGTGTAGCATGAGTCTGGTGGCTCTCAGAAGTAGTAAGTCGACTGTTTTGTTACCAGACACTGCAAGGGAAGGCAAAGTCAGACAGTCCACATAAAAAAAATCTAAATATTTGATTGTTTTCCATGTGCAGTAGAATGGCAATAATGTACCTTGTATGAAGAGGCCAGTTTATCTTGCTGGGCCAGAGTCAGTGGCTGTCCCTCCCTGGATCTCTTCCATCACTGGCTTCCCTTTATTCAACTCCAGGGCCAGCTCCTCTGCTGTGGTGAAGTCTTGGTTTGGAGGGCCACCGCCCGTGCCAGATACATGAGCCTTTTTTTTTATGCTGAAATCAATACAGACAATAAAATATGTCAGCAGACACTATTCACCTAATTTGTAAAGAAATGTTCACCCATCAAGTCACTTACCAGCCTGCAAAATGTTCTTTTACTTAATCTTGACTTGCTGCCAGGTCCTTTTTTGGACAGACATGCTTGTTCTTTTGGATGGATGTATGGATGGATGTGCATAGTGGATAAGTGTTTGCAATTAATCATACATGTGTTTGCATGAGTAACATGCGTGTCCACTGGTCACATTTAAGGCAAAGTGTACAACTGTTAATTTATGGAAATGACAAATAACTCCTTGAATTGTAATTATGATGGCTTCAGTGGAGCACTGGCAATTTGGACTACTTACGCATTCAATCGGTCCGCTATTGTCCGCCAGGCGTTTTCTCTTTGTTTTATTATAGCAGCTGTATTTCCCTTTTTACATATTATATGTTTCACCTCTTCATATTTTTCCATTAGAAGCTGTTGCTCAGTTGGACGAGAAGTATGCCGCACAGGTTTTATCCATTTTTGCATCATTGATTCTGTGATCGAGCCCGTGGTCTGTTTAAGAATGCCGTGAACGTGCACTTATCCCAACTATATACACCTGGCTTGACATAGCTGCACATTCTCATCCTGGCTCAGCAAACGTGCAACGGACTAAGCCAGGATGCGCTGATTAAACTAGGTCAAGCCTCGCCTTTTCTGTTATCCTGGCTTTCTTAATTCTACTTTTGAGCAACGCCATAAGGTTATAGATTTTTTTGTGAATATTTTTAATTAAAGATCAAGAAGGCTAATATGAAACGATGCAGACTTTATATTCACAGCATTCTTTGTTCTATTTACCAAGGGGTCTATAAGTTCTTACCTCAACTGTAAGTTACCATTTCTGTTATCCCTCAGCCGTTTTCATTTTTGTAGCTCAGGAGCTAATTACACTCCTTCATTTCTTGATGGAAAAACAAAAACAAAACAAAAAACCTCTCATTAAGTCCCATGCAAAGCATGCTGGGAACTATGCTTCAACATCAAAAATAATTTTCAGGTACTTGATTGGTTCATATTTACCCTACATAATTGAGTCTAGTAGATTGCACATTTTAGAAAATTAAATTTCGAATTTTTACAACTTAATTTCATCATAAAGTAAAGCTTAAATTAGCTATAAAATAAAAGTAGAATTTACTAAAAACATGTTTGGAATTACTTACTTACTATAAGAATAAGTCAACTTTGAAGACCTTAATGTTTATTATGATGTGTTTTTAAATCATGCATCATATGTTTTATGTACCAAAAAATTAAAGCTGCAGTCTGTAAGTTTTGCCTCTTTGTTGCCATCTTTGTTTGAAAACCTGCAATTGCAGTTGTTTGCGGATTTATCTTCCTTGCATGGGTTGTGCTTCGGCTCGCCTCCAGCACGGATTAATCTAATGTTTTGAGGAGTATGTGTTTGTGGCAGTCAGTCAGTGGATATTTACTGTACTTCGCAATCACAGATTCTAGCCTGTCTTGGAATATGACCCAAATAAGAACTTTCACCATATATTGCCATCTGAACAAGCAAGAAACAAGCCTGCCACCTTTGTTCTGACCAACTGAGGAAAAAAGCAACAGTATACATAGGAGCTACACGCGACGATAATTGGAGTTGCAATAATCAAAAGTACCCCGGGGCACGGGCCGGATAACGGCATGCAGCGTTGGCTGAGGGTATTTAAAAAATGAAAAATGTTATATCACTTGTTGATGATCACATTCAGTTATGAGTTCGCCTAGAAATGTATTGAGAGGAGGACCGCTTTCACTCTCAACCAAAAACTTGTTCTGGTGGTGTGAGAGATAATGGAAACACAGCGTAGTGAGGACTCAATGGCAGGAAAGTGAATGGTCATTTCTTGTTGGAATAACGTAAAATGAAACAAAAACCAAACTAAAACAACCAGAGGGCGTGAAAAAAAACCGACAGGCAGGGCAGGTAGGAACTGCACTACATCGCAAAATAACACAAACAATGAAAAAAAAGACGATGGATCAGCAAAGGATTAAGCGCGACCAGTGAGAATTAATAGGAAACCCCCCCATGAGGAGGCTAGCCGAGGGAGACACAGGTGGAGCAAGTGAAATAATGATGATGTGACAAGATGGGAGGGGACAGACAATAAGACAGGAGAGAGCACATGGCCCCTAACAAACACAACACAAGCCATGTGCTCACAGAACACAGTCATCTGGTGGCCATCCTGAGCACACCCGCTGAAGACTGTGACAAAACTAACATTACTAGCCAATCAGAATATTTTGCTCTTATAAACACGAGATGCCAAGCATAATAGTATCCAACTGCAGAGTCGCAGCTGATGAATGGAAAAGAAGCCTGGGTCTCGAGTGCGACACATTGAAAAAGCTGCAAGGCGCAATGGTCAAATATGTCCATCTAGCGCATATTTACATAGAAAAACTAATTAAAAAGCAGCGGAGCTTTGTAAACAGTTCAGAGTAATCATGTTATTATGCCATAAGTATATCGATTTGATGATTGTTGTTTATCCAGAGAATTCATTTACCGTTATTTTTGAAAAGGTCCTGTTCACACATGATCTCTAAACTGTAATTTACCAGCAAAGACTGTATGTGTGAAAGGGGCTAAAACGCTTCCTCTGCATATGCGCGTGAGTTGGGCTGTTGCTTTAACATTCAGCGGGGAAATACTCACTTGTAGTTGTATGTTTGTAAATCAGTTAAACCTTTGGCTCATGCACGGATGAAATGCTGTCAAAAGATTTATAAATAGTGCGAGTTATGTGTCATTCACGTTATTTCAAAATAAATGGTTTTCTGACCTTTGCATGTGGACCAAATTATTAATAATGTGTGAGAATGGATTAATGTCTGTGTGAATTTCACTATGAATACATATTCATATGGTCGTTTGGAGCCTATGGCAGGTATTGTTGTTATAATAATGGTATTATTACGTATGGTAATATTCATCAAGTTGTTTCAATAAACCATGTAATTGGTTGTGATATTTATTTGAGGCCAATTATTATTGCCTCCTCGTTCCTTTATATATAAATATAGTATATAAAGCCTGTTTTTCATCACACTCCCCTAAATATGTGAAAATAAAAGTGGTTTCAGAAAACATCAGATTACTCACTTGTCAAAATAATCAGTAGATTACTTGATTAGCAAAATAATCATTAGTTACAGCCCTAGATTAGTTAAAACATTTCAAAATACAACTGCATTGTTTTACTTTTTGTGATTAAAAGACAAATATTTTGTCATTTAAAAAATCTTACAGTATTAAAATATTGTCTCATTCTAGTGAACCAAGCATCTGCATTTTGTCTCACCTTGTGAGCTAAGTCTATTGTCACACCCCTAGTGTCTATGAGCGTAATAAAGCTCATCATTTTCCAAGTGTATGATACAGCTTTCATTCTTCAGGTCAATCATATATTCATGAAAAAAAAAATCTGTTTAAATAAGTAAAGCGATAACTTTGCCATAGTATCCTTTCAAATGTTAAAGTTGCCACAGTCATTGCATTCTTTGCATGTGCTGCACTTTATTTGTACCATTTTGTTTTATTAGTTTATTTATTAGAATTTGAAAGATAATAACAATATTGATTGATAAGTGAGATCTGATTTTAGTAAAAAAAAAAGTAGTGCAGGAATTTTATTTTGCAGTATGTTTATGCTGTTTAAGGGTGTTTTCACACTTGAGTCCTCTTTAAAAGAACCGAACCCAGACCCCTTTAGGTGGACCAAGAGGTGGACCAAGTGAAAAAGGACCCAGTTGTCTCTGTGTTCACACTATCACAGTTCTGAAAGAGGACTCAGATCCTTTTTTGGTCCACTTAAGCAGTAATGGTGTCTCGGACCTCTTTGTGTTTAGTCCAGTTCAGTGTTCAGTTTGGAGTTCAGTGTTCAGTTTGGAGGCTGACATTATGGTCTCCAAAACTGGAATATTTTTATCTTTTTCACAAAAATATAAGTTTCGTCCACCTTTGTAATATTTATTTGAAATTGTTTTCCTTGTGTATGCAATCGTGTTTATTTTGTAGCACACAGGGTTTCTGCAGGATTTTTAAGCTCAAATTTAAAACTTTTAAAGACTGTTTTTAAGACCTGCACAGATAAAATGTATGCCATATGAGTGGGGTGGGGCAAAGTTTTAAAATGCCTGTAAAAAGTATGATTTACAGTTCAGATACAGGTTTTCACAAAAGAAAATTATATAAAAAAATGAAATAAAATTTCAAATTTCAGCCTTTCAAATTTCAAACCATTTTTAAGAAAAGAGTTAAAAATCAAATGTATCCTTATTATATTAATGACTTAATGGCTGGTTTAATAATCATTATTTTAAACCCGCGAAGGGCTGTTAAAAATGCTTAATTTCATTCTTGCCCAGAAGGTGGTGCTTTCCGAACGCATAAAGATAGACTTTGAAAAGTACAGCGCTCATATTTATCCAATGAAATCATAGCCTTTTTAATTTTAATCATTGCATTAAGCTATATGACAATTGTTTTCCCGTCCCCATTGTACTTTTTATGGCCTTAAATTTGATACAGTTAAATTTAAGACTTTTTAAGGACCAGCGGAAAAGGCATGCTGACATTGATATAGAAAAAATTTAATTGGACAAATAAAATAAAATAAAATATAATAAACAGCTTTAAATTTTTGAGGTATAGTACAGGTATCCTTAAATGCAGCATTTAAGTAAGAAATGAACTAATCAAATGAAAAAAAAAAAAGCATATTATTAATCGTATGAATAATAGATTCTACTGATTCTCATATTAAGCCTGGCTCACTCCATAGATACAGGAACTGGTGGTGGAGCGCCAGCCGATTTCTCCCCTATTTCCCCTTCCGAAATCCGCGAGCCAAAAAAATCTTGTCGCAGCCCCGCGGATTATCGTAATGTGAGGCGTTTATAAGATCGAATCTTGCAACTCCCGATCTGCTCAGCACAAACAATCGGTGGCCGCCCCGGAACATATTCAAACATGTTTGATATTCAGGATCTGAATCGGGATGATGACGGTGATACTTTCAGTACTTTCACAATAGCCAATGCGCGAGCACAAAACAGCTGCTGTACGGCTCCGTTGGATACCGGAGACGGAGGAAACTGCTTCTTGACATTTTATAGTAACACGACTGTCTGTATAATATGTCGAAAACGTATCACAACCGTAAGAAGAAAGAGAAGCGCTGGAGTGAAATCGCCTCAGTTTTGAACGTGTATGGGGGTGGCAGGGGGAGTCACGAGCAGGGGGTCTGGGGGCTTACGCAAGCGTTTAAAACACTTTCATCTCTTCATGATGTATGCTTGTTACCTAATGACTGCGAAACAAACCAGTTTTTGTTCTTGTGCGGGGATCACAATCAAATCCTTCATTATAACATACAGAGTGTTAATGACGATGTAAAATATATTAATTGCACCAGTGTGAGATTTGGTACTAAAAAGAACTCGATGAACAAAGAGTGACAGTTTTTTAGTGGTTAAAAAAGGAGTGCTCTTTGAGAGGTTTCTAGGCAATAGTCCATTTAAAATGTAGAACTTTGTTTTTCGACAACACTCACGTTGCAAAGTTTCGGGAATGACATCCTCGTATTTATGCTGGATTCGCTCTCGAAGTAGTGGTGATTGACATAGTGATAACCATAGCAATGAATGGGACAAAATATGTGAATATGTGCATTAAGACTAGAGCACCCTCACGAATTTCAGAAGCACCCTCAGTGATGTTTTCTGGTTGGTACGCTTTTATTGTATAGTCTACAAAAACAACAAAATACAAATGCACTAAATTTAATAAATGCATATTTACAATTTAAGCACTTAACTAAAATAAGTATTAAATAACTAGAGAAGGTTGACTATAACCAGTTTGCTTCCATTTAGTAAGAAAAGCCTTGGCTACTCTTCACCTGAATTAGAAAAAAAAAGCTCTTCTGGTGTTCAGTGATGCGATGACAACGTTTGAGTGTGTACACGCAATATCTGAGCGAGAGCGGAGCCAATTCATAAAATAAAATAAAAAACAATGTATAGTTAAAAGCACACATCCAGTTTTGTATGAGTGATTTGTGTAACCCGGCGGGCTGACGAGGACGGGACAGACGTGCGGATCCAATAGGCAAAGCTTTCTTGGAGGAAGGGAACCAGGGAACATGTCGAAGGAAGAAAGAGCAGGGTAAACAGTGGCAACAGGCATAGGCGGGCAAGCCCAGAAAATTCTAGGGCTAGCGTGGGTCGCCGAGTCGGGCAGACAGAGTCAAAAGGGACAAGGCTAAAGGGAGAAGAAGTCCAGGAAAACAGCGAAGATCAAAACGAAAGGAGACCAGACAAGGCCAGGCAAAACTCGGTAAGGCTAAGGCTAGGGAAACGACTAGGGCTCTGTACCTAGAGTAGCTATCGCTAGGCGAGTGAGTGATTAATCCTAAACAATACTCGGCAGAGGGAAGGTATCAGAGTGAGTGTTAAATAGTGAGTGAGTGTTATGAAACAGCTGTGTGCAATCAGTGTAAACAGCTGTGTGCAATCCATGCTGAGTGCAATCAGTGCAATGAATGAAGGGATATGTAGTCCGGGGTGATGTGCAACAGTGTGTAGTACGAGAGTCAATGAAATTGGAAGTTCATGGACCGGAAAGTAATAAATTTTCGTGACAGAGCCCACCCCCCAAGGAGCGGCTTCCAGACGCTCAAAAACCCTTTATGATTCCGGAGGGACTGGTTTGGTTGGACGAGTTTAAAATTTATTGTTATTGGTGGTAGGATGGAAAAGGGGTGAGGGATGGTAAGGGACTCCACCTGGTGAAGTGGAGAGACCGGGCATGAGGCAGAACCGGCGGAGCAGGAGCAGGGCGGAGCCGGCAGAACGGTGGAGCTGAAAAGACCTCCACAGAAGAACCGACGGGACCAAAGATCCCATGGAGGAAGCAGAAGACCCCACGGCGGAGCAGGAAGAAGAAAAACCAACCAGAGCCAACAGTAGACAATCACGGCGGAAGCAGAGGACCACCACGGGGAAGAGCAGAGGACACACCACGATGGCAGCAGAGGGAAAGAAACCCCCTTGGTGAACAACACCGATCAGGAGACCATGGCAGAGACTGTAACAACGAGGGAGCAGAGACAGACAACACAGACAGAAAATTGGGGTTGATAGACAAGACTGAGCGTTTAGGNCCAGGGGGAGGGATGGCGGGCCAGGACAAAACAACGGAAGGACCCGGGACAGAGATAGACCAAGGCATGAGCACAGAACCGGCTGGGTGAAAGGCCAATGCGGGACCGGCAGGATGGACCAGCAAGACCCCAACCACGTAGGACTCCCAGCAGATGGCCAGGACGGGGCCGGAGGAATGAGCCAATGAGGCTCCTGCCACCCCAGAACCCAGGCGGGCAACCGGGACAGAGCCAGAATCCTATCAGGCAACATTAGTGGGACCGAAACCCCTCTCAGCAACTCAGGAGTACCTGAAAACAAAAGCAGAGAGAGTTTAGTCTCAGCGAACTCTGCGAGCTCCCGGACTGGAGCGGGCTCTGGAGTGGGATCTGTGAGCTCCCGGACTGGACTGGTGCTCTGTGAGAGTCCGGGACTGGACTGTTGCTCGGTGAGCTCCGGTGACTGGAATTGGCTCGGCGACTCCTGGACTGTACTGTGCTCGGCGAGCCCGTGACTGTACTGGGGCTCGTCGAGCTCCGGGACTGGACGTGCTCGGCGAGCTCCGTTTACTGGACTGGACTCGTGAGCTCCTGGGACTGGACCTGTCTCGGCGAGTCCGGTACTGGCCGGGCTCGCGACTCCGGGACTGGAACTGGTCTCGGCGAGCTCCGGGACATGGACTGGGCTCGGCAGCTCCGGACGGACTGGGCTGTCGTAGCCCGGGACTGTACCTGGGCTCGGCGCGCCCGGACTGGACTGTGCTCAGGCGAGCTCCGGAGCTGGAGCGGGCTCGGCGAGCTCCGGGACTGGACTGGTCTCGGCGAGCTCCGGGACTGGACTGGGTTCGGTGAGCTCCGGGACTGGGCTGGGCTGGGCTCGGCGAGCTCCGGGACTGGACTGGGCTCCGCGAGCTCCGGGACAGGACTGGACTCCGCGAGCTCCGGGACAGGACTGGACTCCGCGAGCTCCGGGACAGGACTGGACTCCGCGAGCTCCGGGACAGGACTGGACTCCGCGAGCTCCGGGACAGGACTGGACTCCGCGAGCTCCGGGACTGGACTGGACTTCCCGCGACGAGAAAAGCACAATAACGGAACCCTCACCTCCGGGACTGGACGGACTCCGCGAGCTCCGACTGGACTGGACTCTACGAGCTCCCGGACTGGACTGGACTTTGCGAGCTCCGGGACTGGACTGGACTCCGGGAGCTCCGGGACTGGACTGGACTCCGCGAAATCCGGGACTGGACTGGACTCCGCGAAATCCGGGACTGGACTGGACTCCGCGAAATCCGGGACTGGACTGGACTCCGCGAAATCCGGGACTGGACTGGACTCCGCGAAATCCGGGACTGGACTGGACTCCGCGAGATCCGGGACTGGACTGGACTCCGCGAGCTCCGTGGACTGGACTGGGCTCCGCGATCTCCGGGGGGGGGGTGTGGGGGAAGGGACTGGACTGGACTCCGCTACTCCGGGACGGACGGACTGTTTAGCTCCGGGACTTGGACTGTACGTTGAAGCTCCGGGACTGGACTGTGTTCGTGAGCGCCGGGGACTGGGCTCGGTGAGCTCCGGGTCTGGACTGGGCTCCGCGAGCTCCGGGACTGACTGGGCTCCGGAGCTCCGGACTGACTGGTCTCCGCGAGCTCCGTGGACTGGGAGCTGGTCTCCGCGAGCTCCGGGACTGGAGCGGGCTCCGTGAGTTCCGGGACTGGAGCGGGCTCCGTGAATTCCGGGACTGGAGCGGGCTCCGTGAGTTCCGGGACTGGAGCGGGCTCCGTGAATTCCGGGACTGGAGCGGGCTCTGTGAACGCCGGGACTGGAGCGGGCTCCGTGAGAACCGGGACTGGAGCGGGCTCCGTGAGATCCGGGACTGGAGCGGGCTCCGTGAGACCCGGGACTGGAGCGGGCTCCGTGAGACCCGGGACTGGAGCGGGCTCCGTGAGACCCGGGACTGGAGCGGGCTCCGTGAGACCCGGGACTGGAGCGGGCTCCGTGAGTGGTCCCTCCTGTCCTCCTTCTCGACCCTCTCGCGCTTAGTGGAAGTCGGAATACAGAGTTAGGTTGTCTCCGGGGTTTGGAGCTGGCTCGTGGGCTGTGCCTGTATTTGGAACGTGGGCTCTGTATGTGGACTCAGCGACTCCCCGCTGGAGGTTTCCTGCATCGTCTCCCGGGGTACTGCAAGAGACTCAGACCGACATGAGATCACCAAGTTGCGGTAACCAAGGTAATCAATGAGGCCCCAAAAGTCAAGCATTTTAAGCCCATCCATCTCCCGAGTAGGCACGGGATTGTCTAAACTACAATTAAAGACTTTCTTCAAATCTGAGTCATGAAGTCCCATCCCTACCGCAAGGTTCCAAAAGGACTGAGCGAAATCTCCAAAGTCCATCCCCCGTTGGCGGACCAACATCCGGAGCCGAGCACTGCGCTCCTTCGAAGGAGGAGGAACGATCCGATCGTCCATGATCCAAAAAAAAGGAAACAAAAACAAACTGCTGGAACTAGTAATGGCGTCTGGATTCTGTCACGGAATGCCAGGAGGAAACAGGGTAAGTTCCATGTGCAGTTTATTAAAAATAATAACAGAACAAAACAGGACAAAAACGTAGCAAAAGGTAATCCAACCTGACCACAGAAACCACAAACTGAGAAGACAAAACAATCCAGACGCAAATGACAGACAGACAAGGCATGATATATATAGCTGGGTTAATGATGAACAGGTGTTACCGATTAGACAGGATTGAGCAGGGGACTATGGGAAATGGAGTTTTAACACAAACAACGTAAAACAGAAGAGCGTCCTCAAGTGACCAGTCCAGGTCACCACAACAACACTGTGGCAGTGAGGCACTCCTCTGGCATGATATTAATATAGCTTGTAGTTGTGTGATGCTCCATGATTGTTCAATCCTTTTAGTGTGTTATGTTTAAGATTTGAGGGAAGACAATCTGCAAAGATTCTCCTTATTTGTGTGCTGCAACCAGATTTCATAATCAGTGAGGATTTTACTCCTGTAGTGTGAGCCCGGCTTAATCAGAAGCACATTTAAAACTGGAATATAATAAAATTTCATTCACATGTGTTTTATAAACACAGAATCCGCCATCAAAATGATAAATTTAATTATTCTAGCTGCTGTGAGAAAAGGCTATAAACGATCCGCCACCTGCAGCATCCTCACATGCGATAGCCTAGTAGCCGGGACAACGTCTTTATGTTTACAGACGTGTTGTAATGACGCGGCAGCATGCTCGAATTTCCCGTGAAACCCTACCCGTACCACTCAAATTACAATCGGGCTAAAGTAAGGCAATAGTATTGAACACTGGCTGGTTATGTACTTGCTCAAATATTGATTTTGGATCATTTTGAACTAAAAAAAAGTTACAGACTGCAGCTTTAATTAATTAATAATAATAATAATAAAACCCACAATAATTTGTACATAGCCAGTATCTGTTATGCACATCAACACAATGACAGTCATTTCACTTTTTCAGTGTGCAGAGGGGGATTCTTGTCCAAAACAGAACTATCCAAACCAACCAATCCAAACTTTGTGCTAATTGTCAATTATCTTTTATTATTATACAATTATACAAAGCTTCCTTTTAAATGTTCATAACACCTTTTACAAGTCTAAGATGAAAGACTCTAAGGCACGGCAATGGAGAGCTTCAAAGTGTAATATGCAGACATTCATATGTGCTGCTTTGTGCCTTATGATTACTTTAACAGATGTTATTTGAAGGGCAACTCTGTTTTAAATGCAGATCTCATTTGCAATGCAGATATCTGAATAATCCTCTTGGTTACTAATATACCACTAACACCTTTGTCAGTTTTCATGTGTCCAGCACATACAACTGCTTCTGCACCAAACTCTCCTTCGTGATTCAATCCGTCAGTCAGTCACTCACTCACTCATTCCTGTAGTGAGTCACTTCAGTCATGTTAATTTTGTTTATTTAGTTATTTACTTATTTTTGAGTGCTTCTTTAAATTAGATTAATCTGAAAAGAGCATTTAGTGGGTTCTTCATTGCTAGAGATTTATTAAAAACAGATCAATTGAAAAACAGATTGAAGTTTAGAATATTAATTATTGTTTCTACCATTCTGAAAGGCCAGGATTTGAGTTTGGGACAATTTCCCATCGACATGCCCCTTAAAGGGATAGTTCACCCAAAAATGAAATTTCCTCACCCTCAGGCCATCCAAGATGTAGGTGCCTCTTTTTTTTAGTTTTACAGTGGGGTAAGCGATTTTTCAAAAACGCTTTTGAAAACTGATTCGGGCCGAATAGCAAAACAAACTTGTAGCCAATCAGCAGTAAGGGGCGTGTCTACTCATGATGTGGAGGAGAGCGCGTTCAGTGCATGGGACGAACATTAGCTGAGCCAGCGACAGAAAGATAGAGATGGCGGATAAAAAACCAAAAGAGTAAGCCGCCTGCGAACAACCGATGCTTTAGAGAAGAGTGAGCTTTCGTGTAAATATCGGATCAGCTTTCCAGTGCTGGAGAGAACTCAAGGAGCAGAAGGCCTGCGATCAGACGCCGAGGCTGCTTTGTTTCTTCTCGATAACACCGTGTCTGCGCCGCAACAGCTAAGTCTGTCTAGTTCACTGGACGCGACAAAGCGACCGTTGAAATTTGTGTCAATACGTCATAAATAGAACGCAGCAGCAGTTTTCTGTCGGGGATTTGTCATGTCGTGCTGCACTGCATCCAGTGTAGACCATAGATATGTATATTACAGTATATATATATATATATATATATATATATATATATATTACAGTATATCTCTGGTGTATACAGCATCACTGATTATGAGTTCTATAGTATTTTGTCGCGTGTGTTTTTGAAAGACCTCCGGTGTAGACACGGTGTAACATTGGTTTTGCTTTGTTTCACAGAACTAATCGTTGCCTGGGTTGCATACGTATGTATGGGGTGGAGCTATCAAAATAGAAGCGAGACCCTTTTGGGGTAGGGGCGTGTTTGTTTTGGTGATTTCAAATGTCAACATTGGCTACCAGAAATCACTTACCCCACCTTTAACAGTAAAGAAGAAACCGTGGTCATTGGTGATTCATAAAATGCAAGTCAGCGGCTCCCCATATTTGAGAATAAAAATGCATATAAAGGAACACAAAATTAATACATGTGACTCCTGACGCTATATTGTGGTCTTATGACGCAAAATGATCTGTCTGTGCAAGAAACTGATAATTATTTACAACATTATTAACGGTAATTCAGGGACTCAGGCAAACGGGTTATTTTGGACAGTTAATTTATGAATTTACTAGTTCATTTATGTAATCACGCAATAATGTAGCATATATGCATTTATATTATTAAAGCACCAATAATTTTATCCAGAGTGACTTACAATTGAGGAATATAACAGGAAGTGCTCGTAATACAAAGTTTCAGACATTGTTCAGATAAGTACAAGTACTAGACAGGGGGGATTAAGGAAAGATCTAACAAAACATATTTAAAAATATTCACTCCACATCCTACCCTACACCTTTTTTTTTTTTTGTGATGCGTCAAATGTTGTCAGCTGTTGCTTGAAAATTGTCAGGGATTCGGCATTCCAGGTAGGGGTGGGAAGATCATTCCACCAGCCAGCAATGGTGAACGAAAATGTTCTGGAAAGTGATTTTGTGCTTCTCTGTGATGGTACCACGAGGTGTCACTCACTAGCGGATCTCAGACTTCTGGAGTGGATGTAAATTCGTAAGAGTGAGTGGAAGTAGGAGGGTGCTGAGCCTGTGGCTGTTCTATATGCAAGCATCAATGTCTTGAACTTGATATGAGCCGCAACCGGTAGCCAGTGCAAGGAAAAAAAGAGAGGTGTAACATGGCTCTTTTGGGCTTGTTGAAGACCAGTCATGCTGCTGCAATCTGAATAATTTGTAGAGGTTTGATTGTGCTTGACGGAAGTCCAGCCAGAATAGCATTGCAGTAGTCCAGCCTAGAGAAGGGCCTGGACAAGAAGTTGTGTGTCATTTACAGGTAGAAAGGGCCTGATTTTTTTCTGATGTTGTGCAATGCAAACCTGCAAGATCGAGTTTTTTTTGCAATGTGGTCTTTGAAAGTTAGCTGGTCATCAAAGATTACACCAAGATTTCTGACTGAACTTGTTGGGGTAATTGTTGATGAACCTAGCTGAATGGTGAAATCATGCTGTAGAGTCAAGAGGCAGCGAAGACAAGAAACTCAGTTTTGCCAGGTTGAGCTATAGGTGATGTTCTTTCATCCATGCCGAGATGTCCGCCAGGCAGCCTGAGATCCATGCAGCTACTGTTGGATCATCAGGTTGAAATGAAAGATAGAGCTGCGCATCATCTGCATAGCAGTGGTAGGAGAAGCCATGTGCTTGTATAATGGGACCCAGTGATGTAGTGTATATGGAGAAGAGGAGGGATCCAGTAACTGATCCCTGAGGAACCCCGGTGACCAGTTGATGTGTTTTGGATACCTCTTCTCCCCAAGCCACCCTGAAGGACCTACCTTTGAGATAGGATTCAAACCAGCCAAGTGGAATCCCTGTGATGCCCTGTGATGAGAGGGTGGACAGGAGTATCTGATGATTTACGGTGACAAAAGCAGTAGATAGATCCAGCAGAATAAAAACTGATGATTTGGAATCAGCTTTCACAATCCACAAGGCTTCAGTGACTGACCGTAATGCAGTCTCAGTTGAATGGCTACGTCTGAACATGCTGTATACGTCGCTAGTTGGTTTTCTGTAAATAAATATGATACTTCTGTTGAAAACAACTCGTTCAAGTGTTTCCGCTATGAATGGAAGGAGAGACAGGTCTGTAGCTATCTACAAGTGAAGTGTTTAATGTAGTTTTTTTTAACAGTGGTGTTTCCCGAGCCTGCTTGAATGCTGTGGGGAAGGTGCCTGTGAGGAGAGAGATGTTGATGATGTGTGTGAGTGCTGTTAAGAGTGTAGGAGAGATTGCTTGGAGGTGGTGTGAGGGGATTGGGTCTAGAGGGTATGTTGTAGGATGGCTGGAGAGGAGAGGATTCAATACTTCTGTCTCAGTGAGGGCACAGAAGGAGGAGAGGGGAGTTTTTGCAGTGGATGTGGTTGCTTTGAGTTCCTGTGTGTGGAGCTGGGAACTGACTGCTGATGGTTTTAGTTTTGTCTGTGAAGAATGTAGCAAAATCATCAACTGTTAAAGAGGTGGTGGAGGCGGACAGAGGAGAGAATTTAATGTTTTAAAAAGGTTATGTGTGTCTGGAGCGCTGTTGATCTTGATGTGGAAGTATGAAGATTTGGCAGTACGGACTTCAGCAGAGAAAGATGAAAGCAAAAACTGATACATACTCAGGTCTAACGGATCTTTCAATTTGCGACATTTTCTCTCTGCTGCTCTGAGTTGGGATCGATGTTCACAAAGAAGATCAGACAGCCAGGGGTTAGAAGGGGCAGCACATGCTGGCCTAGAAGAGAGAGGACATATATTGTCTAGACAAGAAGTTAAAGTGGAGCATAAAGTGTCAGTTGCTGCATTCACATCCAGAGATGAGAAATGGGTGGGTGAGGGAAGAGAGGAAGACACACTCAGGAGGAATAATTGGACAGATGAAAGGGAGTCGTATATTTCAACCTGAAAAGTAACCGTAAGAGAGGTTGGTGGCAAAGATCCGTAGTATAGGTTGGTGGCAACACAGGCAGGCAGAATGTTGGATTAAATATTATACAGGAATGAGATCATAGATGTTTAGGTGTTTTACTAAAATGTTGGCTGGCCATTCAATTGTGTGTAAATTTAAGTCAAGTTGGTTGCCTGATTTGTGAGTGTATGTAGTGGTAAGCTGTTTGAAATCAAATGAAGCTAGGAGTGAGTGGAAGTCTGCAGCATAAGGCTTCTCCAGATGGATGTTGAAGTCGCCAAAGACTACAAGTGGACAACAATCCTCAGGGAATGAGGACAGCAGCCAATCCAGCTCCTCTATAAAGGTGCCCAATATTGGCGGCGCGCGGGGGAGAGGGCGATAGATTACTACAACATGGAGTTTTAGGAGCTGTTACCGTAATAGTTATTCAAATGAGTTATTATTGCATAGGGTAGAGTGGGTTGAATATTTCCAATTGTTGAAAATAAGAAGACGGAAAACCAGTACCCCCACCACTCCCAACCTGACGTGGGGATGTGAAAGAAAGATAAGATGTTAGAGAGAGCAGCAGGGGTTGCTGAGTCTTCTGGACGAATCTAGGTCTCAGTCAAGCCCAAGATACTAAGCATAGATTGAGAAGAAATTGCTGGAATATATAGTCTGCTTTGTTGACAGCTGACTGGCAATTCCAGAAACCTACAGAAAAAGAGAGAGGTGCAGTAGAAGAGGTGCAGATAGGATGCAGGTTAGCAAGATTGCATTGCCGTCTGTGTTTGATGTTAGAGCATTGTTGAGAAAAAACAGGAATGTATTGGAAACACATGATAGATGTGGAAAAGAGAGGGCAAAAGGAGAGTGTGTAAAATGGAAAATAAAAGATACTTAAGTGCCTTATACTTAAGGCTGAACGCTTCCGCACAGATAACAAATAAATACACAGCTTATCGACACTGGAGTGAAAACAGCTGTGTACGCCTTCCAAAAGCCTTTATCAGGTGAATTTCTCAAATCGAAACTGCCGTTGGACAGTTTGCCACTTAAGTGCAGTAAACGAGCAATACAAATATTAAAAGCTTCTTCTTATGCCGAGTTCACACTGCACGCTTTTAGGGCGCTCGATTTTCCGACTCAATCAACACTCGTAAGTTCGGGGAGGAGTTATAAACCAGAATATCAGTATTTTAATAGATATAGCCTATGAACAATTATATCATACAGACACAAGCACAAACATTTGCTTGACCAGCCACAACATCAGCATAACAGTTACTGCTAAATTATTTACCTCCAACTCTTTTTGCAGAACACCCAATCCCTGTTCCCTGCATCTCCCTCCTGCATAACCTGTTTTTCTTTTTCTCCTTGTAGCTGGAAATCAGCTCACAGACAATTTGCGGGCTATATATATATATTTTTTTTTAATAATTCCAGTCTTGCTCGAGAACTCCCGTCTGACGCATGCGGGTTCTTGTGTTATTTCCTTATCACTTCTCGCCTGTGTTTTGTTGTGGAACGTAGTTTGTGGACCAGACAGAGCGGTCGGCGATTCTTCCTATTGCGAAGTCATGCAATGTGAAACCACCTGTCGCCGATCCATTGTGCAATGTGAACACAGCAGCAGCTGAATGCTACCCCAGATAGTCACGCAGTGTGAAAACAACGGCGATCCGACGAGTTTGAAAATCGTGCAGTGTGAACTCGGCATTAGTCGACAGCTATTATTCTAATTACAAATAAGTGCACTCAAAATACAAATTATAACGAAAGAAGAAAAAATAGAATAGAAAGTAAATGAAATAATCCTTCCTAGCAGCAAATAAAAAAAACAACAGATGATGTGAAATGTGAATGTTTTACCTGTCTAAAGAATATAAAGTGAATTATTCTTCATCAGCTCACCTTTTTACATAAACAATGAGAAACCATAAAAATTTTTATTTCACCCTTTCATTCAAGTGCTCAGATCACACATGTGCATACCAGCTGCTCATCGGTCCGAGTCAAACTGTTTCCTCAGTTCAATGACTGTTGGAGGAATTGGAACACTGAATGAGTTCATTCATCATAGGATCATTATATGCCAGTATTTTGGCTCATTTTGAGTCAGAGTGACTGTCAGGCATCCGAAAGTGAGTTTTGATTGAGTAACTTGTAGATCTGTGCTGGCTCGAGCTGCGAACTGTTTCAGATGGTTCAGTCAGATTTGGTGAACTGGTTCAAGTAATTCACCAAAAAACCTGGTTCAAAGGAATGATTCATTCTTTTGACTGAGGCTCTGGATTACTGTTGTAAAAAAATTTTAGTTTCTTGCACAGACTGATTGTTTCTCTTCATAAGACCTCAATATATCATCAGGAGCCATGGGTATTATTTTTGTCTTGCCTGTATTTGCTTTTTTTTTTTACTCTCAAAGTGACAGTAGCCACTGACTTGCATTTTATGAATCACCAAGGGCAACAGTTTCAGCTAAACATCTTCTTTACCCTTATACTCAATAAAAAAGTCACCTACAACTTGGATGGCGGTCACGATTTCCCCATAATACGCGTCATCGTTGTATGCAATCAAGGAGGAATGTTCTGAACAACTTGTGTCTGTCCATCAATCACAAGAACAATACTGTGCTGTTAGGTTAGGAAAGGCATTTTTGGTGTAAAAAACTTTGCAAACTTTATAAAATAAACTTGAAAAACACAATATAAAAATCAGAAACTGCATTTCATGATGGTCTGTGTACTTTCGTTAATTTTTCCTTTTTTTATCATGATGAAAACAATTTTTAAAAACAAAGAACGATTGTTGTGTTTTTAAACGCTATGTTGAAAACCAAAATTGAAAGTAGAACCATACATACAAAATCCTGCATGAAAATATACAATATTGACTTGTTTTAAGATTTTTGTTTATGACTTTTTGAACCCTTAATAAACATTTTCAAAATGCACAAATTAATATTGAAAAAACATTGATTTTACAAGTTCTGTTTGGCCAAATTAGAAGTAATACACTGACCCTCCTGCACGTTCGATTGAGAGCCGAATACATGACTTTAAAGTATGAATTAAAAAACAGACATTGTAGAATCCTGTCGCAACTTCGTGAAGGGCAAACAATGCAATATATGTATATACACAGCTGGCCCAAGTGAACTAAGCAGCCACCAGGGGGCCCCCAAGAGTACATAAAATGACAGCTTGATTTTTTTGGTGATATATTATGTCAATGGACAATAGTAATTAAACAAAAAATCTGTCAGATTAACATCACGTAAATTCACCCATTTCTCCTGAAATACATGAAAGGAAGTGGCCAATGAACTGGGAGAAAAACAGAGTAAACTTCATGGTTACCTACACAATGTGTATTTGAGAGGAATAAAACGTTGTCAAATTTTACTTGAAAGGATTATTATTGCCGATTTCCGTAGAAATCAGTGTACAACTATAAAAGTATATTTTTTTGCTAGTATTTAATGGAAATGTCTATTTAAATGTCTGAAACCTAAAATAAATTTTATGCGGTTGAAAACACTGAACAGTTGTGGTACATGAAAAGCACAGAATACGTCTTTCTCCTCCTCTGGCTCAGAGCCTCCAAAGCACTGTGCTTTAAAGTTAAAATCAATCATGTTTCGGAGGTGGAGGGGGGACAAATTGAACCTGGGGTGGGGGGCCTGGCTGTAAAGGCCATATACAATCTGTGAAGGCCGTATAGTTAATTCTCATAGCCTAGGTAGGGTATTCTTGTTTTAGGGAAGTTCATGTTTGATTAAACATCCGTAAATAGCCTTGACATCTTAATATATTATAATATTTTACTTAGCTACTTTTTGATTAAAGTTCTTGTCTTCTGTGTAAAAATAACTTTTCTGAGTATATATTTTTGTAATAAAAATAAGCTTCTGTTTCATAAACTTGGTGCTTATAACAGTTTAACATGAATTACCTTAGCCTTCCTTTGGGGTCTGTGCTGTATTCCAATATCATTATGCCCCAATTAGCTAGTTATAGATTAAGAGTTGTTGTTTTAGATATGTGTTTAATAATGTATGTTGTTAAAATAACGTTCTGTTCCATAAATTCATTGTCTGCAGGTTTATTTTGCTACTTTTCAGTACACCACAGTAAGTTTGCCACTTAAGACTTTGAATGTTATTGTGAAATTAACACCTGACCACTCTTGTGGGTTTGCTACTGTTACAATTAAAAATTGTAGAAGGGAAAAATAATGCCAGGCAGACATTGGTATGATGTAAGCAACGCAGCTACAACAAATACAATTGATAATGGGTGTGTTAAATTTATAGTGTGCGAATAATCATGAGGTGTTCTTTTTGTACGTATCACAAACATTTCAGGATGGGTTACAAACCATTTTTTAGGGTTTTTTCAAATCACTAATCAAAGTTTGAGCAAAAGTATTTGTGATACTTGACATATCAAACACCACTAAACAGACTGGACATGTGATAGGAGGACAGAACCAGAGGGAATGGGATGGCAGCTGATAGAAATGCAATGTAGTTGCACTGTAGCAGGTTGTGCAGGGTTGTGGCAAAGTATGTACCTCAGCAAAGCTGTGGAGATTAGTTTCTAGCATCTTCTCATAGTCTGTATCTTCCTTTTTTGTGTTATGTTATATCTCTTGTGGAGTTCTCCAGAGTTAATTATGAATTCCAAAAGCCTTGCCACTCACCGTAACACTTTCCATGATTTTATTATCCTCGAAAGTAGCCTTAATGAACCAAATGGAATAACTCTTGTTAACAACTGATCAGCAGTTGGCATAGGTCTTAAAGCCATAGTTTTCCTCAGAAAGGAAAAATCTGTCATTTACTCACCCTCAGCTGTTTCAAACCTGCATGTGTTAGTTTCTTCTACTGAACACAAAAGGTGTTTTGAAGAATGTTGATAACCAAACAGTCACTGGTCCCCACAGTATTTTTTTCCGTACTATGGAAGCCAATGGGGACCATCAACTGTTTGGTAACAAACAAACTTTAAATAAACTTTCAAAGCGAGATATTGTTTTTTTGAGACACTATTACGAAAAAAAACCAAACCAAAACTCAAACTGACTTCTAATATTATCACTGTAACAAAGTTCTCAGATCGGGAAGAAGGAGGCAGGGACCGGCGAAAATGTAAACATAAAATTTTAATAAATAAATAAAAACAAAGCGAAAGTAAAAGCAGCAACCCCTCACGGACGACTGGTGCACAAAACAACAACATAAAAATCCAGGCCTGGCACTCTCTTGTCCTTCACTGTCGTCGCTCCTCCTTTTATACTTCCGGATATACCGGTCTCGAGTCCTCTGTGGGACTTGAGACCGGTAAGTGGCGCAGGTGTCGCTCATTATCATTTACTTCACCGGCCTCGCTCCTCTCCCATAGCTCTCAGCCCCGCCCCACTCGTCACAATCACACGTCATACATCTACACATGCAAGATGTATATTTTCTGAAAGAAAGGAGGACGGTTCTTCTGTAACAGAATCTCACATCACATTACATGAGCTAAACAGCCTCAAAACGGGCGGGGCCCCATGGCACAGCCTTTAACCCTCTGGGGTCGAGGGTATTTTGGGGCCTGGAAAAGTTTTGACATTTGTGCTTTTTTCAGTTGCTTACAAACATTTGAATGTCTAAAGTTTAATAACACTGTAATCAGCACAAACTGGGCTACAATAATATGTGAGCAGCATGTATGTACGTGATTGTGTTTTTGAGAAAACAACATTTATGCGTGCTTAGTGAAAAACTACAATTTTAAAGTCACTGAAATAAGGCCATAAAACACATACAGAACATTGAGGGGCTCTTTAGCGCACACTGTTTGACCTACAGTCACCAAAATTCATACACATATAGATCTCATCAGGCCAAACAACTTTTATGCTGACAGTCAGTGGTCTGCCCAACAGGAAGTGGAATTTGCGATACTCCTCCTAGGATTTTCATTCTCATGACCTCAAGACATTGGGGATGCAAAATTGCCAAGGGATTTTTTTATATCTCAAAAGGTTTGGCCATGACGTGGTGACAAAATTATGGTGAGAAATGAGAAACAGGAAGCATCGGTAACACTTTACTTGAAGGGGTGTGCATAAGACTGACATGACACCTTCATAATCATGACATGACACCTACATAATCATGACATGACACATGTCATGAATATTAAGGGTTTTAATGCATGTTTATGACAACTGTCATTAAGTGTCATTCGCTCAGTTATGTAATTTTTAATGCAAAGATAACATTGTTTGAGATGTCTTTGTTATGGGCTATGGTTAGGGGTAAGGGTAGGGGTAGGGTTAGGTCAAATAATGTCATATTTGCATTAAAAATGACATAAATGAGCGAATGACACTTAATGACAGTTGTCATAAACATGCATAAAACCTCCTTCATATTCATGACATGTGTCATGTCATGATTATGAAGGTGTCATGTCAGTCTTATGCACACCCCTTCAAGTAAAGTGTAACCGAAGCATCTAATAACTTTAATTTGATCAAACTTCAGCAGTTTGTTCGTTGTATGAGGCCAATCACATAGATGTGACTATTAGGAGTCAAAGTTATAGTGCCACCAACTGGCAGCAGGAAGTGTGTCACTTTCAAAATCCTTTGAAATCAGCCTCTTATTTTTACTAAATTTTCTTCAAACGTCATCAGAATAATGTAAAAACACGGCATATTTAAAACTACAAAGGGATTCTTGATATCTTAAATACTGTTGCCATGGCAATGTGTCAAACTTGAATATTCTATTCAGGTGTTTTTAAGGCATTTAACATTCTTAGAATTTCATGAAACTCGACACACACATATCAGTGTTCATGATATTTAGACATTGGCAAAATCTCATAAATGGGCGTGGAACAGGTGCTCTATAGTGCCACCTTTTGACAAAAGTTTGTGTGTGAGGGGGGGTTAGTTTTTCCTACAGTCACCAAACTCAGTACATATATTGTTCTCATCAAGCTGGACAACTTTCTAATTTACAGTCATTAGCTATGACCAAGAGGAAGTTGGCTATTTTGGATTGAATGTGGATTTTTGGAAAAATCAGGCTGTGAATTAATGCATACTCCTTCTAGGAGAATCATGCAATTGCACACCAAACTTTGTCAACATGATGCCAAGATACTGAAGATGCTAAATTGAGAACGGATTTTGGATATCTTGAACAGTGTTGCCATGATGATTTATTTTAAAATAACAGTAAAAAAGATAACAGTAATTATCTGATATCCTTAAAGTGCATAATCCAAATTCTTCAAAAAAATTACATATGGAGAACAAGTCATTCTGAGGAAACATACTTAATTTCATAAATTTAGAATGCACAGGGGCCAGCAAAAATTTAAAAATGATCGGACATTTCAGCTGACTGATGAAGGCTGTAATACTAAGGTTAATATATAGGATTTGAAATCTTTTAAGCCTAATCTTGTTCAGCTCAGTCTCCATCAATTAGAATGACAAATAAATGCATATCAGTTGATATGCACTGTACTGTCAGTATACGTTTACCGATCCTTTACTGCTCAGTTCAGTTAGTTAGACTGACAAACAAATAGATAAAATAAGTTAATAAGTACTCTACTGGTAATATGGTTTTATATAATTATTTCACAAACGCTTATAGATCATTACAAGTTTAGGTAACACTTGTCTCATTTGTTAACATTAGTTAATGCATTAACTAACATGAACAATATATTTTTACAGCATTTATTAATCTTTGTTTATGTTAGTTAATAAAAATACAGATGTTCATGTTAGTTCACAGTACATTAATGTTAACAGATACAACTTTAAATTTGAATAATGTATTAGTTTTTAAATTAATATTAACTAAGATTAATAAATGCTATATAATTATTGTTAATGTTAACTAATATAGTTCATGTTAACAATTGAAACATTATTGTAAAGTGTTACCACAGTTTTATATATTGTTCTGTGTGTGTGTGTGTGTGTGTGTTTTACACTCTTGATGTTATAGTGTAACCCTTTCATTGCTGTAACCCTTAGAAACAGACTGGCAGAGGGTTACTGTAAATGCATGTGCCTGCTTTGCATCGTTTTCCTGATGCTGGTGGCTTGGGCCTGTCAGCTATATTATAAGCCTGTGTTGCTGTTGTTTTGGGTAAAAATGCATCAGCAGCTTTTTTTAGCCATAATACATTAATTTCTCTAATGTATCTCATGCTGTTTTACACAGCAAGTGTTTTAAGGCTGTAAAATCAGGTTAGCTGCTGTAGGGTAGGCTGTTTCTGGGAGCTTGAGTGATGATTCACCTCTTGCTGAACTTCAGGAATAAGTGGATGCCAATGTGGCTGTTGGCATCGTTCAGCGTTAGGCCACGCCAAGCATTTGTACCTCTCCACCAAATCTGGCGAAGGTTTTTACTTTGGCCTTCTGCCCATACATTCCCCAAATAAGATCAACAAAAAAGATGGGCAGTACTAATCCTCTTCACAACGGAGCAATGGCAACAACATTTGGTGTATCCCTGAAAAGCTCTGTCGACAACATAAGACATCATGTGGCACTGTGGCATTGTAACTCTTCGATTTTACAAAAAATTATTTAGGCTGCAGGATGAGAACTAGTGCTCTTCCATCTCTGTCCTGCACTTACACCTGCCTCACTTCTTGTTTGGTCAATTGTCAATGGGCAGAGGGATTTTTTTATTCATTGCAAATAGTTCAAACAGTCCATTGAAAGCAATGATACTGAAACTTCTGTGTTCCAGGACCTTATGTTCACCTCTTTGGAATCCACTTGAGGTTCTACATAAACATGTATCCCTAGCCTAAGCAAATGTTTGTGCTGCGGTGAGATGTGCTGGTAACTACTATTGTTGGCATCACTTCATGACTCGCTCGACCCAGATAGTCTTTCCTGGTTCTCAGAGCTGCTTACACAAGTTCCGTTTCTGTGGAAAGGGGGGGGGAACCAGCAAACCACATGTGGAACTCATGAATGTTAATTAGCCCTGGTCCCTCTGGCCTCAGGAAATCTGTATTTCCAATTCCAGGGTGGATTTGTAACATTCCGTCTTCTTCTTCTATTGCTGTTTAAATAAAAGATGACAAATTATCAGCTACAGTGCCTTACCATTTTTTTCCCTAAATCCCATCTGATACATACAAATGTATGTAAGTTTTTACTGTATTTTAAAAAATTGTTTGAGCTAGGGCTGCAAAAGGAATCTAGAATCTAGATTTAATCTAATCAAGAGTACAATACTCAGCTAACACACTTATATTGATTCCAACAGATTGACATAGCATGTTGCTGTGATAGCAGGTTGGAAAGGTGCTACAAATATTTTTCACTGCATGCCTTTAGTAAATCCTGACAGTAGTTTTCTAACTCCTGCTAATAAATCTGGCCCTAGAATTTGCAAATGAAAATCTTACCGATACTTTTTGGATGACATCAACTGACATGAAGTGGCAAAAAGCAGCTGCTGCTAAGACTCCATATTTAAAGTCCAAAGATTTGATGTCAAGGATGCACAAAACAAACAACAACTAAAACAAACAACAACAATAAAAATCATATTAAATCATTCCAATCAAATCTTAAGTTTCAAATGTCAAGACAATTGTCTTTTTTTTATTAGATAATTTAATAGACAATTTTTGATTAATTATGAACTATTTTTATTGATAGTTTTCGGTGCTAAATGAAATACATATATGTAGATGTGGGTATAAGTGGCTGGAACATGCCCTATCAATGTTAAGTGGCTCTTGAACATTCTCTACCAACATTTCTGTCAAAGTTTTGAATGCAGTACTGCAGGTAATATAATAAATGTATGTTTCCATTTCAATTAAAGTCATCTATCTTTATTTATCTTTATAGATGAAGTTAACAGATACTAGGAACTTTGTCTAGCATGTGATGGTGTGCAAGTTTAGCAATGCCTGACATGTTTGCTATGGCTGTAGGCACAAACAGTGGGATTTTCTGAAATTAGCAAAATCTCGGTTTCTGTCCCAAATGGCACACTTCATGTGCACTTGCGGTACTGTGGACTTACAATGGCCGCTGCGTGCGCATGTTCATTAAGTCCACAAGAAAATAGGGTGTTGCATTCGTCATTTAGCTTTCAGAAGGGTGCTCATGTGCGCCCACTTTGTGGCCTCGATGCGCACTTATGCCGAGCCCACACTGGCGCTAGCTCCACAGGAGACTTCTTCCCCACAGTCAAAGCAGCATTACAGTATGAAAGTGTTGACTCAGAGGAAGACCTCGAGGGTTAAAGGTCCGATTTGGGACAGGGCCTTTGAGGTCTTTAAGTGTGGGGTATTAGGGCTATCTACAACAAGCCTGCTGAGTTGAATCATGTTGTTTATTATAGAAGATGTCTAAAACGTCCAGTGTTGGAGGCTCCATAGTCTCACATAGCCAGACTGAAGGCAGAAGGTCTGGGAATCATGGCTGCTTTGAAGGACTGCCCAAGAGGCCATATAACTGGCAGGTAAACCAACCAATAATGTTTTGTTTTGTGCTCTGTCATATAGGTGGGGGTTTGGTCTTCACAGGTGCATCAGGCGCTTTGTTCCAGGCAGAATGTTTAAGAACCCAAAACGCACGTCTACTGGAAATTCTGTAGAATTCACCTAATCAGATGATGACTTTGGACCCTCCTGAGTGTTCCAATTTTGTGTGCAATATACATATGCATCAGACATCCAGCCAGCAGTCCGTGGGCGTGAAGCCTGAGGCTGAGACTAGGGGCTCCAGGACCTGGATTGCGGGGGGGGGGGGGGGGAACGACTGCATTTTTTCACTGCACTATGAGAGGTTAGAACTGTCATGTCTTGCTACCTTTTTTCAGTCTCTCCACTTACTTAGTCCACTTGCTCTTCTCGGGGGCAGCTTTCAGGGAGGGTGTTCAGCATCTCACAGCAAGTCAAATTTTAAGCTTGTTGCATGGCATTTCTGGGATTGCCATGTTAATAATACTAATAATAATACTACAATAAATAAATGAACATAAAATACATTAAATGAAATTAAATAAATAAATAACATGAACTTCTAAAGTGATGGTAAACCTGTCACAAAATTGATACATTTAGATTAAAAACAAAATAAACTATAGACTTTTTTTTTTTTAGTATGCAAGATTCTTTGGTAAACAATAACAAAGAATAAGTTATTGGAGGGGGGGCTAGTACAAACAAAAATCTGTGTTCAATAACTGTCTCCGATATGATTGGTCATTTTTCCACTGTCATTTGCATACTCTCTCATTGCCCTTAACTATTGCTTGGCCGTCTGTAGGGCTGTGCGCAAACCTCTACAGAGAGAAATGGTAGGTGGAAGAAATCTGATATGGAGTAAAAAGGGTCTTTCATTAAAACGCTTTCACAGTCCAACACAACTCGAATATGGGCAGATTGAAGCGTTATTTCCTTAAAAAAGATTTAGATGTTTATTGTGGCAAATATGAATTCTCTAAAATAATTTTATAAAAAGTGTTATGCCCGTTAGAAAGGTTCTTAAATTATATATACTTGTATATATTCACAATAGTTTAGGCCCTCTCTGAGACTTGTTTGGCCTCTCCTTGCTATTCTTAAAAGTTGGGGTTATCTATGTCACCTCTTCTTTTTAGGTTTTTTTCCCCTGAAATCAGATTGGATTTATTCTGACTGAAGAAAATGTGTATATTAATAAACATACCTATTGAGTCAAAACAACAGTAGAATGACAGTTACCTGCTGCAAAGACATTCATTATATTATTCATAAGGATCCTCATTTATCTATATATCTAATATAATATATATAATATACTATATATATGTAATTTCTTATAGTATGTAATTTCTTGTGTTTGTGACATTTGATCTGATAAAATCAAAATAATATTCATCTGCAAACAACAACTAGAGGGCCAAATCTTCCGTACTTGTTGTCTGGCCTCAAAATAAAATGAAAAACAGATTTGCAGTGAATTATATTACTGGTATATCAGTGCTGTTGTATCCAGCCTATCTACTGTTTTAATGACATTTCCGTGCAGTCACACTGTGCCTGATTGGGCCTTTGATTCCCTGCTTAGAGCCCTGGGATAACGGGATAACTGGGATAACTTGTCTGCAACAAAATCCATACTGGGGATTTAGACTTCACAACAGCAGGGATCTGGAACGTGGTGCTTTTCAAGGGTGGTTTGATTTCTCATCATCTGAGGAAGTGTTTTTCCAGAGGAGTGGGAGCAGCCAGTCTGACTTGTTCACGGCAGGATTTTAAATGCTCTCTGACGCTGACTTTGGCATATTGGAGGAGTGATTCTGATTGTGAGAGCTCTGTGTTTTTAGTGGCGTTCTTCAAAGGCCTCTGCTCAAGGGTGAATAATGGAAGAGTATGTGACTCTTATACACAAGAGAAATGCAATCTTCAAACACTTTATTCTCTCTCTGAGCAGCAGATGCTCTCATGAATATTAAAATTGGTTTATGTCAAGTGTTTAAATAATATAGCCAATACTGTTAAAATGTTTAGGTATTTAATTATTATTTTTTTTTACTATTGACTATTTAACTATTTTCACAAGTGGTACATGTTCAAAACACTTCAAAGTACAAAACTCCAAACTGATTACTCTCATAACACCGCTAGTCATTCTTTAAAAATCTGGGCTCATGTTTTCGTTAGTTAAATATATTTTGTTTTAAACTCTTCACACAGTTATCCTTACCAACCTTCAGCTTAGCACAGCAGTACATTTCACATCCAAAATGCATTAAAACTACCAAAACCTAGTTGCACAAATCTCAAATCATATTTCATAATCTTTCATAAATATTTCATAACACTAGCTAAGTTTGAATATGGAATATATTTGAATATGGTATTACTATGAAAATGTTGCAAATTGGTGTCTTATTCAGTTTTGCATGGAAAATGAGCCATAGTTTAGCTGACATAGATTGCTGTTGTGCTCAGAAGAGTTTGAAAATGAGACTTAAATATTTAGAAATGGGTCCTTACAATTCAAATATAGGTTAAACTCATCATGCACATTAAAAAAATATGCTTTGTGATTTTTAGTACTGTAACATAATTGAAAATATGCTGAAATGTTTAAAGAGGGTTCATTTTTTGGTGATCTGTTGTGAGATTAGCAGAGATTTTAGAAAATGCACTGCTTGATTGAAATGATGAAAATAGTACCAAAGCTATTATAAAAACTGTAACTCACACTTGATCAAGATCAAGCACACAAAGAAGGAGATCTAAAATAGTCTTTTAATAGAAATCCACAAAGAATCAACACAGGTAACTCACTGGAGCAAAGGTAGCACGCAGTCCATCAACTCAACAAACAGCAATTAAAATAACCGGCAGAGCACTGAACAAAACAGGGACGATATATAATGGGTAAATTAACAAGAAACACCTGAAACGAATAGGTAACCAAGGCAACTAATGACAAAAACAGAAACTAGGGAGACAGGAACTAAACAGGGCAAGACAACAGGAAAAGAAAAAAAACAAGAAGTCCATAACCGTAACAGTAGCTCCCCCTCCCGGAAGGCGCGATCTTGCACCGTAAAGAGAACATCTGAGGAGGAAGGAAGCAGCTCTGGAGAAGGCCATAGAGTTTGCAGAGGTCAGGACACTGGAGGAGAGAGCGAGACCAGGGAGGAGCTGACGGAGGGAGGAGCCAAGAGCAGGAGGAGCCAGATGTGGACCATAGTCTAGGCAGGAAGGAGGCCCACGGCGGAGTTGATGGAGGGAGGAGCCATGGTGGAGGTACAAGTAAGGCTGATGACACCAGGGGGCCAACTGATGGAGATGGAGCCGATGGAGGAGGAGCCCAGGGCGGAGACGGAGAGCTTAAGAGCCAGGGTGACACCATGGCTCTGGAGGGCCAAGGCAGAGTTGACGGCTTGTGCGAATGAGGTGGAGGCAGGGACCCAGATGGCACTGACTGAGGGTGAGCTGAGGGCCTGAAAGAAACCAGCGAAGGCAGGGCTGAAGGACTGGCTGATTTTAGGAGAGGAGGTGGAAGGGGCTGGGCGGGAACTCAGGAGATGCAGGAGATTTATGGATGGACGGAACCAGTGAAACCACAGGAGATACAGGACTGGAAAGTTCTTCAAAAACATTATAGCAGAGGCCAGTTGCAGCTCGCCCTCACTGGCGGGAGTGTGGACGGAGCTTCTTTCCATTCCCTCATGCTCCACTAAATCTCCCTTTCACGTTCAGTCCGACATAATAGAATAATACCAATCCTCTTACTCCAGGCAGAGGAGTTTGACAGAGGGAATATCCATATTGGGAGGGGTAAAAAAAATCTCTAGAGTTTACTCACTATGTAGGCCGGTTATTCTGTTACACGTGTGTGCTGAAGATCAAGCGCACGAAGAAGAAGAATTTACAAAATAGTCTTTTAATAGAAATCCTGAAGAATTAACACAGGTAATTCACTGGAGCAAAGGTAGCACACAGTCCATCAACTCAACGAAAAGCAACTAAAGACCAACAGAGAACTGAACAAAAGAGATAAACGTATATATAATGGGAAAATTAACAAGACACACCTGAAACTAATAGGTAACCAAGGCAACTAATGACAAGAACAGAAACAGAAAGGAACTAAACAGGGCAGGAGAACAGGAACAGAGAAAAACACAACAAAATGTCCATAGCCGTGAAAGCCATAACCAGGGTTTGAAAATTAGTGAGGTCTGGGGAGGGGCGTTAATAATTGTGCTATAATAACACATACAAATGCAATTTATTATATACACTAAATTAGACCTTTATTTATTGCATCAAAGTTTGTTAATACTTCACTATAGTTTAGAGGTGGATAATTTGTTTATTATTCATGCAACAATATTTATTACTTTCATTAGTAAGCATTATTATATGGTAAGTGGTCTTGCCATGAATGTTTTGCCATGACTTTGTGGAAGGTTAACTACTAAAACTAAATGAAATGAAATAGCATATCCTTCTTCATGGCCATTGTCTGCATATTTGGCATATTTCATTCTGTAACCTACTTGTTCTACAGATCTCTGTACTAGTGTTACTATGCTACTGATTTTATTGTGCTTGTCTTACCAAATGTGGTATGATGACCTCCAAGGTGGAGCCGAAGACCACCACATCCAAGCAGACAAATCTAACCCCAGGCAGATCAGTTGGCTTGATATCAACAGGAGGATTAGCTGGTGAGAAATTGCCTGGATGGTTGACAGACTTGAGAACGTCTGGAGTGCCGGCTGAGAGATGGGCATCTGGAGGGCTGGCTGACCGACTGACTGAAAGGCTGGTTTCATTAGACCTAAGACAAACAGGGAGCTTAAGGGAGGCCTCCATGGCCTTTGATTGGTCTCGGTGGCCGTGAAGAGGGGATCTAGATTGGCCTCCATGGCTGAGCTAAAGTAGACAGGGACCACCTCCGTTGTTAAATTTGAACAAACCGTAACTAACAGGAACAAACTTTGGAACTACCTCCATGGTAGCTTCTAGACAGACAGAAAACTTGGGAATTGACTTCCATGGTTGCATCAGAACAGACAGAAAACTCAAGAACGACCTCCTTAGTCGCATCTAGACAAACAGGAAATTCAGGAACAACCTCTGTGGTCACATCTAGACAGACAGCTAACTTCCATGGTCATATCAGAACAGACAGGAGATTTGGGGGTGAACACCTCCATTTCAATACGAGTGGGAGAACAGTGTGCGGCCCAAACACACATTATGGCACATTATGCCAGAAGGAACTCTGAATCCTCCAAGCTTAGAATGATCAGGCTGGGCACTGGCATGATGGCTATGATATCAGGGGACTCAGATATAGCACTCATGATAGCAGAAGACTCTGACTTGGTGGCCCTGCTGGTGGAAGATTCTGGCAGTAGAACGGGTAGTGTGCTGAGTTCTGGGATGAAAGCGGGCACTGTGCTGAGCTCTGGGACTAGTGCAAGCCACTGACTGAGTACAGGGAATTGAATGGGCTCCTGGTTAATCTCTAGGAAATTAATGGACTCCGGGCTGAACTCTGGAGTGAACTCTTGGTCTGGGGGGAATAGTCATATAGACTCATGGTCTGGAGGGAAATTTGGAGAAGACTCACAGGTAGAAATGGACTCTTAAGCAGATCCCGGGGTTAGAACGGTCTCCGGTGCAGACTCAGGGGTTAGAGTGGACTCCAGTGCAGACTCTGAGGTTAGAGTGGACTCTGGTGTAGATTCAGGGGCCATTAATGGGCTAGTTACTGCACTCCAGGGCTGGAGCAGACTCATTACTGAACTCTGGGGCTGGAGCCATCACTGGACTCTGGTCAGGGGCTGGAGCTGTCACTGGACCGTAGTCAGGAGCTGGAGCAGACTCAGGAGCATACTCATAGGCTGGATTGGACACTGGAGTGGACACATATATTGGAGTGGACTCTGAAAAGGACTTAGCAATATCTGAGAAGAATTCTGAGACAGGTTCCGGAGTGGAAATGGTTGGTACCACAGTGAATCATCTCTTTTTCCCCACCCTTCTCTTTTGGGCTGCAGTTAAATGGAATGGTGTGGCTTTAGCAAACTCTGAACTGGGCTGACAATCTGGAACAGACTCTGGAATGGGTTCTTGACATGAGGACCGGTGAGTGTTAATTTTCTTCAGCATGGACTTAACGGACACGATAGGTGAATCTGCTTTTGACATTAAATCCGCGCTGTTAGACACAGCCTTCCATGGCCGGGGAAAGGTGAGAAATGTTACATTCCTTGATTGGGGAATGGTGGAATCAGGATGGGCCGAGCCAAGGGAGCTTGTGATGGTCTCACTCGATGATGAGACTGATGGTCCAACTGTACAAGACGAGCCACACCATCCATAAATTGTTCAAGTGTCCCATATTCATATTTACCAGGCAACAGATGGCAGACATAATCATCCAGTCCATTGATTAAGCAATTTATAAAGATATGATCATCCCATGCCGTCAGGTAACTGTACTCTCAGTTTAGGAATTTCCTCTATCCTCCTGCCACCTTGGAAGATACTTCAGAGGATAAGCTCTGAGGCCTTTTGCACAAAGCAGGTTTCGTTTTTCCCCAGGTAAGTGTGCGTTTAAGTTGAGCAAACTCTCGAGTTTTCAGGCTCAAGAAATTGGGTTGGTTTTGAGCAGGATTCGTCGCCATGGTAACTTACGCTACACAGCTACCCTGCTCCAGAGAAGGTTTTATTCTGGGTTAGAGATCGCAAACCCAAACTGGACCTATCAGCTGTGACTGTGACATATATCTGATACATTAAAGCCACTTCTCCTGTATCTATCGCTCCAAATTAAACAAGTTTACATTCAAAGAATTTTATAGACAAAATTGCCCATCGTTGCTGCTTATTATTTATAATTCATGTATTCAAATACTTATATGAACTGGAAATTGATATTAAACTTTTAAATTAATTAAAATATCTACATATAAATACATTTTAATATACAGCTTTTAAAATGACTGAACTTGTTTGTTTTCTATTGAGCTCTTTGTGAAACTATATAAATTATTAAATTCAGCCCATTCATTTGCATAGTCATATTTTCTTCCTGCTGCCTTCTCAAACTTTTGCAGCATCAACAGTGTTTTTTCAGCTTTGTACATTCATTTAAATTCATTAAATTTAATAAAAACATGTCTTAATCTTCAGCAGAGAAGTGAACTGTGCCGACTCTCACAAGAAGTGAATTAAACTGACGCTATCCATGTTCCAGATGATTGGCTGTTTACTGCATGTGTCACACACTCCAAAATTAAATCACAAACTCTGGATCAAACCATGAGTTGACAGAGAACATTTATATTAAACTTTGTGAGCCCACTGAACCTGATCTAAACCAGGTTGGATTTGTTTGGTTTTCTCAACTCTAAACCTACTCTAAAACTCAGAGTTTGTTCAGCTAGCTTCATGCAACAGGCAGGGACTGGGACGCAATTTCAGGCCGGGAAATCTCACACTCATCCGGGCCATCCTATACACCCACAACAAATTCTGAAACCACAGACAACCCTATTATTTGTATGGCCATAATATAAAAAGTTCTAAATCCTTGTCTGGGGCCATGGAAAATAATAAAAGGTTCACTCTTGCACTGCACCTTCACTTCACTTTCCCTTTTCTTCATTTTCCCCAATATCTCTGTCTCTTCCTCTTTTTTCTTGTACCTGTTTCATTTTCCCCAATAACTTCACCAGCAGGTCTACTGTTATGAACTGAACTGTGCCCACCTTGTTGCAAAACAACCACCTCATTGCAATTTGTTAGCACAGAATGTTATTTATCTTAAAAATGACTTAAATACTCAAGATTTAACAAACCTATATTTCAAACAAAGATATTGAAACCCATTTTCTAAAGTGCCTAAATGTAAAAATTAGTACAATATATTTATTGAAAAATCCCCATACTGAACACACCACTGCATTATTAGGCTGTGTATTTTTGTGTTGCTGTCTGCTAGCTCCCTCTCTTTCTATACAATTAATCCATGTGAATGTCTGTCTGCTAAATTTTTTAATGTACTTTACGATCGATAATGATGTCCTTTAGCACAGTATTCTGACTGAAGATAAAAATGGGGTGCACCTGATAGCCTAGCAGGTGCTATCATTTTAATACTCAACTAGGTTAATAAAGAAAAAACTACATTAGTATTTTTACAGCCCTGAACAGGTCAGTAATTTCGCTACATTTCAATGCTTCATCAATTACTCTGTTCGAAAATGTTTGACGGAAGAGCGCTCCCAGTCAAGACTAACCAATTTATGATGTATTATCGATTTATTATCAAATGACAAAATCAGAAATGATCACTTTGGTACATTGGGAAGGCACAAATATATTTTTAAAAATAACAACAACAAAAAAACAGGGCAGCTGGCCAAATTCTCCCGGTGCTCTTGATGGCCAGTTCGATCCTGTCTCCAGAGGCCTCTGGTCCCAGCGTAACTACAACTGTGTCCATTTTGTATATGGTCTGGTATTCTGACACAAGAACAGATGAGGATCAACGAGCAGGAAGCATTACACAGTGCAGGATTTATTGAAAAATGGTTCAGAGAATCAACAAAGGAAACAGGTGAGTAGAAGATGGCAGGTAGACTTGAAACATTTAACTTGGCGAATAACAAATCTTAGTTTTGCAGGTACAGGATAGCAGGACTAGATCGGCAGCAGACTGACAGAAGAGAGGTATGTATCCACAGGTAAGGAACCAGGTGAGCAGTTCTATAGGGAACAATGAGACCAGACAAAAGAGAAGTGGAGAGTGACTGCTTTTATGTGAGTTTTGATGAGGAGATCATCCTTGGCAGGTGTGGCTGACTGCATGCAGGTGGAAACCAGGAGGACAATGTAGTTCCAAGGTGACTGGGCTGGTGACTGAGGATAGTGACTGGAGATCGTGATGGGAGATTGTGTCAAAGAGACATATGTCCAAAAATAAAGATCTGCCCCAAGGGTTTAATGTTCAAGATCTAGAGTGAAAAACAAAGTACATACGATGTTATTGAGACAAATAAACCCAGGCACAGCTTTTTCTTGTAAACTGATCAATTGTACGTTATAAGTAGCATATAATAAGCAACAAAATAGGATAAAAACAGACACACAGTGTTATTCGCCCAGTACATTCTGTTGTGCTCAGTTTACATTCTTTTTTTCTCAACCCACAATGATTTTCTCTGTTGTGAATGATTGATTGTGACCTTACATTTTCCCTTTTGGCATTGTCATTCTCTCAAACAGTGAATAATGGACACAGGACATCAACCAATGATCTTTTTTACATCTAGCAGAAGGAGCGTCACAGACTGAATTATTCAATTTGTTTCCATCAATGCTGAGTTTCTCATCAGTGCTGTGGGCTCAGGGGTTTTTACCTGCCATGATCGGAAATATACCAAACAAACACTTTTTTTGTATTCTCGGTCTAGATTCAGCTGTAAGGTTTTATAGAAATTTCAAATGAATGATTTTTTTACCCAAAATGTATGTAAATACATGCATGAATGGATGTGATCCCTACTGAATAAACCAGTTGGAATCTGTGCTCATGTGTTTTGACAAAAATATTAATGCATAGAAATTATAATTAATTATGGGGGAGACATCAAATAAACATATTTCAGAATATAAATCAATAAGACACGCTGAATACATTAATTCAAAAGAAATAGCTCTGCCAAAAATGAAAATTAAAAAATAAATGGTAAATTATGATATAAGTTTTTTCTTACCTATAAGTCAAAATGCCCACATGCCAAGTCTCTATTATAATCTCGTCTAGGGTACCTCCTTCAGTCTGTGGTATGTTTTTCACCTGTTTATTTATTTATTTTTCTTCCCCGTTAGGTGAAAAAGCCCAGCCACTTTGCAAAGTAATAGTTCATCTTCCCTCACAATTTGAGGTATCATTAATGTCATTAACACAAATAGTGTGGCATGAGTTACACACTAGGAACTTGCTGAGCGAATCATTGGTACAACCCCCCCTTCTCTCCAAGAACTGTACTCATCCAGAGTGAGCAAAAGGGCTGGCAAAATCACTCTTGACCCCTCACATCCAGCACATTCCCTTTTTGAACTGTTGCCATCTGGTCGACTCTACAGAGCTCTGAGCACCAGAACGGTCAGACGCAGGAACAGTTTCTTCCCTCAGTCAATCCATCTCATGAACACTTTACAATAACTGTGGAACACACACTATTATTCACTCATACACTTATTTATCTAACACACATACTCTGTCTACATTTCAATTTGCACATAATATAGCTGTACATACAACTGTCTATTGTTATATACTGTATCTGTACATACAATTGTCGATTTGTATTTTTTTTATTCCTTATTTTACTTGTTCTATTTATTTTTTATTTTTTTTTAACTATCTGTGTTTTTTTGTTCTGTCACTTTCATTCTGTTACACTGTGGAAGCTTCAGTCACGAAAACAAATTCCTCGTATGTGTAAAAATACCTGGCAATAAAGTTCATTCTGATTCTGATTCTGATTTCAACTTATTCTGGCCAAGAACTGCCTACATAGATAGGAAGAGACCACTTGAGATGTAAAGTGACCAGTCGCAGTTTGTTTTGATTTACATTTAATTTAATTACATTTGATTTACATTTAATTTGATTTTACTTTTAAAGGGAGAGTTATATGAAACACATGATGCCATAATAATTGACTACTGAAAACACACACATACACACAATCAAACAGACAATGGATGTATATAGAATTTGTGATTAGAAATTCCATCTATCCAAAACTGGAATATGTACAGATGATAAAGGTCACATTTACTGCTGTTCTGCAAATTTTTGCAGACAAAATCCAGTCATTTCAATAGGAATCAATGCAAAACTGGAATTTCTAGTGATGGTGAAAGATTTTCAGATGCAGATTTCACATAAGGTTTAAACTGTTTTTTGACTTTTTAAACAGAAAGCTATTTGGTTTGGACTTGGACAAAAAGGTCTACTTTCCATTGTCAAGTCAGCAATGCATGCACATCATTGTCACAACATTGTCTGCAAGATTTTGCTGAAAATATATTAATGTGATGGCACAAATATTATTTGCAATTTTATATACAGTTATAATAATAATAATAATTTACAAAACAGTGGAATATCTAGTTTTTGCTCATGGATATATAGTTGATATGCATCTAAGTACCTAGAGCTAACTCTTCCATATTTTTTCCCAAGATTGATACTGGTACCTGGATTTTTCTTTTTCTTGCTTTTTCCAATTTACTTTTCCCATCCATGTGTCCTTACTCTGGAACCTAAAGACTAAATATACTTCAGTATTTTACATGTATGCTAGGTCCGTGTACAGTGTGTTGTATTGCAAATTGTGTCCACAAATATTCCGTGTGTCCTTTAACAGCAGGCAACTCCGCATGGCAATTTTTGTAACCGCATGTACTTTGTATGTGCATGTCGCACATGCGCATTGAATTTGTTTTGCATTAATCAGTTGTTCCACAAGGTGGCAACACTAGCCCGGGCTGTTGTTTCACAGTAGAAAACAAAACTTAAGAGATGGAGCAACAACAATACAGCAAAAACTGCAACAACAACAGATGACTGCATTGACTAACGGGTTAAGAGAGGGCAGCAACTTTAGTTTAAAAGAATACAAAGAAATTTTTATCGATTATATCTTCTAAAGAAAAATCTAGCAGATGGTGGACAAAAATAAAGCTTTCTAGAGCTCATGTGTTGACCACCTGCATTTGTGTACACCTCAAATGGACTATAGTTTGAAAGGCTATGCGTACAGCTGTGTGCGCACAATAGTGTACACATAAAAAAAGAAGTATACTTGGGCCTTAAGTTGTACCAACCAGTGAGATTGGAACTGGTGATTTCAGTCAGCACTCTTCATTTTGGTGTGCAATATGCATCCAGACTAAACACACACACACACACACACAACACCGACTGCAATGCACACAGACTCAAACACAGTTATAAATATTGAACATATTAGACATTATATATCAGAATAATATCAAAGCGATTGCACATCCGTGATAAATCAGCGCCGGAGATAACATAAAGGTGCTGCTCTACAATAAAAGCACAGATGGAAAAACTCTATTAGGACGCCTCATTGTGCAGCTCTTTCTTTATTGAGCATCTATAGCATGTCTCTATTATAAACTGCATCCCCATTTGTCATTCGGGCAGATCACTGGTCCTCTCGCTCACATACTTCCTGACTTATGTCAGTTTGGTAAGAATAGCTCATTTAATGACTTCTGATATGAGAGGACTTGGCATTCGGCTCTCAGCATCATAATGCTCTAAAACTAATGTGCGACCTGATTATTTACAGTGCTAGATGCCTCAAGATGCAGTCCTGATGTTCTCTCTGTTTTCATGGTATTGATTTTTCCTCCAGTACCCATC